>OZ014449.1:1038047-1429513 GCA_963966035.1 Acleris laterana
GTGCAGGCGCGCCAGCAGCGCCGCCGCCGCCGCGTCGGCCGCGCGCAGCGAGTCCGCGCCGCCCGCGCCCAGCTCCGGGAACACCAGCGGCGGCGACGGCGGCGGCGGGATATCATCCACCACCTCGTCCTTAAACCGCACGTGATTCTGCACCTTCGTCACCGGACTCGCGCTCCTGAACTTCCTATCCGCCGGCGGGCTGAACACCCTCTGGTCGTTCCCCGGCGCCCCGTTCAACAGATCGGGCCGATTGCTGAACCGCCTGTTCATCTGGGGCGAACATAGCGACAGCGCGGCGGACATTTCGTTGTTCTTTAGGATTGTGTTCTTCGTTTCCGAGCTGGACCGCACGTGCCGACTCTGGAGCGTCATGGAACTGTAGTTCGGTGTCGAGCGGAGGTTTACGGTCTCGTCGTCGTTCAGTCTGCTCTCGTTCTCGAGATTCCTGTACGAGTTCAGATTCCGTTGGAAGTGCGGGGAGCCGATACTGGCCAGACGCTGCTCGGGGTGCCGGATCGGAGACTGATTCAGTTTCTGTGACGTTTTCATTCTGAGCACTTCGATACTCGGCACGGGGGGCAGGGGAGGCTTTTTAGGAGGTAGCAGTAGAGGCGGGGGCGGGGACAGCACTCTGTTTTCTAACCGAGGTGGCAGCTGCGGGGGGTTATGGAGCTGCTCGTTCATATCGCAGATGACTTTATAATTTAATTTCCTATTATTTAGAGTGCTAAAGTGATTATTAGGGATCTCGACTGCGGTTAGTTCGTTGTTAGGGCACGTGAAAGAGTTGGACCGCGGCCGCGGCGCGGGGGCAGGAGGCGTCTTCGGAGGTCTCTCCGGTGGTTTGACATTTTCCACGTTTTTTCTTCTCGGCGGTGGCCTAATTTCACAAACATCCGGCATCGAATCAGACTTTTCTACTTGACCCTCGATCTTTTCTGCCTCATCACTATCATCGCTTTTATTTTTATCTTTACTACAGCACGAAAACATGCCTTTTCTTTCAACTGTGGGATACTCTATGACGTGTGCGGTACCATTCGCTGGTTTTTCAGTAATACTTTTTCTCTTAGCTTTAGGCGAATCCGATTTAGTCTGAACTTGAGTTTTGTTTTTCTCTTTCAACAGCAAACTGTTTCTTGCATCGCTTAAAGTTTTTGCAGAAAACATGTTTCTTATTTCGCTAACACTGAGAGTGCCTTTAACTACTTCTCCATTTGGTTTTGCATCTTTATGGTTGAGTTGTTTTTTAGCTTCGATTATTTGACTGTGATTAACATAACTAACTTGTTCTCTATCTAACGTGGAAGAGTTTGAACCAGGCGGCGGTGGAATGATATACGACATAATTTCTTCAGGAGTAAGCTCGATTGCAGGAGTCACCTTGACAGTTGGAGGGTGTACAGTCACATTAGCTATGAATTCTTCTATACCACCCTTCTTCGGCGCTTCATTAAGGTTTTCTAGCGAGTTTTTTTTTTCATCTGCAAAAGATGGTGGCACGACGGGTAATATTTGAGGCACTTGCGTTGCACAGTCTAATTCATCCGGAGTCTGTGGGGGTGGTATCAAAGTTAAATCTATAAGCTCAGCATCATGGTCAACATTAGTTTCTTCTCCGAAGTAAGGAAATTCAGCTTTCGCTTCTTCTTTACTACTCTTTTCTCTAAGTTGCTCTAAATACTTCTTTAAATTTGGCTCTCTATTATCTAGCGTCGAATCAGGACTATGTAATCCGAAACTCGTTCTTACAACCTTACTGTTTGTCGACTTAGTTTGGTGTCTACGTATGGGGCTGTTTGTTGGTGTGTACAAGGAATCATTATCACTTTCGGAATGAGAGAGATCATTATTTAAAGCGTTCAGGGCGTCAGTTAGACCACAGTTATTCAGAATAGCACTAAGACCTTGCGATTGTCGCATCGTAAGGTTACTACTGTTATTGTCTTTCTCCGTTTCAGGCACACTCAACCCACTTAGTCCCTGATTAATAGTTTCTGTTAAAAGTAATAAAGAATCGCTATGTTTTAGAATGCCAGGAGCATCGTCCGCGGCAGACATTCTACTATTATTAGATTCCGTATCACTTCCTAAATGGTCTACACTACTCTCTTTACCAACTAACTCGTCCCTTAGCACTCCATTACTAAATGCATCTTCATTATAAACATCACAATTTTCAGTCAAATATTGTTCGGAATTTTCAACCAACTTTTGCATTTCGGCTACTCTTCTAAGAACTTCCTCGTTTCTTGCTTCTACTAATCTCGGGTTGTTGCTTGCATTCTCTAAGAGTTCCATGGATAGAACGCTTTGAAGGTCGAAGCCCATCCCGTCGTCTAAGAAACACTCGTCGTTGGGATCGAAAAGTCGGAAGTCATCATTTCTTCTGCATTTTTCGAAATGGACATCATGACCTAGTAAACCTGGTTTGGTTTCATAGCCTGTTAGTGGGCTGGAGTTGTTACTGTGGTTTTTGTTGTTCAAGCTAGAGTTCATGTTGGTGTCTAGGTTGGATTTGGTTTGGTCGGGGGTGGAATGGTAGGGGGGAGGCATGGTAAAGATGGCGAAATGCTTCTTCGAGAGGACGTTTGGGTCGTCGTGGTTCAAGTAGCTCCACTTCATCGGCACCACGTTATGTTGCGATAGATAGGGTGGTGCTGTGAACAGAAAAAAATGTCTGTAAGGGATGGTTGCCACACAAGTATTTATTGTAATTTCAACTGCGGTTCTATCATTACGACGTATGATTCCTCTCATGATGATTTACCTATATCCTCCGTAATGGGTTCTCGGTCCAATTCCACATTAAGTTCTCGACCTGTGGCCAGACGATAGTATCTGAAAAAAATTGGTACGGTTCGAATTTTAGAAACTGAGAATTAGCATAGATCTGTTAACCTGTGCATATGGTGTATTTTTGAATGTGTAATACAAATATTTTGTTTTGGTGATTCAGGCAATAATGTAATTTAAATATGTTAAAGTGTAAAATTATACGAAAATAACGGTAATTACAACAAAACAGGGCATTTCTCACATTTTAATAAAGTTTTTTTTATTATTTACCTAATTTATTTATTTCTTAAGTATGGTAAGCTTTATTCTTCCGCTATACGTAAGTAGTAGTTATGTAAGTAGTTTACACGTATAGTATAGTATGTTTGTACAGGGCTCCGTGACTCAGCGCCGGTACTGGCTGAAAATCAGGGCTTCCACCAGTTTTAGTGGTGGCAGGACCTTGTGCAAGGGCCGTCCGGATCGCTACCACCGTCTTATCCTTTAACCTACCTGCAAGCAGCAGTGTTTGCATTGTTGTTTCCGTTTGGGGATAAGACAACCGGTGAAATTACTAGCATTCCTCTGCATTCCATCTAACTCCTAAGTGTTAGCATATAGCAGGCTTACCATCAGGTGGCGTGTGTGATAACTATGTTTAAGGTAAGTTTTTTTCTGATTTCTTGGTCCATAAACTTTGGAGATAAAGGGTACCTACCTTAATTTTTCAATTACTTTATATACTAAAAACCGATGCGGGCAAGCAAGTTATACAAATATGCTACATTTCAAGTTTCCGAGAAAAACTGCTGAGGGGGGGATCAACTGTTTGTTGTTGTTATTCTGTCCCGTGTCTCTTGGACAACAGAGAAAGAGTTTCTCAGAAAAAATGTTATAATATACAGTGTGGAAATTAAACTCAGGCCCTGGAGGGAAACTACTTTAAATCCTTAAGCTAGCTCATTTTACTTAAAGGAGACATTCCTTTATTTTTGAAAAGAAACAAATCTGCATTAAAAGATTTTTTTAAACTCGCTTGCTTCGCCCGGGACTCGAACCAACTAAAATTTAAAAAAATAAACACTCTTTATTTTATTATACTAATCGGTAGTATTAATATTCAGGATAAAGTTTCTCTAACAAACATTTGGTCTTAAAAATAAAAATAATCGTTAAATCTAACATCAACTTTATTTTACTATCAATTTTGTAACACTTAAATTATTTAACTGATAAATTGTTCGAAATGAGCCCCGTCGTTCCGGCTACACAACATTAGTCGCCGTTGAAATTCATTTCTTCTAGCCTTCAGCAAAGTGTTGTGGTGTATGCCCCTAATAACATTTTCTACCGCAATCCTTAGCTCTCGGGCGAAGCAAGCGAGTTTAAAAAAATCTTTTAATGCAGATTTGTTTCTTTTCAAAAATAAAGGAATGTCTCCTTTAAGTAAAATGAGCTAGCTTAAGGATTTAAAGTAGTTTCCCTCCAGGGCCTGAGTTTAATTTCCACACTGTATACCTCAAGCACACTCAGAAGAAAGGCCATTACAGAATGGGTTTGTAATTGCCAATAAAACTGATTTTTAGTGGACTTTATCCATTGAAATCATAGTTTTAAAGAGTGACCCAGGAGACGTCACCATGGCAACGAGGTACAAAGAAAAGTTGATTGACCCTGAGACATACGTACAGACAGACAGACACCGAAGTCTCACCATAAGCCCTAGTAGCATTTTGGTACGGAACCCCAAAAACCAAGTGGTCTCAGTACTCACCCAGCGATGACCAGCGGCATCTCCAAGGCATCCCGCTCGTCCATCAGCAGCGCGACGACGCGGTCCCGCGCGAGGAACACGGCCACGTCGGCCGAGCCCGCCGCCGCGCGCGCCACCCGCACCCCCTCCACTTCTTCCAGAGAAGCTATTGGTTGAGGCTGGAATTATAAGGAGACAGTTATAATCTAACCGTTAAACCGACCACAATTCAAAAAATACCTACAGAGTGAATTCAAATTAGGTAGTGTTAGAATATCAATGTTTTACACTTCTTCTCTAAACTAAACCTCGGTCCTAAGTTTCGTGCTGCCAGATTTTTTTTATGGCATAGAGAAGACAAACGAGCACACAGACCACCTGATGGTAAGTGGAAACTGTGACCCATAGACATTCGCATTCACAAGACTGCAATGCAATCCTAAGACTGCAAATGCGTTGCCAACCCTGAGGACTAAGATGGAATGCCTCTATGCTAGTCATTTTACCGGCTGTCTTATCCCCAAACCGGAGTTAGTTAGCAGTAAGTTTTAATTTTTCCAATATTTCTGGCTTAATGCGGTTACTTTACCACTACGATTATATTCGATAGATAACATCGAGTGACAGCTATGACAGGTATTAAATGTGAACCGCACTTTAGGACTCTAATTATTAGTTGAATTAGAAAATTACCGATAGTTAAATAAGGCTAATTAAAACAACTGAGTTAATTTAATACATTATTTGTTATTAACTGACCCGCAATAAAGTGTTTTGTATTACCAATTTGAAGTCATCCTGTTTAAGTAACCAAATTGTGTTACACCGATCACGATGAAACTTGACATGGAGGTAGCCCAGAAAGGACTTGAAAGTACTTTTAATGTTACAGTTGTGGTGTATACGTAAAGGACATTAACGATACTTGTAAAATTTAGACTAATTCTATTTTCAGGTTCTGTTTTGGAATTTCTAATGGTCATTTGTCCTACATCGTTTGTCCCAACTTTCGTCTATCTTAAAGCCATTTCCATCTGTTTTTTTACCCTAACTTACGTATTATTGGAAAACTTAAAAACTTGTCTCAATAATGCATTACGACAACCGTTGTTAGAGATTCCGAGGAACACTCCATAAAACACTTCTTTACTACATTTGGGGGGTTATTATGACATATCTATACAGTTCTGTTTACGCTGAGAGAACAGGATAGAGCTATATAACTTCTATAGCTCTGTCCTTTACGCTCGCCGCTATGTCATAATGACCCCCACCCCAAGACAGACAGCACAGCCTACCGCTGAAATTAAAATGTGGAGGGAGTATTCCTTGGGAAAACTAAGAAAGGATTTTCCAAAAATCGAGCCCCAAAGGGAAGTAATAGAAGTAGTGGGGTACTACGCGTACCATATTATGCGTATCAAGTAGCTGTAGGGTAAAGTCACCAGTGATGGTAGTGGTGGCCTCTACCTATACTTTGTATGAGTGGAAAGAGTACGAAACATATATTTCCCGCTCTTCGCACATAAGGTTGACTATAGGTCTCTGGCTGACCACTAGTGACTTATCCTAGTCCTCTGGTTAGCAAATTGAGCAATGATCAATAGTTACCACAGAGTTGGCGCGGGACACGATCTGGCTGAGCCCGAAGCGCGGCGATACGAGCAGCACGCGCTCGGGCCGACTGCTCCCGAAGCACTTCGCGCCGTAGCTCGGGAGCCCCGCCACGATGTCCAGGTAGTGCAGCTTCGCCTGTAAACATGTGCTTTGATTAAAGGCGGCTTCGAAAACACAAGCTATGTGAGGTTAATAATCCCGACAATTATTTATAGGGCAACAATTAATTAATTATTTAATTATTTTTAGTACTGTTAGGCGATGGGCTTGCAACCTGTCACTAATACACTGGTAAACATGTTAGCCTAAGTGTGCAAAATGTGGTTACAGAATTATCAACAAGTTTTTAGAGGTGTTGTTAATTCTGTAGCTCTGCCTACCCCACTCTGGGAATAAAGGCGTGAGTTGATGTATGTATGTATGTATGTTATTTATAGGGTTCCGTAAAAAAGTTATCCAAATGGTGAGTGTCTGTCAGTCCGTATGCCACAACAATTTTTCTCTGAAACTGTATATGCTTGCCCACATCTGTTTTTATAATTTCAGAAAACTTTGCAATAAAAAAAACGGTATTAAAATCTTCGCTAGTAAAAATGGAATGTTTTGCATAGACTATAAAATTCATAACAAAATGAGTATTTTCTTTTGCGTTATCCAATCGTATTATCTTAAGACTGCGCCGAGCAAACGTCGAGCATCCAGTGGCGTCCTCATTACTATTATTGTGTTTTCTAATTAAAGTATTTCCTTGAAATCAGACGATACGTTTTTGTAGTGCAAGTAACACACAAACTTTCATAACAATTACCCTTTGGTAGTCAGCTTAACGGAAAAAGGTGGTCACTTTTTTCCGTTAAGTTGATAACTCAAAGGTGAATTGTTATTAAACTACGTGATACCCTATAAGATGAGTTTTCATTTGAAGTACAAAAACCTACCGTCCTATTTTAAGAAAATACCTTAGTTTATTAGAAAACACAATAATAGTAATGATGGTGCCACTGTACATCCGGCGTACGCTCGGCGCAGTCTTAAATACCGATTACCGATACACGGAACTCTCGGTGCGCAAGTCCGACTAGCACGTGACCGGTTTTTTTTATTATGTGATGATGTAGGTAAATCCTAAAATTGTTGTGTAGGAAGAAATATGAAAAGAGTGATCTCTCTCCAGGTGGGTGTTATATTAATATGCCTGGGGCAAATTCCATTGGGATCAAGTTGGAAGTGGCATTAGGTGAACTGACTGGGGAAACTTCGACAGCGCGATATAGCGCGCTGTCTAATTTAGTTGCACTATTGGACACTCGTGGCGCTGCCGTAGCTCGTTGTCTCCTACGTGTAACGGGTTGCCGCTAGATGTCGCTAGGTCGCTACAGTTGTTTATTCCTTAAGTTTTCATTAGTTCGCTTGGGTACAATGTGGGTAAGCTAGTGAAAGAACTAGTATAGAGGCACTCAATTTTTACTTGAATACAGCCTTTGCAAATGAGCCTCACAGCCCACTATCAGGTGGCCTGCGTACTTATTGGCCTTCAAGTTAAAGTGGTAGTGACCATACCTGCAGCTGGGTCAGCTGTCGCTGGCTGCCCGTCATCTGCGAGTTCAGCTTGAGGAAGTGGGCTATCAGCCGTCTGATCTCCTTGCGCTTCATGGTCTCTATCAACCCGTTGGGCACAAAGCGTTCGAGGCCGAATTCCCTCCTGAAACATGACATGAAATATAAAAAGTAAGTTTAAAGAGAAAAATATTTTAAGTATTTGTAACGTAGACATAATAGTACATTACTACAGAGGCCGGGACAAAAGGGGTTGCCGGCCGAAGACATATAGACGGCCGAGCGCCAAGCGAGGCCGGATAGGTCTGAGGCGGGCAACCCCATATTTCCCGCCGAGGTATGTATAGTGCTTTTCTCAAACATATGCAATTAAATAAAAAATACATCACTCAAAAAAGTAAATTGATAAGTCCACGGAAAAGTAATTGGGTGTTAAAATAAAGTACCAGGAGCGCAGCGGTAATTAGGAGGTATATCAGGCATAGCGCAACTTAGATCTCAGGCGGTGCGGGCAGCCGGCGGGCGGGCGGCGGGCGCACACGACACAGCGCGGATGTCTCCCAAACGTTTATGCACTCCTAGTACTTGACGTTATAACATTTTCTCAAAATTTTTAAAAATATAATTTAGATATTCAGCCTGTTCATAAAACCAGCTGTCATGGCCATATTAAAATTAAAAAAAAATTACTTCCCGGCCTAGGCCTTCAATTTTGTATGAAATTCCTTTACAGTTCTCTCGAGTTGTTCCGCCGGGAACGTGGCACTTTGAAGCCTAAAATAACTAACATAACGCCGACATTACATAGCATGTTTGAGAATAGTACATTACTACAGAGGCCGGGACAAAAGGGGTTGCCGGCCGAAGACATATAGACGGCCGAGCGCCAAGCGAGGTCGGATAGGTCTGAGGCGGGCAACCCCATATTTCCCGCCGAGGTATGTATAGTGCTTTTCTCAAACATATGCAATTAAATAAAAAATACATCACTCAAAAAAGTAAATTGATAAATGTCCACGGAAAAGTAATTGGGTGTTAAAATAAAGTACCAGGAGCGCAGCGGTAATTAGGAGGTATATCAGGCATAGCGCAACTTAGATCTCAGGCGGTGCGGGCAGCCGGCGGGCGGGCGGCGGGCGCACACGACACAGCGCGGATGTCTCCCAAACGTTTATGCACTCCTAGTACTTGACGTTATAACATTTTCTCAAAATTTTTAAAAATATAATTTAGATATTCAGCCTGTTCATAAAACCAGCTGTCATGGCCATATTAAAATTAAAAAAAAATTACTTCCCGGCCTAGGCCTTCAATTTTGTATGAAATTCCTTTACAGTTCTCTCGAGTTGTTCCGCCGGGAACGTGGCACTTTGAAGCCTAAAATAACTAACATAACGCCGACATTACATAGCATGTTTGAGAAAAATTAGTTATTATATAAATGTAGCTAGCCCTCTCGTGTTGCTGCGCCCTTGCAGGGTGTCACGTGTATACCTATTCCTGTTTGTTCCACCTTGAATTGTAATGTGATAAATAATTGATTGAATTGAATTGAAAAGAAACATTTTGCAGGCGTGGGTTGTTTGTGATGTCAGACTTAACTAGTTTCCTAAGAGGTGCCACTTGTGAAAAAAGGGTCATAATATTCAGCCCTAATATAATTTAATAGTGTTATACAAAATTTATTTATTACGAGGATCTGATTTTCTCTGTGTTTTGATCATTATTTTACGTTTTTCCTTGTCTTGTTTTTAGAATATACTAGACTTGGAAGTTATAATTGTGGTACAGATTGACATTGATTTCGATTAAATATTGCTTGTATTTATCGTCTTTTGTATTGACCAGACTGGTTAAATAGATAGTTTAATTTTTTAACCACTAAGTTCCTATAAATATAGGTTAAGTGTAGTAGGAAATTAATAGACCTTTGTTGTCTGATTAATAATGATAAATTTGTTTTTATTTATAATAAATTAATACTCACTCAACGGCTTTAACCGTCAACTTGGCCGGCGACACATTATTAGCCAATGCATGCTGATGCATGTGCAATGCAGCTAGGCGCAGCGCTACATCAGGCTGCAACTCCGGCGCGAACCTCTCCTGAGCCACGTCGTTGCAGCACTGCATGTACAGGTAGTCCAGGGCCGCCAGGTCACGCTGTGCTAGTTCTGCTGCAGAGGTGGGCATGAAGACTATGCGGAACAGGCAGCGCATCTTGTGGGAGCCTGGGCGAGATGCGATCTGGAAGGTTTGAGGTTGGTGAGTTTTAAGTAAGGTAAATGCACCCATCATGTACAGTGTTACAGTGATAAACAATGACAATTTAACAGACAAAAATATTTTTGACACTTTCAAAGGATTTAATTGTTATAGAGGTAGGCCCGAAGTTTTATAATTTTATATAATTGTAAGGCATTAGCGTTCTACAATATGTGATTACTTTTTATTAGGATTGTTCATGACTGGATCACTGTTCCATGATAGGCGCATTTACCTTACTAAGTGCTTTATTGTAGAATGCTAGATGGTATATTTTTAACGACGTAGCTAGCCAAGTTACTATTGACCGAAGCTTGCTGTTCCGGATTCGACCCCCGATAAAGGGAACGGTAAAAATAGTTGTGTGATGATCACATTTGTTCCAAAGTCTTCGATGTTTTGTATGTATTCAAATATTTATTTCCCTTCATCGTTTAGTAAAAGCCTATAGCTTAATTTCCTTAGCCTATAGTTTAAGTAGTACATTTCTTAACGATGCAATATTTTAAATGATCTAACATTTATGTCGCTATTGCTCGCCTCTTACTTTTTTCCAGTCATGAACAAAGCAATATTCGGCCTAAATATAACTTAATATTTAAAAACAGACTGTTTACAAGAGATCTTGAATAACACAAGACCAACGTACGTCCTAAGAAGAATTATTGCTAAAAATATGTTTTTTTTTACTAAGTAGAGAATGTCTATGTTGATGATATACCCTAAACACATACCCTCGCCAACGACTCCTTCGGATCCAGAAGCGTCAGCTTGTTCCTCCTTACACTCTTGACATGCTCGACGACCAAACTAAAGTGTTCTTCAGCTATGATGCACAGCTTATCCTTCAGACTGGTCACGACATCTGCCACGGTGGTAGTGGTATCGTACTTGAAGGATTTTGTTTGACCGTTCTCAAGGAAAACTTTTAAGACGTTCGCCATTGGAGGGAGGCAGAGATCACCGAGGGAGAATGCTGAGGGCTGAAAATAAAATGAACACCTTTAAAAAAGAAAATTTAATAATAGTAGATCGTAAATTTAAAATGAAGTGCGCTTTGGACAGAGCAAGCTGGTGAGATGATGATAATGATGGCGATGATGATGGCGATGATGATGGCGATGATGATGGCGATGATGATGGTGATGACGATGACGATGACAATGACGATGACGATGACGATGACGATGAAGATGACGATGACCATGATGATGATGATCTTTAATTTGGCATATATTGTGACTACTGTGTGGTTCAGTTTCCGAGTCATAAATAGTGTTCTCAGGCAATAAAGGAAGGAGATATAAGATAATCTTAACCATCACTCTATCCATAATCAAAAGTAAGACCTCTGGGCAACCAAGCTTAGCCTAGCAGAACGGCTAGCACAGCATTTACTGTCTCGCTTATTGTTCAGAGCGTCTCTTTCATTTTAGACTAAGTTAGACTAAGATAACCGAGCGACAATTCAGTCGCCAGCGAGTGCTAGCCATCCTGGTAGACCAGCTGTATGACACAAGAAAATAATCCATTGCTTGTATAGTTTACACCAGTTTACATTAAACTTACAGGGTACATAGGAGCCCCATTTAGCTGGACAGAGTCTGCAAATCGGACCCTAGGAGGCCTAGCTCTTAGCCTCGCCCTCTTCGCAGCGGACAACAGTGCCGACCGCCGGGCTCGGTTGCCGGAACGGGCCGGCTGGCAGACCCGCAGCGTGACGCGGTCTGCGCAGGCGCGGACCGCTGCGATCACGTGCTCTCGCGCAGCTGTGCTCACATCTTCGCCGTTCACGCAGAGGATCTGATCGCCTGGTTCCAACTGGAACATGAAAATGGGAATGTTTTAAATTGTTTAGTGCTAGCATCCCACAGTTGTGAGTCTATTTACGTAGTTCTTTTTGTTATGTAGGAAATGATCTAAGAGCCGTATCAATAAACTAATCTCAACTCTAATTCTCGTCTCGAGATGTGTCAAAAATGACAGTTTTCTATGGTTTGACGTTTACTTTGACGTATCTTGTGACGGGCCTCTCAACCAAGATGAGTTTATTAATACAGCCCTAAATGTCTGTAGAAGACTTCGATATATCGAATTTACAATTAAAAGAACAGGTAAGGAAAATTGTTTTTTCAAGGAACAAGAGGTAAACGTACAAACGCTCACATAATAATAAGGAGAACGAATTATAGTCAACTTTATTGACAACCGGAGTAGCATGAGGTGCGTGGGAGTGAGGGATGAAAAATCATGTCTATCCACCATTGCCCTCACCCGCCCCTCATGCATACCCTTGCTCTCAATTAAGTTGTACGGCAATACTTAGTACTTGCAACACCAAAGGTATTGTAAGACGATTTTTGGCCTTTTAAGAAACAATAGCTTTATATAAGACTCAATTTTATATCAGTCTATAAATGGGCTATCTAACACTGAAGAATTTTTCAAATCGGACCAGTAGTTCCTGAAATTTGCGCGTTCAAGGACACACAAACAAACAAACTCTTCAGCTTTATAATATTAGTATAGATTAGAATAGCAAAGGTCAGTCTAGAAGGCTGTAGAAAAGTTGTTCTAAGTTCAAATTGTGCTAACTAACTTAAACAACAAACGCTTTATAAACTCTTTTACTTAACCTTATTACAGAAGCTGGTTAACCCCAACAAAATTAAAGCTATACACCGCAGCAAAAAGGACTTGAGGCTAACTTTAAACCCCGGGTGAACTTGCGTGTTAACTTAACTGATTCACAAGTTAAACTCGATTGAGATTCACCAGGGTTACTATCAGCCAATTAATTAGAGCAACGTTGTTGTTTTCATTTGATTAGAAGTTTCTTCAACAGCGGGTGAAGACTTGCAGTTTTGGGATATTAAATTTGATCGGACCTTAACGATTAAGTTTATCATACAGAAGCGAAAGGAGGATTAGCTTGTTCATTAATTAGGATCTTACTCGTAATCTTGGCAGACAATTTTTAACTAGTTATTGTAACAAATATAAATGTAGTTAGTAAACATAACGACGAACGAAATCGTTTTTGATCGGAAAAGCTCGTATTTATTTTCTCAATCAGATTTAGTATATACCGATAAATTAATAGAGAAAGCAAGATGGATACGAAATTTTCTGACAACATACGATGCCGTATGATGTACACCCTTATGTAAAACCTATGGCAAAATATTATGGTGTCTCTGATCATTAGAACCAGTAAATATTGCTAGAGGTAAAAAATTAAGATAAATTATCTCCTGGTTCAAAGTTTATGTACTTAATCGTAAAGTGTATTTTTTATTTTTCAGTTTTACTGGGTGTTTTGGGTTGATAAGATAGTTGATAAATGACTGGCGTGCCTGAACCCATCAGTGGGGTTATTATGACGTACCTGTGCAATTCATTTTACGCTGAGAGAAAAGGACAGAGTTATGTAACTGCTGTAGCTCCGTGCTTTTCGCTCACCGTAAAATGAACTGCATAGCCATGTTATAATAGCCCCCCAGTTCCATCTTATGATCGTATTACGAAACTCATCTTCACTCAGTCACAAGATAGGTCAAAGTATACGACAACTCACCGTAAAATGAACTGCATAGCCATGTTATAATAGCCCCCCAGTTCCATCTTATGATCGTATTACGAAACTCATCTTCACTCAGTCACGAGATAGGTCAAAGTATACGACAACCCAAAACTACTTGAAATGAACATTACAGTCGAGAAGCGTTTATTCATACGACCCTAATCCTCTTATTCATAAGCGCACAATAGTTAAGGCGTGCTTGAAATATGCTTCGTCCTTATCTGTCATTGAGAAATTTCCATTTGACAGAAAGTGACAACGCATACTTTTACTAAAATAGGTTCATAGTGCGTTTATGAATAAGAGAGTTAGTTTTATTGGGTTGGCAAAGCCTTTTCAGTCTTGACATCGCAAAATGTTAATGGGTTTGTGACGACTTAGCGAACTCTAGCTGTAACTTGTGCCAACCAACAACTGTCAGACAGGGCAACTAAAGTGTTCTACATCGCGCTCACGAAGTTTCTCCAGTCAGTTGGCATATATACAACGTCCATCTTCATCCCAATGGGCTTGGGTCCCCAGGACACCCGCCAGGAGAAAGATCTCTCTATTGAACTCTCTTCCTAAATTGATGAACCCGACATGATTATCTTCCTACAGGTTTAAGAACCCACTTTCCATCGGGAGGCCTGCGTATGCGTGCTGGTTTGCCTGTTCTAAGCAACAAACAAACAGTGGACGTACCTTCCCAACGCTGGGAGAGTTGTCGGTGACGAACCGCACGAGCACTGGCCGCTCGGAGCCGGCCACGAACCCGAAGCCAAGCTCGGGGTCCCGCTCCAACACGACGTCGCGTGGCGCCGGCGGCGACTCGCACGAACAGCCTTCTGGAGCCACGTATGTGGTCGTTTTGTTGACGTGGCTGTGGAGGAAGAAGTGGGGATATAACTATGACATAGAAGAACATAGATGTAGGTAAACATAGATCCCGTGTAGCCAAATGTCAAGCGTACCACCTTTTTCTTCTGTGTACAACACAGCTTGTAGCTAATATTATTGATAAAGCGCACATCACTGACTGCAGATTTTCGCACACAATTGCAGAGTGACACACACTAACACACCTACAAAGTGGTACACTTTTGAAATTCAATGGAACGCGGTCATATATAGATGACTCTTTTTAACGAAGGGCATTTGTAACAGCCGTTTCTATGCTTTCCTACCTCTATGAAAAAAACCAAGGCACATTGAAGATCTAGGCATACTTTCAAAGCAGAGGCCCTACACAAGATGCGTACGGCGTTCGTTATCCAAAATGTATAAGATTGACGTAAGCTGTCAGAAGGTCGCGTCGAGCGACTACGTTAATTCCATACATTTTGAGTTTTCGAAAATGGTTAACGACATCGTTAACTTGGCTATATCCTCACTGATATCTCTAAAACGGCCCAACGGATGTCTATAAAAAGCTGATAAGAACCACCTCAATTTAAATAACTTTTTATTATAAACCAGCCTACGACGGCACAGGTAGACACACAAATATGAACTTATAAGTAACAACACCCCTATTTTTTTGCCGGGGGTTAAAAACAGTATACTCTATTGGGATTGTTTCGGATTTTATCTCCAAAGAACATCTGTGATGTCGTAAAATATCGACAAAACTCAGGTGCAATACGACTGACGATATTGGTTGTGACGTCAAACAAGACCTCTCCGTGCAATAACTAGGAAAAGTATAGAAGATTTTATTCTGAATTTTACAAGGTAAGCATTTATTTTAACGGCTTATGTTTAACATTTGGCGTCTGAGAATATCCATGAAGTTTTTGACACTTCTAACTTTAGGTTTAGGTTAGTATGGATTAGTAGCCTAACGTTTGGGCAATTTATTTCCCATTTTTGATCAGTAAAGCCTGGTCTTAGCCGTAAAGCAGTTCCTCCTCGTCCTCCTAGGTGCTGAGGCTGAAGTAATATGGACTCAGTACTTACTTGATGTAGTTAGGCTTGCTCCGGCTGTTTAGAGCCTGCTCCCAGGCGTCAGGTAGTTCCTCCTCGTCCTCCTAGCTGATGAGTCTGAAGTACTATGGACTCAGTACTTACTTGATGTAGTAAGGCTATGCTCCCAGCCGTAAGGCAGTTCCTCCTCATCCTCCTAGCTGATGAGGCTGATGTCCAATGTACTAGGTACTTACTTGATGTAGTAAGGCTTGCTCCGGCTGTCCAGAGCCTGCTCCCAGCCGTAAGGCAATTCCTCCTCATCCTCCTGGCTGCTGCGGCTGCCATCCCGGGAGCTGGGCCAGCTTTCCACCGGCGGCAACCAGCTCGCTGTCTGCGTGATGTGGCTGGAAAGATAAAATAACTATAAGTGTGTTGAACTAGCGGTTTCTTTAAAAAACAAGGTACTGAGGTTGTATAATGAGTTCAATTGGTTTAGGTTCTTTAAGACTTCCTAAGTTCGAAAGAGATAGTTATGGCAGCCTTCTCGTCTCTTTTACTGCCTAGCACTTGATAGGTTTTCCACATATTTTCTATACTTATAGATATACTTTAAATTGATACCACATAAAGCACATTCAGCACATTCATTATAAACGTCATGGGAGTTGTGATACGCGGTATATTAATGCACCAACATAAAAGTTATTCTTATGACATGGTTAATAACTAATTAATATACGTGTTTAATAACCTCTGACATGTAAAATATAAACCCTTTTTTACAAAGCTTATATTTCCTAAACAAATCACGCAGTTAAACCAGCTTTATATAAAAAGAACTACTTCAAAATCACTTCATCCATTTGAGAGCCACGATACCTTTCATCGAATGTATCATTAAGAACAAATTTCATTTAATCGAAAGACATTTCTCGCTGCATGAGATTACTATTTTTGGCAGTGTAATCAGACCTTAATGATTAAGATATCCTGAAAACATCATGATTACAGGAGAAAATAGAGTTCGATGAAATCAAATTCGATGAAGTAAAATTCGATAAAATGATGGGTTACCGGCACAAACAGATACACACGTTAAACTTTTCCCACTCCTCTATTTACTTTGGGGGTTAAACAAGGAAGAATGTATGCTAGGATCTTCACGAATGAAAATTCCTGCACAAATCTAAGGCAAATAAAGCCTCAGCTGGAAGAAAACCAAGTTTTTCCCGTCGTCTCTCCCCTTTCGATTCCCATGTTAGCAGTGTTGTCACATCTACCAACTTATTGGTAGATCTACCTAATTTGCCTCCTGTCTACCTATCTACCACCCTCGGCCTCAAAGCTACCTAATTTTGATATTTTTCCAAAATGTGATTATTGTAAACATTTTTCCATTCGTGTAGTGTAACGAAAAGTTACTTGCTATCTAAATTAGCCTGTCTTGTAGTTTCAGCAATTAAAACGGAGCGCGTAACGTTAAGTGTAAAAAAAAATTAGTAGCTGTCTGTGAGTGACAGCTGACACTGACAGATAGCAAAGTATTTCGCGGCATTTTAAGTAAGTTTGGTGTTAATTTTGAACATTTTATACGCATTTTTAATCATTAAAAACAGGGTGGTAGATCTACCTAATTTTCATTTCAAATTCTACCAATTTCTACTAATTTTTGGATCCTGTTCTACCAATTTGACAAAATTAGATGTGACAACACTGCATGTTAGCGTATACGCAAGTTAGGGATGTCAATAGAGAATGTGCATGGATTTTTTAAATAGCATTTCTCAGCGAAATATGAAAATAGCATGATCACCAAATGAGCCGGCGAAATGACTAGCATAGAGGCATTCCATCTTAGCCTCAGGGTTGGCAACGCATTTGCAGTCTTAGGATTGCATTGCAGTCTTGTGATTGCGAATGTCTATGGGTCACAGTTTCCACTTATCATCAGGTGGCCTGTGTGCTCGTTTGTCTACTCGATGCCATAAAAAAAAAAGTGAAGTTAAAATTAAAATCGGTAAAGAAATTCGGATGATACAAGCATTTTAAACTGCTAATTAGACAGCGATTAGACATAGAGATCCGATAATATGCACTGTGACGTCATGTAACAGGTCGGCCATATAAACTCCGTGTTAAATTCCGTTTGGCTTGAAAGGGCTATGAAAAAATCTTTGTTGGCTTATATAATGGTTATTTTTATAGCTTTTCAAAAAAAAAATTCTTCTTAACTGTTTGTTACATGAAAGAACTTTAATTGAAAGTGTTAAAAAAATCATGAATACTCTCTATTGACAGCAGGATTTTATAAAAAGGTGTTTTAAAAAACAATCTTATATAGGTTAGTCTAAAAGCCGGTGAAATGACTAGCATAGAGGCATTCCATCTTAGTCCTCTGGGTTGGCAACGCATTTGCAGTCTTAGGATTGCATTGCAGTCTTGTGAATGCGAATGTCTATGGGTCACAGTTTCCACTTACCATCAGGTGGCCTGTGTGCTCGTTTGTCTTCACTATGCCATAAAAAAAACAAAAAAAAAAAAGCAAAAAAAATAAAAACAAACATTATTGACTGAGAAAATAAATAAACACCTACGCTTACGAATCTAACGGTCCTAGGTTCAAATCCCGGAATGGGCAGATATTTGTGTGATGAACGCGAATGTTTGTTCCTGAGTCATGGATGTTTTCTATGTATTTAAGTATATATTTTTCTATATGAGTATTCATATCGTTGTCTAGTACCCATATAGTACAAGATTAGAGCTTAGTTTGGGACTAGTCCAATTGATGTGAAACTGTCCTCTGATGTATAAAAAAAGACAAACCTCTATTATCATGATTTTTGTCAGAACATTTGGCAACAAAATCCTTTTGTCAATTCCTGCACAAGCCTAAGTCCAATAAGGTCTCAGCTGGAAGATAACCGAGTTTTCCCCGACGTCTCTCCCCTTTGGATTCCTTTGTTAGCATATAGGTACACATTACAAGGTAGGGATGTAATGTATTCACGGAAGAACGTTAGAGACAATTTACATGTGTCATATGATGATGTTAGCCTGGTACATCAAATTAAATTGCAAATAGTTGTACAGTCACGAGATTTAATTTGGTACCCACTTTAGGTCCCATGTCAATCTGACATTCTACAACAATAAGGTCGAGTTTCCTAAAAGTTACAAATGACTTGACATTTCTAATGACATTGACGACTTCAAGCATAATTTTCTTGAAATGGGTCCCAAATTAGCGCTCGTGACCGTACGGCGCAACATACGAGTATTATTGTACTAGCGACCCGCCCTCGCTTCGCTTCGGTTTATATGAGTTTTCTGTAACACCAGAACATAAAATAAAAAAATATTATACAAATAAACCTTCCTTTTGAATCCCTCTATCTATTAAAAAAAACCGCATCAAAATCCGTTGCGTAGTTTTAAAGATCTAAGCATACATAGGGACAGACAGCGGAAAGCGACTTTGTTTTATACTATGTAGTGATGTATCATGCACAGACGTATTTAACGTGAGGGGCTATTGCCTATCGCACTCGCTATCGTTTTCATTTTGAAAATCGAAGGCTTGTCTGCATACAAAATGCAAACAAAAGCCGACTGCGATTACGAGTGCGTTAGGTATTGAATGAACGGATTAGAAAGGATGAGAACGATGAATGAGTGAAGGTGAGGAGTGAAGGACAACGAGAGTGAGAGGAGAAAGACGTGTGCGCTGCAACGATATATTTAAAATTAGTTATTTTAGTTTTAATCCAGTGAAAATAAACAGATAAAACGAACGGATACTTTTATTAATAAAATCAAGACACTACATTTATTCCTTTTTTTTAATTTATATTTATTCTCAATACTTTTATTGTACGGTTGGTAAACAGCATCATCTACCGTTATTATATTTTACTCTAAAAATATCATGTTTCCCTCCCACACCCGCCTACTTAACATAATATATAATATTCATCAAAATGTTGTCTCAAATAATCTCAATTCCTCCGTCTGAAGGGCCCTCGTTTATTTTAGGGACGTATTTTCACCGACAACCACTTATTTGTGTGTAAACTTGACGAGAAAACATTTTTCTGTGACTTGAAGGCTGAAAACGCCTCATGATTTATACATGGTTTTGAATATGAACGCAGAAAATGCAGTACTAAATTACATATTTGCTTTCGTTAACAAAGTTTAAAATAAAGTGTAAGTATCACGTTGTTTTTGTTTTTTCTTTGTTAAGTTAAAAGTATGTTAACGTTATGCCAGTATGGAAACAAGTTGTTAAAAAAACACGAGGAGTCGCCAGTACGCTTGCCTTAACCCGCTCTCCATTAGTTGTAACCCTACAAATGTAACTTTTTTTGGTATGGTGGGTGGAATTTTGCAGTTAAAAGATAAAGCTGTTTTTTTTTTTCGATTTGCGGAGGTGAACGCACACTTATCCGAGCCAAACGCGTCGAACGAGTCGAACGAAACGATTTTTAGAATTCTGTATTTATGAAATGTTATAAAACCTCGCAGGTCTTCCAGATTCGGACGATTCGACGCGGGCGGGCGACTCGAAATTGAGCATCAAAGCAAATAAATATAAATTTGAAATATCGACAAGATAAATTGTCCTAAACAACGTCTAAAATGGAATCATGCCCCGGGGTAGAAAAAAATGTCCAATATGACATAGGTTGAAAGAAATATGTCCCTTTACATACACTCAGAATATGACCAATCGTAAATACGTCCTACCTGAAATATACCCAATCATAAAAACGGCACTTTATAGCTGCATACATTTTGATCTTAATCTGTAACCATTATTTGCTAGCGGTGCCGTTTGGCACCTTATGTCGTCGTTAGAATTTATGCTTTATTGTTCTAAACATTAAAAGTCAATATAAAAGTAACTAATCAAACAATTCCGCCTTTAATGGGTTAACTCATTCATAATAGATTACATTCACTTTGAGCTGACTAAAATATTAAAATTTGCACCTAATTTATAATATAACTAGCAACTCGCCCTGGCTTAGATTCGGTTTATGTGAGTTTTCTGTAACACCCGTTCATAAACCAGAATTTATTATAGATATAAATCTTCCTCTTGAATCACTCTATCTATTGCTGAAAACTCGATAAAAATCAAATGAGTAGTTTAAAAGATCTAAGCGAACAAGCCGCGGGACTTCATTTTATACTATGTAATAAATATAAATTCGGGATTTAGTAATGTTTTAAAGCACAATAACATTTGTAATAAATTCACTTTGGACTTTTGATGGAACTTAAAAATGATCATTTTAAGTGGACGTTTTTTTTAATCGAATTAACAATTACTCCTTTCCTCACTGCATTTAAACTTAAACCACAGAATAAATAATAGTACACGTCCCAATGCATCGTCTGTCTGAATTTTCATACATACATATATACATAAACTCACGCCTTTATTCCCAGAGTGGGGTAGGCAGAGCTACAGAATTACCAACAACTCTAAAAACTTGTTGATAATTCTGTAACCACATTTTGCACACTTAGGCTAAGATGTTTACCAGTGTATTAGTGACAGGTTGCAAGCCCATCGCCTAACAATACTATACGCCTTTATTCCCTTAGCCGTCTCTTACGACATCCACGGGAAGATATGGAGTGGCACTATTCTAACCCGGCAACCACACCGTCTGTCGTCTGTCTGAATTTTCGTTTATCCTAAAGTCATTTTCGCTTTAGTTTTAAAACTTTTTAGTATTGTTATAATACATCCCTAACCTAACCGAACTGCAGATATAATTGGAAATCTTAAAAAGTGGCCTGTATTAACTGAAAACCAGTTTAGGGCAAATGAAAATTCGGACAAACGATGTGTTAGGACAAACGTTGCTAGGGATTCTGAGACACACCCCTACTAACACATACTAACTCCTAATAGACGTTGCTTCACTGGCAATTTAGTTAAACACAAACAGCCAATCTGTCCTGTGTACACAGTAATTACAATAACACCTATAACATTTTATTTATTTATTTATTTATTTATTGTATTCAGGATAACAACAGCCAATAATAAATAAAATATACAGTTGTTTGGATATTTTGGATAGGCCAATAAAAGTTATCCACAAGTAGAAATCTATAAAATAAAACAATTACTTACATCATAAATCGAACTATGTAGTAACAACTAATTATACTAAAAGAAATTATGAAGCAAAATGCCAGGTAGTTACAGATGGATATAAATATGTGTGTACACACACGTATCTTTGTATACACATTTTCAATTCATTTGTTGGTATTGTTATTTTTAGCAAAACATATGTGTACACAACATTTACAAAAAGTGCTTACTGAATACCTACTCCATCTTCATAAAATTCATGTAATTAATTAATCAATTACAGAAATACTAATTTTGTTTGAGGATGTATACAGAATAGGAATTCTGTTTGGTTCGTTTAACTCGCCTTAACCTACATAAATAATCAAAAAACATGCTTTAAAAAAAAAAAAAAAAGTCACAACCAACGTGCCTACTGACTGCTACTATACTCATACACCCACTATGTCGTGTTAGATAAATAATAATAATAATATATAATATGGAAATATATGGAATTATATGGAGACATATGGAAATATTTGGAATTTAATTCTTGATTTGGTCAATGTGTTATGTAAGTTTATCTGTTATATTTTTTCTTTACTTGTACCGTTTGTGCCCAAATAAACATTAAACATTAAACATTAAACATCTATTTGCTGAAAGATTTATAAATTTGGTTTTTGAATTTATGTTTACATGTAGCAAAAGGGTCAATTTCTTTAAAGTAGGTATTATACAAATAGGGAATTCGCGTGAGGACCGAATTTTTCCCGTAGTTAGTCTGATGGAATGGTACGTGCAGCATATTTGTGTGTCGAGTGCGACGTCTTGGAGTGCGAAAAGAAATGCCAGCTAATAGCTCGGGGCAATCAATATTGCCACGGACTAGGTCAAATAACAAACCCATGTCCATCAATTTACGCCTTTCTTCAAGTGTAAGGAGGTTTAGTCTGCGGCAATTGTCCAGGTACGTGGTAGATTTTGCTCCAAATCTATACTTTAAATGTGATAAGATTTTTTTTTGTATTCTTTCTATACGATTGATATGAGCCGCATAGCAGGGCGACCAAATGGAACTGGCATATTCAAGTATGCATCTAACGTAGGAGTAATATACAATTTTGAGGCTTACTATGCTCTCAAATGCTTTACACGTTCTCATCACAAAGCCTAAATTCCTAAATGATCTACTCACTATGTAATCAATGTGGTAAACATAAAATGATTATGAGTCTGTATAAAATGCTAATATCAAATCCCCGCAAAAATCAAAGGCCAGCGTTGAATAAATATTCAAGTGATAAGAGAATCCTAAATCCACAACCACCTTTTAAAATAAACTAACATATCTAATCGTAATTTAAACCCAAACCTCTTTATTTTAGAATTGGTTTTTGAACGTTGGTATTTTGCGCTTTAAATAGGTCTGTTTTGTTGTGAAGGTTGTAATGTTTGAACTACCCACTTTTACGAGATATTAAAATTGATGATGTTATAATATTGCTGTTTAATTTAAACTTTGCGGTTGTGAATACAGGGATGTTTTGGAATCGTTTCGGGCAAGTAGTAAAAGGCTGTATTGTAGTTGTTAGATTTGATCAGGGGAACTATACAGTTTGATATTTTCTATTGCTGTTGTTATCCTTTACGATTACACAAGCAAGTTATTTGTTTGTTCGTGATTAAAAAACATATATCTTTTCGTTTAAAACTATAAATTTAAATACAAAGCAGTATAAGGTTTTTCTGGGGCAATTAAGATTAACCTATAGTCCAAAAAATATTTTTTTGTAGGATGACAGGTCCTTTCCTCCACACATCCCGGAAACGCCCAAAGTTAGGAACTGATCTATAGGCCGGGATTTTCGTGAATAGCTCATACAAAACAGTCCCAAAAATGAAAGGACAAGCAAACACCGACAACGCACCGACTACTCTTCTGCCTACCACTCCTAAAAAAAAACGCGAACCCCTCAGTCTCCTAAAAGCCTTGTCCCCCCCAACGTCTCACCCCGCAGGACGGACGCAGACGAACTTGTTAACATTTATGTACTTAGCTCAGTCTCATGAATAAGAACCTGTTTTCAATCCGAACAACGGTGTAACTTTAAAATAGTTTCATATAATAATATAGTCACTTTACTTTCAGAACTTCATATCTGATCGAATAGTTAGATAGGAAAGTAGTTTGTATTCTTTAGAAAACATGAGTGCTTTCCTATCGAACTATTCGATCAGATACTAATTTGAGAAAGTAAAGAGGCGATATGTAATTCGCGTTGAATGTGTAATTCGTGTGACGTATAAATATCAAAGGCACGGATCCAATAACTCGGCACGTGAGCTCCTTAGGGATATTCAAACGGGAAAGTTTCAGGTAAGTCTCGGTTTGATGGTACAGTCGACTTATAAGTAGCTGCACACTATAGTACATTGTCGCGTTAATACCTTTACCAAATTAGTGCAGCAGTTCAAACATGCTGTTAAAGTTATATAGGACTAAAGTGTATAGTTTCTTATAATCCTTTTAGGACCTACTTGGCACAGGGCCAATGTAGAACTAAAATGTTACACATTACATACACACGTGCTACATGTTAGCAGTAATACATTGACAAGTTTGTATTCACGTTATTAAATCGATAACTATTGCAGCGACGCAATGAAATACAAATTTACACCTTAAGACTGTTGAGATTGCATGAAGTTATACTCGTAAGTCGGTATGTATGCTATTGATTGAAATATCGTATTAATATTGCTGTCGAATCTCTTTGAAAATAGTTTTTATAGGAAGTAATCTACTAAGTAGTTAGTTACTTTTTTTCTTTCAAATTCACCGTTGGAAAGTAAGGACTAGATAGAAGCGAGGACGAAATATCCGGTTTCCGCTAAGCATTCGATCGAACGGAAAAAGTACAAAAGAAATTTCGATGTTATTTTTAAAGACCAATTCAACAATACCTTTTTTATATTACGTTTACATCTACGGAGAGACTGTGTTGCCGGAATCGTATAACCTTGGTGAATTCAAGGTAAGTGAATAGGCTTTTTTCTGGGTAAGCGTAGTAGGGTCAATATTTGGGGGTTTCAACCGTCGGCATTGTTGTCTTCAACATATTGAGGAAAATAATGATGACTACCAGAAACAATTTAAAAATAAAACAAAGTAAAAATTATGAATTCAAACTAAAACTCTGGCAAATGAAAACTTTTGATGTAAAAAATAGTAGACCTGGTGGTAGTATCCATTCCAATTAAAAGAACAAGACAATTATTAACTTGTCTTGATTAATATGCGAAGACAATAATGGCGGTTCAAACGCCGAATAATCATCCGGTACCACCCTCGACCTCGTCGTCACGTCACTCAGGTGGGACTGAGATCAAACGCATATCCATTTCTGCTAAAAACAGCTTAAGGAAAGATGTAAATTTTAATTATATTGTACAGACGTAATGAAAACAAAGTGAAAGAAAAGGAAACAAATAAAAAAATTGCAACATTGCTGTGGACGTAACGATCAAACCGTCGGACATGGCGAAAATCCATTTCCGTATTTGCTATTCCGTATTCCGTAGTAAAACAAAACCGGCCGTAGTGGAGATCCTTGGGGAACACCTAGGTTGAGCAGTGGACGTCTTTCGTCTGATATGATGATGATGATGATTTGCTATTTAGTTACAGAACCCTAAAAACCGTTATGTTAAACCATAATTATTAAAACATATAAGTAACATCACATCCTCTCATCCCCCACTTGTAAAGCCCAAAATACACACTTCATTCAAGAAATCTTAGAGCTGAATCTTTGCTTTGCTGGCCTCCCTAATCTCCCTATTAATTTCCGAAAGAATTTCCCGACCCAATGTTTCAAATTGCCATATGTCTAAATATTAGAAAGCCCGAATTCATATTAAATATCGTGCCACCCCACTTCAACATCAACTTAAAGCCTCTAGAATATGGTGGTTATTTGAATGGAATCTTCAAAGGTTTTTGTAAAGCCACTTATTTCGTCGACCTTTCTCTGATAACGTGAAAAAGGAAGTGGATCGGGAATTAAAAAAGCATTTCATGACAGTTGTTTGCAAAGTATTTATTGCACGGCTGGCGAAAATAGAAGTTTAATGTTATATGTATGCGATGCGACTTTCTTTATTGAATATGTCGAAAACGAAAAGTGACGAGACAAGAATGTCTCGAAACAAGAATATCGTCGAATTAAGAATACGACGAAAAAGGAAGCAATCGTCAAAAGGAACTGCTCAGCATATGCAGCCGGAGCCACAGCGCTGGTTTTCAGCTTAATTCTGGTGGTTTTTTTCTTGTATATGCGTCGAATAAGTATTTTCTATTCTATTATATTCTCAATAATATTGGAAGTGAAATATATACTCAACTTGTTATATATTTAGACAGATATATCTTGTTTCCTTTAATGTAAAACATAGTCACTTCTTTTTAGTGTTACGATGGCCTACAAAGTGCCCGTAAATGTTTTCAAAAGCGAATAATAAAAGTAATCTTTCCATTTTGATGGCACTATTTTATGGAGGCGTAAATGTCAAACGTGAAGTCGTTACAACTCAATTTGTTTAAAGGAAAAATAAAGACGAGAGTCACGTAAAAGAAAAGTCTATAAAACTGTTATATGATTGAGGCATAATGTAGTCTGTAGGTATAAAGACGATACATAGACGAATGTCTCCCTTTCTGTCTGTGTTGAGTAATAGTTTCTAACTAGCTACGTTTAGTCGGTTTTGCCGTTTAATGCTCGGTTCCTATATTCAAGAAACGAATCGTTTTCCGTACGTCTCGTGACACATTTTGTAGCAAATGTCAAATTCTAACGAGACGTAAGGAAAACGATTCGTTTCTTGAATATGGGAACCGGACATAGGTATGTGTAGCGCTATGTAAAAGTTGTGTCGTTATTACATCGATGATTTAAACTATTAAACTTAATACAAAACCACCCGAGGATTATGAAGTGTAAATAGCTGACAATTTCCAGGCAGGAAAAGACGGAGGTAACTGCTATAGTGTCATCATTTTAGCTACTTGGCACTTGGCAGGTTTTTGTTTTAAGTGCAATGAGACATCTGGTTAAATTTGAACGTGATTCTGTTATTGAATTACGGTGAAATTTGATCAATAATTTAACAATCGATGATAGTATAATATTATGGTTTCCAGGAGCCAGGCGTAAATCTGATGATGGAGCTGGATGTCCGCTGTAAAGAAGACCCACCGAGTGTGACGTGTTATGTAGGTTTCGAAGAGCAGTGTATGGTAATGCAAGAAAAAGTATAGTCAGCATGAGAAGTATGTTTTTTAATAGTTATTGATCGACTTGTTAGTACAAAGTGAAGTAAGGTAACCAAAAATATATATGCCTATTATCCCTAACAAATGTAATCCCATTGTAAAAAAACTTTAAATGCTCCCGGTAATATCCGGAATCGGCTTACCATTCATTACGCCTGTAATTGGCTAAGCCTATCGAAACTGTGATAAATGCGGGTAGTATCGTTATCGCTATCCGGTAATTTAACCAAATCCCACAGATCCCACTCCTGATGCTATAAAATGGATGGCTATCATGAAATCACATACAAAACACTCTTCCTACTAATATTTTAAACGCCATGTAGTTTTCTTAATTTTTCTAAACCAAGTAATTAGGGAATTATAATTATAACATTATAAATTTACAAAAGTAAAAATACAAGCATCGGCGTCAATTTAATTAAGCGAAGCAAATTAGTAATTAGTTGTGTACCTATACTGTTTGAGACATAACCAATTTTTTTTTATCATGATGCGTCTTTTAAAAAAAAGCTGTGAAATGACAGTTATTGAAATAACACAATTTCTTAAACTGATCATCATAATCATCATTTCATTTTCCATAATCTCTGCCTACCCCATTGGGAGACAGGCGTGAAGGTATGTATGTATGTATGTGTCTTAAACTGAATATGTAAATAATGGTCAAATGTATAATCTATTAAAAATCCATTTGGTCTTCAAAATAACGTGATAATAGAGTAATAGGTAGGTAATACATTGGTCCGTTTGGTTTTGTTAACATCTTTGCTCATTTCAATTGACACCAAATTGAGGCAACGGATGGTAAAAAATTGTAATCCTCATTATTAAGTAAGTACGAGTATATTAGTATTGACGAAATGGATATACAGATCGAAAGTGAGTGGAAGGGTCGGAAGTGGCCGCCCTAGGCGTACTTTATCGAATCAAATCGGAGAAATACTGGAATAGGCCGAATCTTAAGTACCCGAAACCGACGTGCGTGCATGACTCGATGTATGAATGTGGAAGAAGCTAAAGAGATTTTTCAGGATCGTAGCAAGTGGAAAGAAGTGGTCTCGGCGTACCCCTGGGAAACAGTAGTGATTTGTTGTATGTATGTATGTATATTAGTATGTTAAAGCCTTTTTTATACTGGAGAAATGCAAAATAAAGTTGGGGAAAGGGTTTTCAACCCCCTTACCAATATACCTAAAGAAAAAAAACTCTTAAAAATCAACAGGAAAACATTACTTTAACATAAAACTCCCATAACGAACCGTACAACCGGAGTATTTCGAAATCACCAACAAACCGTGAGACATAATAGCGGTGGGGGGGGAGGGTTTATCCCCCCCTTTTCGGTCAAAACTCCTTTAAATACCGGTCCAGTGCGCGATCTAAGCAGCCAACACAGGGGATTTATTTCCTCGGTAAAATCATATCGTTTTTAACATGTTATCGTAAAGCTAAGCCAAAAAGCTAAGCTAAGCTAAGCTAAGCTAAGCTGTGTTAGCTAAGCTAGCCTAAGTGTGCAAAATGTGGTTACAGAATTATCAACAACTTTTTAGAGTTGTTGGTAATTCTGTAGCTCTGCCTACCCCACTCTGGGAATAATGGCGTGAGATTATGTATGTATGTATGTATGTGTATGTAGTAAAGCTATACGGTTTTACCGAGTAGAACAGAGCCGTTGGCACCGGTATCGTTTCTGAGGAACGTTTGCGTTATCTTCTTTATCTTCTTTACATAGTATTAAACAAAGTCCCTTCCCGCTGTCTGTGTCCCTCTTTATACCTATACCTACCGTAAAATGTGCCTACTTTGCTCCCCCCTGGGTAATTATGCTCCATGGTTATATTGAGGTAATCTGTATTGTAAATCATTCTATTGCTTTCATTTACTTCGTAGCTAGATGTATACATCGATTATTTTAAGCAAATTTGTCATCAACCTTAACTTATAAGGTAACAAACGAAATAGTCACTATGGAGCATAGTTACTCATGGGGGAGCAAAGTAGGTATATTTTACAGTACAAGGTGACATCGAAGACGTGAACAGAAACCAGTTTTTCAGACTCGGTAATCCAAGCAATATACTAGAAACAAAAGCTATTGATTTTACCCTTAATCACCGATTGACTAAACCTCGGTTACCCTAATTTTAGAAACATACCCTCTATGGAACCTATTCAGGCTTTTTTACCTTAATGACACTTCGTTACAGTGACAATTCAAGTCAGTAATTTTCAATTATTTGTTTTGTTTCGTGGAAATTAGTTTCTTTTTCTGTCATGTAGGGTGACCACACCACACAATAAATTATTTAATTTGGATGATTGCGTGAATATGTGTGAATACTTACATCTAAACACCTATATTATAAGAATCCTATTTTTATACTTAACCCTTCAAGTGACAAGAAAGCTACTTATACTTAGTATAAATTTGAATTTTGAGTTAATGTCGTAATAAAGTATTAATGTTTTTTTGACAGCACTCGAAGTGTTAATTAAGTCATATCACTTTTGATTACGTCTTCGATATCACCCTTATAATGTGGGTTTTTATCAATACATAGAATAATTCTGGATAATCCTCCTGAGGTTCTTTGTACTAGTAGTACAAAATACAATACAACCATTGAAATTCTTTTGTTTTTATGATGAAAGATCAAATTAGAAAATTGACTTTATTTCATTCAAAATAGATTCATATTCTATTGACAAACGTTGTATGGTGGGCCTTAGGAGGTTATGTACAAGTAGATATATAACGGAACACTCACATAAACCAAAGCAAAGCGAGCGAGGGCGGGTCCCGAGTTCTTATTAAAAGTAGGTAAAAATGTTTGTCTGCTTGTTTGTTCCTCCTTCACTGTTCAACGCCTCAGCTGATTGTGAAGCGGACGAAGTCGCAGGCTTAAATTAGTGTTGATCTAAATTTGCTGGACCCTGCCACACCGGACGCGGGCCGCGGTCAAGCACTGGTTATAGCAATTGGTTGATTGCAAACATCGAGGATGAATTATGGCTATTTATAGATCTAAAACCTAATTATAAATTAACTTTGGTGCTTGCTGTGTCTTTGTTAAGGGGAATTATAGGAAAACCCCTTCAACGAATTGAAAACAAGTTGTTTAATAGAAAAAAACTCTTGAAAATTGTATCAATCCTAAGAAAATAATAAACGAGTCTTTGACAAAGGTAAAAGTTAGTAAATATAATAAATTTACTTTCTTAAGTCGATTCCGAATAAATCAGCCATACCACAGCCGCTACATCGGTTAACTTGTAGGGGGGGAGGTACACACGCGGCTGTAAGTTATGGGGGTCTGAGAAAGTGGTATATTTTTTAACATTGGTATTGAAAAGTCACAGATTTTTTTTATTCAGCAACGATTATAATGTCATTCATGTTCAGTTCATAATTGCATTAAAAATAAATCATAAAAATAATATTACTAAATAAATATAATCGCTAAAGTAATGTTTATACTTAACTATCGACCCACCCTCGCTTCGCTTCGGTTTATGCAAGTTTTCTGTAAAACCTGTACATAAACCAGAATCTATTATATACATAAACCTTCTTCTTGAATCACTTTAACTTTTACTGAAACTGCATTATAATCCGCTAAGTAGGTAGTTTAAAAGATCTAAGCGAACAGATAGTAGAAGCGACTTCATTTTATTCTATGATAAAATTGATAAAGAAGAAGGTGCACCACGATTCCGATGTCGATGTCGGTCGACGCTAAGGCTTGAGAGAATAACCCCCATTTGGAAGTAACATGCTTTGTTGCTTCGAAACTTCGAATGAAGTAGAAACTATAGGTACTTAACTTACTTGAAGTGTTTACTAAGATTTTGTTACAAAGAAATACGTGAAATATTTATAAAGCACCAGAATTTTAAAATAATTACTAACAAACAACAACTAATATGTATGAAGAACTAACCAGTAATATAGTATGTACCATATAATTTTATATCGTAAAAGTAAAAACGTTAATATTTTACACTTGTAAGTATATTACATATAGCTAGTAACATCACAATTATTTTGAACTTAATAATTATTTTTTAAAGTCAATTTAAATTTAAAACAGTATACATTCCAAGATTAACTGGAAGAGTTCCCATATGGGATAAGTTCGCCTAGGTACAATTAATTATAGTAATGCACGTGTCTTGTAATTGTTTATGTGCAATAAACAGTTTATACATACATTTATTAGTACTTCGAATAAACCGCGATGGCCAGTAAGATCACCTGGTAGGATCCCCCACGTACAAAATTAATAGGTAGGGGATCCAACCAGGTGATCTTACTGGCCATCGCGGAATAAACCTATTCTAAAAGACTTAATCTCAAAAATAGAGATAACTTTAAAGGCCGGCTACCAAAGAGTAGTAACAAACTAACATTTTATTTCAAGAGCATCGGGGCCGCCACAAAAGGGGCCAATAATGTAGTATTAGAGTGGGCACTGAATGAATGAATGAATTTTCGAGACCGGAAAATGTTAGTTCACTCTCGGTTGCCTTACAATGTTCTATTTTTGCAGTCATTTTAAAAAGTAACGATTTTTGGCAGTGAAAGAGTAAAAATTCGGTCCGTTTTGTCCTTTCTAGCAGAATAAGGTGATATGAGTAAATATAATAAGATTATAATATTTGATTACAATATTATTATAATAAGACGATATCGAATTGTTATTTTATAAATTAGTTTATTTAATAGGTTCTATAAGATGCTGACTGATAGTGTAGGTGGTGATTAAGTTAAACTTTCTAACTGTTATAAATTTTATTAGATATTTGGTTTTAAGTTTTTTTTTTCATAATTCAAGAGGTTCTGTACATTACAGCTATCTGTTATTTTCAGGATTGTTCTTATTTTAACAAGGCCTTCAACCTTCATAGTACCTAGGTACATGGAGCAAAATAAAAACTAGGCTCTAACGGCTACTATTTGTATGAGTGAGAGATTCTTTGGCCATTTACGGGCGCGGTTCAAATCCTGCCAACAAAGAAAAAAGCTTATAAAATAAGTATTTGTATCGATCGATTGTAATATAGCATAGGCAAACAATTACCATGTCGTCCGCGGCGACAGTCGCGGCGGCCCCGTGCCTGCCCACAGGCCGACGAACATTAAAAATAAGTTTAGTAATAATGTAATAAATATAATTCATCAGAATATACAGGGATTTTCTAGTAAGGAACTAGAAATTAGTTTGTTTATAGATAGTGCTAATATACACGTTTTATGTGTCACTGAGCATTGGCTTAAGAGTCATGAGTGCATGTTTAATTTTAATAATCATGATATTGTTAGCATGTTTGCTAGACAATCTTGCGGTCGAGGCGGATCCCAGATTATGGTCAGACGAAACATTAAATGTAAGGAGCGCAAAGATATTGTTGCGAAGTCAGTTGAACGTCATATTGAACTTGCGTGTGTTGAATTGGAACAATTTATTATTATTTGCGTGTACAGACCCCCTACGGCGGATTACAGGCTTTTTGAGAGCATTTTAGAGAATGTTCTGAGTTGTGTTTTTAATACTCAAAAGTGTATTGTTGTTTGTGGTGATTTTAATGTTAATCTGCTGGACAAATCACCCACCTCTGTTAATTTACTGAGTGCTTTTAAATCTTTCAATTTAGTCAATCTGTTCTATGAGCCAACAAGAATTACAGCAACGAGTGCTACGTGTATTGATAATATATTTAGTAATTTTGACCCTGTTCAGAAATCCGTAATCAATATCTTAAGTTCGGATCACTGCGGCCAGCAAGCTTCCTTTAAGGGGAAGACTGATAATGCCCCCCAAGAGTTTATACTTAGACAAATTACTGAAAATCGATTGGAATTATTTAAAAATAAGGTCACTAACCAACTAAGTTATATGACGTGTACTGGGGAAGATCCGGATACCTTATGTACTTCTTTATTTAGTTGTATTATTAAGGAATTTGATGCATGCTTTAGTCTGAAAAAGGTAAAAGCCAAGCTAGGTACGAAATTTAATGATTGGGCTACACCGGAGATTCATGAAAAGAGGTACAAATTGTATGAGTTGTATGCTATGAGAGCTGTCGATCATAGGCCTGAGTTTCTAGAGTACGTCAAAAATTATTCTAAGGAATTCAAGCAGATTTGTGCTGCTGCGAAGTCCGAGTACTATTCGAATAAAATTTGTAAATCTGACAACAAGATTAAAACCGTTTGGAATGTAATTAACACTGAAACCGGTAGAACTAGAATTAGAGACCCGCACTACAGCCTGCAAGTTGAAGATACTCTAGTAAACTCTGACCTTGATGTGGCAAAAGAATTCGAGCGGTTTTTCACGAATATACCTTTGGAGACCACTGAATCTTTACTATCATCTCCTGATAAGGCTGAAATATTATTAAGATCTAATGTTAAGGAATGCACAAATGTGTTTAAATTTTATCATGTCACCTCCAAAGTTGTGATCAAAACGTTTAGGTCTCTTAATATCAAAAAGACTGAAGATCTTTGGGGCCTCTCAGTTACAGTACTCAACTCCATCTTAGAGTCAACTGCGCCTTACCTAGCTACTATGTTTAACAAGTGTGTCGATACTGGAGTATTTCCTGATCTCATGAAACATAGTAAGATCATACCCTTGTTTAAGTCAGGGGCTAAATCAGACCCCACAAATTTTAGACCGATTTCAATACTACCAGCACTAAGTAAAGTTTTTGAGAAATTAATTCTTAATCAAATATCCTCACACTTTAATCAATACAAGCTACTTCATAGCAGTCAATTCGGATTTACCAAAGGACGATCTACTACCGATGCCGGTTCAACTTTGGTAAAACATATCTTTGATGCCTGGGAGAAATCATTGGATATAATTGGAGTGTTTTGTGATCTGTCCAAGGCATTTGATTGTGTTGATCATGTTACGTTAGTGCGGAAGTTAAGCTACTATGGCATCAAAAACGGTGCCCTTGATCTTCTTACATCTTACCTTGCTCATAGAACTCAGCGGGTAGACATTAACAGAACACAATCTTCTGGGTCATCTGTTGCTATGGGAGTGCCTCAAGGCTCTATCCTGGGCCCGTTCTTATTTTTAATCTATATTAACGATCTCCCGTATGTAGTGCGCGATAAACTTGAAATAGTCTTGTTTGCTGACGATACGTCACTTATATTCAAAGTGGATAGGAAACGGGATAATTATAATGACATCAATGTTGCGTTGTCTACAATTGTTGACTGGTTTACAGCCAACAACTTACTTTTAAATGCCAAGAAAACCAAGTGCATTAAATTTTCTCTTTCCAACGTGAAAAGTATGAATGTGGATAGAATAAGACTGAAGGATGAGCCACTGGAATTCGAAGATAGAACAGTATTTTTAGGTGTCACTCTTGACTCGAAACTGCAATGGAGTGCGCATATATCCACACTTGCAGGTAAACTAAGTTCGGCGGCTTATGCGGTAAAGCGAATTCGACAACTTACTGACGTCGAGACGGCGAGACTGGTGTACTATAGTTATTTCCATAGTGTTATGAGCTACGGAATTTTGCTGTGGGGAAGAGCGGCTGACATCCAAATTATCTTTGTACTACAGAAAAGGGCTGTACGTGCGATTTATCAATTGGGGTCTCGTGTTTCACTTAGGGATAAATTTAAAGAAATCAACATTCTTACAGTCGCGTCTCAATATATCTTTGAGAATATCATGTATGTACGCAAAAACATACATGATTTTAGGCATAACCGCGACGTTCATAACTTAAATACTAGAAATAGGGATAAGCTCGCTCTTCCAGGTCACCGTCTCCGTAAAGTAAGCACTTCGTTTGTGGGGAACTGTATACGTTTTTACAACAAGATACCTTCTGATATCGTCAATATGCCGTTCAATAAATTTAAGTCCCACATCAAGCGCTGCTTGTTGGGTAGGGCATATTACACTGTAAATGACTTCATTGGTGACCAAGATGTCTTTAAATAGTGTCAGGTATATTTACTCGTAGAATTTTTCTAGGTACCTTGATAAGCATAGCCTTTAAGCAAACTGTGTATTCAAGCAATCAATGTTATGTTTACTATTTGTATTTTATCTTTTCTAGTTCTTGTGTGTACAAGACGCTTTTAATTAAGAACACACTGTGATGTTTCTCGCCGGACAGCTGCTTCACACAATATTACTTTTATGTTGTCCGGCAGCATGAGCATGTCACGCTCGCTCAAAGGTCTTTGCTTACGGCGGCGTCGTTGATCGGGTCGCCACTTTCCCGAACATATGGTTGAGAGAGGCGATGGCTGAGATACGCGTCATACTCGTGAACGGGTGCTGTTTGTGGGGTCCGGTCTGTTCACGTTTACAAGGACTTTTTGTTAAATAAATTATTCTAGTTATGGCTTTTGACGTAGAGACCTCGTCGTGTTGTTCTCATAGTGTTTTATTGTTTGTTTGTTTTTATTTAAGGTTTATTGACCTTACATTTGTAATGATTTTATTTTTGGTAGTTTTAAGAAATTATTATTTATTACTTTATTACCTAATGTAACTTACTTTACTTAATGTAACTTAGTTTCGCGCTTCTTCTCCGCAATGATGGTCTCGTCCGAAGCGCTGGTAGATTCACCCTATATTACCTGGAGCCTGTTTACATCTCCGAAATTGTATTATTTATTTTAATCTGACATTTTGATGTATTTAATTATTATTACTACTGGGACCTGTACATCCCTATGACATTTAAATTATGTAGCTTAAGTTTAGTATTGTAATAAGTGATTTATTTTTAAAAAACGGCTTACTGTTGAGTTTCTTGCGGCGCTTCTTCTCAACAGTGGTCTCTTTGGAAGCGCTGGTAGACTCAGACTTGTAAAAGTGCCTACAGGGCCTACTTACAGAATAAATGATTTGATTTGATTTGATTTGATTTGACCAAACAACACCATTAAAGTAAAGAAATAAATACTAATATCTTGAATTTTATTAAAATAACACACGGTGTAAGTAGTTCCATGACTAGGATTAATTCCTTTTTTTTTCAAAGAAATAGGATAAACCTCCACAAAGTGCAGTTATGTTAAAATATATTACTAGCTCTTATTCACGAGGTCTTTTTAAAGCTTTGTTTTTGTAGAATTGTGCATTTTCATTTTGTCGAATGTATTTTAACGTTATTTATTACCTCTTTCTTAAGTTAGAAAGTACGAAAGGCAACAAAATACAAAACTATATAGGTGGCAAACGTACAAGACTTTTCAGAAAAAACTCAACGAGTGCACACCATTTTACGTCGCAAAACTCAGCAATCTAAACAGTTTCTTTCCAGTTTGTAGTTTGTAGACGTATAGTATCGACGTCGAGTATTTCCTCTAAGAAATAACAGCCGTGTTTATTTGTCAACGTCTCCGGACGAAGTGCTTTAGAATTCGAGGAACATTGTACTACAAGTACCCCCGACGCGGCAACGCTCTGCCGTTTACATTGCATCTTGCAGAAGTGCAGCAAATTGCAGTTTTGGAGTTGCCGGTGTGGGTTTTTAACCCGATAAAGTTACGGTTTTTTGATATTCTGACAGTAATTTAGATGATAAATAGATTCAAATCAGTAGAAAATCTCACGATTCTCTCTCTCTCTAGACTTATTCTATTAGCACTAGACTACGGTATTTATAGAAAACAAGGAACAAATGTGGCTTCACGTTTACTTCAACATATCTTGAGACGGGCATCTCAGCCAAGATGAGTTTATTAATACGGCGCTTAAATCCCAATGACCGATTTTAGGTGGCCTGTAGTCGTTTGGCATCTCCTTATCATAAAAGCAAAAAAAAATACAGTTAATTACTGTAAATATCAATTAAATAACTAACTGGGGCGATGAGTAAACAAAACAAATTACCGTATTTCTTAATTAACCATACATTTAAACAAAAACGTGTAAGATGTAAAGTAGTATTTAAACCATTAACCTGTGTGAATATACGTGTAAATCCAGCGAAGACATGATTAACTGATTAACTCGATGTAAACCAGACGGTAGCCAATTAGAAGCCGCAACGCTAATTACACGGGACACTAATGCAATGTGTGATACAATGGGGTAATAAAAAATATGCACAATGAAGTTGGGAGTTGTGCTTGGAATATTGCACAGTTGTTAAACATAGGATTTTCCGTGTTTGTATAATCATAGTTGCTTACTTATAGATTTTATAGTAACTGTACGTGCCTGGTGGCACTTTGTTATTATGAATACCCTCGCCTCGCCTTTGTACATTCTAACTCTGTATTGTATTAGATTTTCTGTTTTTTTTTTGTGTACAATAAAGTGTTTACATACATACATACATACAACAAAAAATAGCCAAATCTGTCGAGCCGTTCCCAAGCGATGCTCCGTCGAAATTAATTTATGGTATACATATAATAAACATAAATGTCTACCCTATCAATGGGGCCACATGAACACAAAACAAATATAAAAGTTATAGAAATCATTTGTATTTAGCTGTGTATCATTTGAATAGGAAAGTGCTTCGAGACCACTAGTACTGTGCTTTAAATCAATTGTTAAATCCCAGTCCCTTATCTTATCTCACTACTTGTTACTTAAAGCCTGGCAATATTTATTATTTACCATTGCGATCCGCTTGGTCTTTATCCACCATTTTACATAAAACAATACAAAAGATTCCACAACAGAATTTACGCAAATCTCAAGGTTTTTAATATAAATTATGGTAATAAAATAACATAACGCTAAAATGCAAAAACGACCATAGATCAAGCAAATAAACGCCATAACCGTGCTCGGAGGCTTCGGCGAAACAACCTCTAGATAATACTTAGAGAACAATATACCACGCCACAGATTCAGCTTAGAATGCAGTCGCGAACAGCATCCGAATTACCATAAGCTGGGGCTACAGTAGCCATTTATTATCTGTCCAACGCAACGTGTCTATGGTACAAGAATTGAACGAGTCACGTGAATGAAATGTATAAAGTGAATGAATAATTAGTTACCTGTCAGGTGCTTAATTAAAAAAAAAAGCTGCATTTTATATAAATGTTTCTCATTTTTAATGGAGGTTAAATAAGTTTCTGCATATAATTACGCTTTGTAAAGAAATGAAAATCCTGAAAATTCTTTCTGAGAAATGGGAGTTTTTCCATCTTGAGCTAAATGAGGATTTCTGCAACATTTTATTTCTTTTGCCTTTTGCGAAATGCTGAAGAAAATACTCGACTTTTAACTGGCTCTCCGAAAGGAGCTAGAAATTCGTGTCCGTTAGAATTTTCTGCGGTTTTTTTTTTGATTTATACGCGACTGGAGATGCATTCCATCTAGGGAAAAGTTTTAAGCTCTGAATCTTCTGCGGTCAAAGTTCATCCAAGATTCTATATCACACTGGCCTTCGGCTTAATGCAGGTATGGCTGGAAAGTTTCCACGCTATATTCGTCATTTTATAGTCTGAAGAATATTCTGGGGTACCTATCTATATGAGGCCATTTACAGTCTTTTAAGGAAAAGTTCAAATTCGGTTAATAACCGGCGAAAGTTATAAAAAACCGGTTTTAACCGAGTTTCGGTTAATCGGTTTTCGGTTAACCGGTTAACCGGTTTATATTCCGTACTGGAAACCTGCCTACAGTTTCAGCCATACTTGCCAGAACCAACATCGTATCATAGTTTCGTAATGAAATTCGAATATTGTAATGTTAGTTACCAGGGGCCCGTTTCACAAAAAGTATTAGTCTAATAATATTAGTGTTTTGTCTCATTTTTTAGTTGTATTTATGAGATAAAACACTAATATTATTAGGCTAATACGCTTTGAGAAACGGGCCCCAGGAATATATGTGGATTCTGCTTTTATAAATTCATCAACCAGGATTTTTATAATGTACTATACACGTGGTATACGTAAATAATCAGATTCGGTTTTTTTTAAGTCATTGTTTACCAGCGCTACCCAAAAAGAGACCACTGGAGAGAAGAACACGCACGTTTACTCTATCTACTAATCCTTTACTTTATCTGAGCTAAACTTGTAGGTATATCCATACTAACCTTGAACTAACCTTTGCTACTTCTTTCCCCTGGGTAGCAGCAATAAACGACTCTAAAGCGGACGCAGTCGCTGGCAACCGCTAGTATGTTCAAAATAACAGAATAAAGGATTTTCGGAACCTGAACTCGATCTGTCAAACTATCTTTTAACACGAGCGCGTGACTCTCGGTTGTATAGGTACAGGTCGATTCACAAGAGTTGGCACGAATGGATTGAATGAGTGAATGAAAGTATATAGTATGTAAAATAGTAACATGTTTTCGGTTTGAAATTCGAACATCGGTTCAAAGGACGGCACTCACACAATGATAGGTGAAATTACTTTCGTTCAATCCATTCGTGCCAACTCTTGTGAATCGACCTGTACCACTTCAAATTGCCTTCCATTACATAACGCTCTTACCACAGCTTCGATATAGCGGATTGCATTAGAATCGGGACCCCTTCGAAACGCATTTTTTTTCGCATAATGTAAATGTCACTTCGCATAAAATCATTTCGCATAACACCCTATTAGGCTGACATTGCAGAATTTAATAAATACCTATTGTGTAGATTAGGTTAGGGTTTTAGGACAAACGATTTTATTAGTTATGATTTTATGATACATTATGGGAAATAGACATTATGGATTCCGATATAAGTAGCCCATTGGAATCATCACGCATCGGTGACTCGTGGCATGCTTCTTATATTTCTATGCATTTGATTATGCCGCTTGCCGCTTGTCACAGCCGCCTGCGCGGCCAAGCCGTATGCAACCCGCGCGCGCTTATCGCTCGAGCCGGATTAAGGTCATTGTTCGACGCCATTGTCCACCGAGATTACTCTCTTATATTGCCGGCCCGGACAGTAATGACGCTTTAATTCATCCTTATGAGGTCTAAAGTAACTTGGGTAATTGGGTGTTCAATTACATTGTATTTAATGGAACAGCGAAAGAAAACACTTTGAAACTACCTTCAAGTTACATTAATTAAGGTGTCTAGTGTCTAAGTGTACGGTTAAGTTTATCGCGTGACAAAATGTGGATAAAAGACCTTTCCGTCACTCTCGTACTTTATATACCTACGTGTCAGAAAGTGAGATTTTGTCACATGATAAATGAAGTCATATTGGCCCCCATGGCGTGAAGATTTGTGATTGTAAGGTACCGAGTTCGAACCACGGACTTTTTATTACTTATGTACATTACCTGAAGCTCAGACGGTGAAAAAAATATCGTAAGAAAACCTGCTCATTCGAATAGCCTTATGTAAAGAGGGATAATTACAGGAAAGATCCTAAGGAACAAAGTAATCCGAAAGAGCCATCTGAATAAGCTAATAAGCAGCAATTTTTATTACATGTGGCGTAACTCAGAACAAGCACGCAAAAAACATACGTAGAATATAAAGCGAACAACTACTATGGCCAAAGAACGCGCACGTATATTATTCCTAAAATACTTAACCAATTAAGCCCAACGGTAGAAAAGTGTAGTAGCAAGCAGATATTTAAGAAAAGACTCCAAGAAAAACTGTTAGATTGGTATGATAATAGTAGTAAGTAATAGGGTAACAGTATATTGATTGTAAGGCATAACTGAAGTATACCTACCGCTCTAATTAAGTAGTGTAACTATAAGTTATGAATGAGTTTATGAGCATATAAATTAGCTATTAAGTGGGTAGAACACAAGAGGATAATAAGCGATTTATCCGCCAACAAACTGTCCTCAGTTTGGCGGAATATAAATATGTATATGTATACCATTTAAGTTTTTAGTGATAAATAATTAGAAAAAAACTCTATACTTAAACGATTATTTTTACCGATCACTCGTATCTCGTGTATAGTCGAATAAACCTGTCTACAAGTAGCGAATAGAAAAGACTAAATCGCTCGACGATCATTATTCCCGTGGGGGGTGAACTTCCCCCCAAAGGGCCGCTTGAGCTGTCTCCGAATAGCGGGGTAATGGCGTGGAAGCGCGCTGGACCGTGTGGTAACCTCATCAGCGTCCTTATAATTGTAATGGAGAGAGCAGTTTCTTTACTTTACTTCTAGGATTAGAATTCATTTTAGATATTACTAGCTTTTGCACGCTAGCTTCGTAGGCAGTCACTAGGCTGACCGCATCTTTAATTTTTGCTATTTTTTTTTATTTGTTTACGTCTTTTACTACACTTAAATTATATAATCACACTAATTCACTCATTCAATACTTTGATATACCTACCTACATATCAAAGACATATCTTAAGACTGCGCCGAGCAAACGCCAAGCGTCCAGTGGCGTCCTCATTACTATTATTGTGTTTTCTAATTAACTAAAGAATTTCCTTGGAATCAGACGAAATGTTTTTAGTGCAAGTAAAAACACAATTTATGGGATACGTAGCAAACTTTAATAACAATTACCCTTTGAGTAGTCAGCTTAACGGGAAAAAAGTGGCCACTTTTTCCGTTAAGTTAATAACTCGAAGGTGAACTGTTATTAAACTATATGATATACCCTATAAGTTGTGATTTCATTTGGTAGTACAAAAACATTTCGTCCAATTTCAAGAAAATATTTTAGTCTATTAGAAAACACAATAAAAGTAATGAGGGCGCCACTGTACATCCGGCGTACGCTCGGCGCAGTCTTAAGTGACTCAAGATTAAGACAAATCGTTTGACAAAAAAATATCAAAATCGGCCTAAGCGTTTAGTTTCTAGAGCGCCACAAAGGAACAACCATACAATACCATACATACAGAGGTATAGGGTGATACACACATTACCCTCCTCCTTCGACAATCGGGTAAAAAGGGTTAGCAGCCGTTTTTCGAAACAAACGTAGAGGTTCCCGTTAAGGTCGCCTAATTAGACCGTAAAGTAACGAGGTTGCGGTGTTTGAGATACGCGGCCGGCCGCTAATCCAGCCGGACCCTGTATAATTGTTATATTACGTTGGTGCATATTTTAATCCTCGTGACGTGTTTTGTCATAAACGAATAAAGGTATTCGTTTATTGTGATGTAAAAATGTGTGTAATCACTAAATGGCCATCGGAGCAGAGGTAGGCCAAAGAGAAGTTCGGGAGCATGCACTTAAGGGACGAATGGAGGAAAAGAGGGGAGGCCTTACCCAGCAGTGGGACAGTAAAAAAGGGATTTATTATTATTGCTCTAATAAGTCCATGGGAGTGTCTATAAACAACTTGTCATTGGCGAAATACACCTTAACAGGAGTGAAAGCCATTAATAAAAAAAAAAAACCGGGGGGTTATTGTGGCTTAGCTATGCAGTTCTGTTTGCGCTGAGAGAAAAGGACAGAGCTATATAACTTATAGCTCTGTCCTTTGCGCTCGCCGTAAAATGAACTGCATAGCCATGTCATATTAACTAGAGTTGCCGCGAATAGTGGTTATAGCGAATAGTCGAATACTGATTAATCGCCATTCACTTTGGCGAATAGTCGAATAACTCGACATTACTATTCGACATAAACAAAACATTGTTTTATTAGCTTGCAACCTGTCACTAATACACTGTTAACATCTTCGCCTAAGTGTGCAAAATGTGGTTACAGAATTATCAAAAAGTTTTTATAGTTGTTGGAAATTCTGTAGCTCTGCCTACCCCACTCTGGGAATAAAGGCGTGAGTTTATGTATGTTTTATTAGGGAAAAAAAAAATTTACTCATTAGTTTTTTTGTTCGATATAAGTTTATTTTAGACGACTATTCGCCGGATGCCGAATAATACTAGCTATTATTCGGTATTCGACGAATATAAAAAAAATTACGAGTAATGGCGATTACCGAATAATAGCGAGTATTCGCGGCAACTCTAATATTAACCCCTCTGATCAGACTATATGGTTTTTACCGCCCAGTAGAATCTCAGCCCTGAGTGACTCCTTTTCCTCTAGACCTTTCGTTAACATATAGAACACTTTGAATATCTGTAGACCGCTCCATTTCCTGCTTACAGCGCCTACAGGTGAAGGCGGCGCGAACCGAGCGGTAATCCGCTCTTCTTTATTACCCGGCCGCATTATCCGGATCATCCGGATAAGCGTCCAGTGCGACGACATTAGCGGGATTCACACTTATTGCCACTTGTACTACATTATCTATACAGTGTGTTACCGTCATGCGGGCATTTATTAAAACTACCGATAATATGTTGCTTTAGCAATTCTTTGCAAGTATTATCAATTAAAAAATAATTAAAATAACTTTACAATTAATTTTCTTAGATACTGTCCATTTTCAATGTAGTGCATGTGCTAAGCGCTGCGTGATCATCGTTATCAGTATCGCTGTTGCTTGGTACAAGGCATGTCGTGGTACGGGGGCAGATCATAATAATCAAAGTAACCGACGACTGTCAAATTACACTTGTCAAATTGCTGTGCTTTACATTGCTGGCAATTAAATTTTTGTTAGAAAGTTAACAAAGCCTGAAAATTTGTTTATTAATCAAATTAATGTCATAGTTACGTTACAGATATACGTTATTTTAACGTACTTTAAAAAAAGCCAGGGTGCTGGTAACACACTGTATATACATCGTAGACAGATACCTAGTCAAACTGCTCGCGCATACCCTTTGAGATAGCAATACTGACCGACCAAATCACATAACCTTTAGCTTTATCAGCTTCTGTCATCATAACATTCATGCCGATAATAATTATGAGAAACCGCCTTAATAAGGAAGGCCCTTAATGACAGAAGCTTTGTCTGCTAAAGGTGACATATGATTTGGTCGGTCTGTATTGCTGTCTCAAAGGGTATATGCGAGAAGCTAATCTGTCTACGATTAAAAGAATTCTACGCGGACAGAGTCCTCCATTATATAAAGCGAGAATTACAAACCAACATTAGCTAATCGAGTAATTGAATATTAAGTCCCGCACCCTTCAAACCTATTTGCCTAATGTCACATTATTATTGCCCCATCGAAACATGACAGTGTTTGAGCGCGGAATCAATTAGGCTGTTTACCAACACGGCCTTCCAAACTCGAAGTTGGTAGCATTGTCGAAGAGTTCGGTATAGATTTCAAACATAGAGGTAGGAAAGCATAGAGGGAGTATAAAAACGGCTAATAGATTAGTACTCATCGCGCCTGTTACAAATGCCCTTCGTTAAAAAGAGTCGTCTATATATGACCGCTTGCGATTGAATTTCAAAAGTGTACAACTTTTTAGGTGTGTCTATGTGTGACTCTGCATTAGTGTGCGTAAGTTTGCAGTCAGTGATGTGCGGTTTATCGATAATAACTTCTGCCCGCGACTCCGTCCGCCTGGATTTCGTTTATATCGTAGCTCCATACAAATTTTTACCCTCTATTTCACCCCCTTAGGGGATGAATGTTGGGAAAAAACTATCCTATGTCTTTTCCCAGGATTCAAACTATCTTTGCACCAAATTTCACTTATGGTTCAGCGGTTTAAGCGTGAAGAGGTAACAGACAGACAGAGAGACAGACACACTTTCACATTTATAATATTAGTATGGATATTGGCTACAACTTGTGTTGTACACAGAAGAAAAAGGTGGTACGCTCCGTACGCTTGACATTTTACTACACGGGATCTAATATGTTTTCCTACATCGATGGTTTCAAAGGAACTTGTACTGCGACGTGCGCGACTGATTAAGTGATTACCTACTTGAGTTAAGTGAGTCTGTTGTGAAACAGTTTTCATCCCTCTTCTTCGAAATTAGTTTCCGAATGAAAATGGTATTTTCACATCACCTATTCGGAAAGGGGAATTTTCTTCCCTGCTAGGAGGGGTCAAAGTGGTGATTTTCTGTTCAATGTACGCTCGTCGTAAATATGTAATTTTGCTCCCTTGTGATTGTGATCTACTATTTTATCTTTAAGGAGGAACCTGATTTTCAAAAAGAAGTAGTGATTTAAGTACCTTTTTTTTGACTTGCTACTAGACCATGGATGAACTTTATAGCCAGCAGGAAATAGCTCTGGCTTATTGTAAAAAGTCCATTTTAGTAAGCATTAACTAAGGCAAAATAAATTTGTAACAATCACACAAAACATTGTTTGAACCTACCATGATTTTATTGTTATAAAACTATAATAAGCGGGAGTAAAAGTTAAATTTGAACAAATTACATAGGTATACTTGACTGCAAAGAGATGTCTTCTTTTGGACCCTTTTTTTTACAGATTAATACAGGAAAGTAATGCAATAAGGCGAAAAAGTGGATGTACCTATTCGACTGTACATTCAATGGTAAAACTAAATATCCGCAAAAAGGTGCGAAAATATGTACACATAGACCTTAAAGCCATAGTAATAAGGCCTGTGTACATATTTTTGAGACTTTGGGGTGTATACATATTTATGCTTGGCTGTACTATTCGCTAGTATGTTTTCTATATTAGGTTTACCTGGAGCTGTAAAAGCACCTATTTAAGTCAGTCGTAAAACTCTATAGCGGTCAAGGGCGTTTAATGTAGATCGTATTTAATACTGCGCAATAAACACCTTGTTTTACTACCTGTTAAGTGCAACATCTTAAACCTCTTTAACCCCCGACGCAAAAAGAGGGGTGTTATGTTTTAAATGTGTGTAGATATCTTTGTATCTGTATGAGCTTAGTGTTATTAGTTTTGTATGTTGAAAATCCACTAAGCATTAATTTTACCAAAGTGGAATACCTAAGCCTTGCTCCGAGATAAGTCTTTACAAATTCAGCGTTTAATCTAGGTATAAGATCTTGGTTTGGTAAAATTGCCACTTAGGCCCGTATTAATAAACTGATCTTGACTTTAATGCCAGTCTCAAGATGCGTCTAAAATTACAGTGTTTGTTGGTTTGACGTTTACTTTGACGTATCTTGTGACGGGCCTCTCAGCCAAGATGAGTTTGTTAATACGGCCCTTAGCCGTTAAAAAGTTAGGCTGCCTGTCCACTGAAGCGGACCGAGCGAGAAAAAGATCCACCAATAGGAATACTTCATTCCTAGCCACTCTCACCGCAGCTCTCCTATTGATGGATTTTTTCATCGCTCCCCTGCCTCACTCTGCTCCAGTGGACAGGCAGCCGCTCTAATCCCGATTTAGTCAGGAGTTTTACATAACACTTGAAATCTCCAGTGAAAATGTTCGTGCTCGGAGCCCGTTGAAGTTGTTGCTCATTGCTCACAGATCTTTTAAATAAAAAATCCTGTAGATTTGCCAAGCGGTTCGATTCAATTGAGCCCTATAGTGTGAACTCACCTTTACATGACAGTCTGCCGTATGTCAAAAGGTTAACGAACTACAGTCTCTCAATTTTGCAACGTGTAAAACCAACGCTCAAACACTCCTAGTCTTTGGTCTGGCGCTGTTTGGGCTACGTAATTACACGTTAATTCAGGTAACAGCCGCCATTAGAGACGATTACTTTGAATCGCGGACCTCAGATAGGGCGCGAAGGAAGTCTGGCAACACTATAAAATAATATAGCTTTTGCCGGAACCCGTGGGAAACGATAATCGCAATTCCTGTGGTAAATGATCATTCAATGTGCCTACCCAAGTAACACAAAAAGCCGTTATAAGAGCTGTTTATTGGAATTTGTTTACGCTTAAAGCTGAATAGCTTAGCTGAATAAGAGCTGAAAAAGCGCTTTTTCAGCCGTTATTCATCTTAATTGGGCACAAATTATTCAGCCTAAAGTTCACATGGCTGTTTAATTGCTTTATAGTGGCTGAATAATGGCTGTATTAAGGGTCACAGAGTTATAAGGGCTGAATAACGGCTGTTTAAAAGAGCACAAGGGCGTGTTTATTCAGACTAAAGTTCACATGTGAACCCTTATTACTATCTTAAACCTCCACAAGTTCACCTTTAGCTGGACAAGCAAGAAAGTCGCTACATCAAACGTCAAGTTACAAATCTATATAATTAATTGAATACCTGTTGAAGTGTTTTGATTTTTCATTGAGATGACCCTACGACTAGATTTGCTTCAACGGGAAATGGCGGAATATTAAATAGTAATTAAGTATACTTGAATTTTTGTTATATCAGTGAAAATGATTGCGGTCTCGATTTTACTGTGTATATATATATATATATTATTTAAGAAAATTTTCACGCGCTCCATAAATAATGCGCTTTTTTACAAAATAAACAGTAAATATACGCCGAAGAAAGTATACCAAATCCGTTTTCTTTCTTTTTTTATCAAAAATATACCATAAACTGATGTTACTGGTCTAAGAAGAGACAATAATTTTAATTTAATAATAGTTTATGGTTGAAATATCCTCAAAAGTAAAGATAAAGTACGATAATTTAAAGGTTATAGAATAAAAAATGGTGAATGAGTTTTCTGCACCAATGTGAACTACTTTTATTCCATATTTCAGCTATAGGCTGCGTAATGATTAACGAGAGTCCCTTTATTCAGCCTAAACCAGTAATAAGTGTAACTCGTGACCACAAATTCAGCAGTAGCCGTTAATTTGATTCACTAATATTCTTCTAAACAGCTATTAGCGTTTTGCTGAACTTCTAAACAGCCGCTATGCAGATTGTATCAGTAGGCTGAATAAAGGCTGACTAGCAGGGAAAAAATCAGCCCTAAGCATTAGTAATGTTCACTTGTAGTTCACTATACCTCTATTGACGTTATAATAGTTCACAAGTGGTATCTTAAAAAGTCAACGTAATAAATATTCACATGTGCACAGCACTTAGCATAAAGTTCTCCACTAAGTTGCCCTTAAACAGCTAATAGTGTTTAAAAATACTTAGAGCTGAATAAGGACGTAAATGTGTACCCTTTCTATACCGTAATACAGCTCTTATTCAGACTGAGCTGTTTAATTGACACTAAATGCTATTATGCAGCTGTAAGTTCACGGATGAACTTTTGTAAGTGTTTATATCAGCATAGAACTGTATATAAGACCACGAGTGAGTAGTTATATTGCTTACTGTGTTACTTGGGTAACGGCATCTTTTTCGCCATATAATAATATTATAAAATTCATCCGAGAAAAGGAAATAATAAATATAATAATGTAGACATTACATTTTCACGATTCAATATATACTTGGTATAAAATATCCAATTCAAATTACATTAGGATCAGTTCAAGCATTTCACACTTCAAAATTTTTTTTTCGGATCTTTCAACTTGTCTAGTTACTAGACAATACAATGTGTAAGAACGTGGGTGTACATTTATTTACCTTTGCCTACTTTTTATAGAAAATCCAATCTCAGTAAGCTGATTAACAGAAATGCACACCACGATGTGTATGAAACCAGTTAGATATAGACCCCTCCGTATTATAGGCGTTGTGACCGCTGGAAGGTCATTCACATTTCCGATATGATTTAGAGGTAAAGTATTTAACCAGATTTGTTCATTAAAACCACCACAAAAACAAGCAAACTATAAAAAAAATTAACAGATTTTGGAGCGTGTTAAACCAAACCTCGAATAGCCTGCCCGCCTTTAGTTAGACGCTGTTCGAGCCACGTAATTACACGCCCATTCAGGTAGCGAGCATTAGCGGCGGTTACTTTAAATCGTACAGGCTGCGAACGGCGGTATAAATGACATGTTTATATAGATAGCAGTAATTACGAATATTGCGAGTCATTTGTGATGCTCCCTGCTACCAAGTATTACATAAATTAATAGCACATTATTGCCTAGGCGAGGAGCGTAAGGGATTTCCTGACGAGGTGGTTAGGAGGCCTGCGAGGCCTGCTGAAATACTAAAAAAAAGGTCAACCTGCTAAAAGGGGAACGTATCATAATTATATGAAGTTCAAAATACACAATGGGTCAAAATACATAATGGTCATAATATATAATGGATTTATTTCTGAAAGCGCGAACTTTTTAGTATTGTTATAAAACAAACCTAACCTAACCTAACGGGTTCTAAACGATGTGCTTTTAAAAAATTCTGAAATATTTACGGATTCAGAAATAAAACCATTATTTATTATGACCATTATGTATTATGACCCATTATGTATTTTGAACTTTATATATTATGATACGTACCCGCTAAAAGAAAGGTCATCCTTTTCGAGCATGTTTGAGAAAAGCCTTATGTACTTATACATATAGGTATTTACGATTAATTTTAGTCTATACTTAAAAATAATGCTGGTTTCAATTTGCACACAAATCACTGTAAACGTTGCCGGAGGAACTAGTAATCATTGTTCGTTCAGATTTTGTGTAGCACAATCTTTAAAAAAAATATGCTTAGTTCTAAACCAAGCTAGTTACGGGTCTCAGACACTTATATATTCCTCTAAGACTAAGGAACAAACAGTAAACCTTACGTAGCGAACGAGCGTCGATGGCCTAGTGGCTTAGGGGGTCACCTCGTGATCGTAAGGTACCGAGTTCGAACCACCGCGGCCACCATGCACCAATGAGTTTTTCTAACTTGTCTGATTTACCCGATGCTCTTACGGTGAAGGAGAAACATTGGGAGGATTCGAACAACTGAGTGTGTAAAAGGGTAATTGCACAAAATCTGTAAGATAAACATTACCGTAAAATGTGCCTATACTTTGCTCCCCCCTGGGTAATTATGCTCCATGGTTATATTGAGGTAATCTGTATTGTAAATCATTCTATTGCTTTCATTTACTTCGTAGCTGAATGTATACATCGATTATTTTAAGCAAATTTGTCATCAACCTTAACTTATAAGGTAACAAACGAAATAGTCACTATGGAGCATAGTTACTCATGGGGGAGCAAAGTAGGAACATTTTACGGTACGTAAATATTTCCTCATACCAACACCGTCTGAGCTAAGCCCGAACATAGAACCGGTGGACTTCTACAAGACCACACCATCACTGTCACTTAATTTGAATATAAGTTAGGATGCTTGAAAAGGGTCGGTATTGGAATACAATCCAGTACAAGTATTCGAGCAGGGCACGGTATGTGTGTCATATTGCTGCGGGGGACCGGAATATTTCGGGTATGCGGGCAGCGGTATGCGGGGAATATTCAGACGTCATTGGCTTCCCTTTCGGTCATTATATCTTTGTAATACATAGCGAAAGAGATGAGAGATGACTGCTGGCAAAAAGGTGTGTTGTATGTTCAATTGCTGAGCAGTGTCCATTACAATATGACCCAAATACAAATAGACTGACGCACCATAAATGAAATGAAATGAAAATGAAATGAAAAATAATTTATTTGGCACGTAAAAAAAACAGTTTGCAATCATAAAAAATAGTACATTATTGCCTAGGCGCGGAAAGTAAGGGATTTCCTGACGAGGTGGTTAGTAAAATAGCTAGCTAAAATACGAGTCAGGAAATCCTCGTTTCCGCCGAGGCAAATATAATGCTTTTTTCAAACAATGCGAGGAAAATTATACAAATACATAATTATACGTATTTTTAAAAACCTATGACAAATTCGGAGAGAATGTTTGTTTGAAATTACAAGTATTAGTTAAGATAAAGATAAAGATAATAATGCAATGACGAGACTAATGCGTCACGCTTTTAACGTATAACGCTGACGTACTCGTAGTAACGTCTTGCGTCTTTTTCGTCGTATTGTTTGTATCGCTAGTTTTTTTTTGGTAAGGAAAACGTCCAGAACTAGTTTTTCATAATATCTATAACGGGTCTACTCAGTCTGATCAAATGTATCAAAATTTTCATTTCCCAAAAAGTTGTCCGGATTTATTTTTTATGTAGTCACAAGTGTAACCTAACCTAATATACCACCTAGCAAGCGGTTTTGATATACCGGATACAAAACCAAAACAATACAAAATGATTTTTAAGAAATGTAAATTTGGGAAATGATACATTTGACCAAAAATACTTTGGCCAAAACGGCAGGATCCTATCTACAACAAAAAGATAAAACAGATAAAATATATTCAGTAAGTAGGCCGCACGGGCACTTTTACACGTCAAGAATCTACCAACGCTTCCCAAGAGGAGACCACTGCCGAGAAGAAACGCCGCAAAGAAACTCAGCAGTCAGTCGTTTTTTAACCATATTTAACACTACAATGATACTACTTAAAGACTGTACACGATAAAATCTGGCCATGCATGATCTGGTGTATCTTTGCGATGAATGCATATTTTCAAGCAGTTTTTTTTTAATGTGTTGTATAATTATAATACTATATAATGAAATAAAATCGTATCATAATGTATGGGTATGTGTTAGTTTTCGCCAAATATATTCTATCATACCTTTCATCTCTTGTACAGCGTTTTTTGACAATATTCACTCACTTCCTGCTTCTACGCCACAACTGTATTTATATTGTTACAAGCAGTTTTACCCACAATAGAATGTCGTCTTACGAAAAAAATACTTTTTGAAACTCATTTCTATTTGTAGTAGTCAGGAAGACTTTTTACTCCAAGCACTGAAAGTTGTTTTTGTATGGGAGGCATTTATTTGTCAAAAAGTCAAATTCGCCAAAGTTAAAAAACCTCAGAACTATCTTAATCTGAATATAATTAGGAAAGTTTTAACTATTGTGGTAAGATAATTTAATAACGTATAATTTGGCTTGTATAATTAAAAATAATAAAATATTTTAAAACGGACAATTTGGTAAAGACTGTCAGAAGATCGTGGACAAAAAAATAAAGGTACTGTGGATTATAATAAGGGTCTAGATACAGACGCTCTTACATTTTATTATGATTGTATTTTTATTATGTAGTTTCATAACCACTGACTATTACAAAAAAGTGCTGCTTGAAAATTAGCATTCATTAAAAAAATACACCAGATCATGCATGGCCAGATTTTATCGTGTACAGTCTTTAGTCTAGCATTATATAAAGCTATAAATAGTAAATTTAATATAATATCAAATATCATGCGTAGTTCAGCAGGAAAACATGTCAAAAATATTACGACGAGAGAGATAAAGGGAGAGAAAGGGAAAAAAAAACCCGAGACAACCAAATAAAAGTTCGATAATGTTTTCCTACATCAACGGTGTCCCGTAGACAAACAACTTTGCAATTTTACAAATTATTAATGACTAAGTTTCGGGTTTAGGCCAAGCATTTTTGTCTGTTAGATAGTCCTCGACCCTATACATAGTACGCTTTAGAAATTAACGATTTTCAAAAATCGTAATTATCGGACTAGGTGTAAGGAGAGAAACGTTCCCGATTTTTGTATGAAAATTTCCAGCCGTTCAATCCCCTTAAAGATGTCAAACTTAGGCGCTAACGATGCCAAGTAATGACCAAATTATTTGCACAAGTTTGAAACCGATTATTCCCTTTTGATGGACGTTTATTCTGAAATAAAGCATCGCAATAACTCGAGCACCTGAGCCCACGATATAAACCCAGGGTAGTGATTCTCTGAACAACGACGGTCGGACGGACGGACGAGTGAATGTCCAACCGGCGAGTTTAGGTAGTCCCGTCAGTGCGAACAAAACATATTTTAGCGCGTGCATTTTTAATTTAGCAGCATGGTTAAGGGTTATAAGGCTGCTTAATTGAAAATGCACGCGCTAAAATGTGTTTTGTTCGCTCTGATGGGACTATCTAAACTCGCCGCTGCGATTTCGCTCGTTCGTCCGCCCGTCCGTTGTTTTTGAGAGAATAACACCCCAGGGCAGGGATAATGTAGGATTCTAATGGTGAAAGATTTATTTCAAATCGGGTCAGTAGTTTCGGAGCCTATTCAAGTCAAACAATGAAATCTTTCCTCTTTATAATATTACTGTAGGTAGGGCCTGGTGATGATCACTCGATATTTCAGCACAGTACCTTAATTTATTTCAGATATAAAGGCTCTTTAACAACAAAATCATCTTTATGGGTGGCGTTTTTAAACGAAAATTTAACAATAATTGGTATTCTTTATGATTATGAAACTGTCAGTAGACGCAAATCGACGAGTTAATAAGATTTTTGTACTGGTCGATTAAAATGTGTGTATTACGATTTCATAGAGAATACTGTAACGTCACTCTTTTCATCGTTGAATAGTCTAGATGTTACTTCCGAAACAACCGAAATAACTATTTCGATACGCTCAAGACAACCGAAATAACTATTTCGATACGCTCTAGACAACCGAAATAACTATTTCGATACGCTCAAGACAACCGAAATAACTATTTCGATACGCTCTAGACAACCGAAAAAATTTTGAAAATAGAACTTCGGATTTCCATATATGTGTCCTTGTTTAAGGAGCCTCGATCCGATACAAAATTGCCAATCTGTGTCGTTTCGGAACGTAGCAGCGTCGCATCATCTGTCAAAAATCTACTTTTAGTTTTCTTATATACTCGTATTAATGACTTACATTATTAATTTTAATGAACTCGTACAAAAAGTATTGTTCACAATAGTGTCATAATTAAGCTTTTTAATCTCGTACCTTACTTAGGCCACTCAGCAAGCTTCGTGGCCTAAACACGGTACTCGACTAAAAAGCTCTCTATTATAACACGATTACGAAAAATACTATTTCAGCCAATGTCGATCATAACTGTCAGGTGTCATGTCCGTATTAATATCCGAAATTTCCAGCTATATTCCGGACACGGGACAAAAAAGCAGAAACCGTCCACACGTGCGGTAACTGGGTTAGCCGTGGACAGCCGGACCGGGTAATCCGATATCCGGCTACAACCGGGCGGCGGAGTAATGAAGTTACTTTATTACTGATGTACGAATTGTATTTATCCGTGTGTAGATTTTTATGTATGGTTGGATTGAAATCTCAGTTTCTTTCCCGTTTTCAACCGACTTACAAAAAAGGAGAGGCTCTAAATTCATCTGTTGTTTTATTTCTCCGCCAATTGCCAACCGATGTTATTGTTTTTTTTTACGAGTAGATATAGGGATTATTTCAAGGGGTGTTCCGACTAAAGTTTTGTTAAGAATTTGACGAGACGCGCTGGCCTCGTGGGTAATGACCCTGCCTACGAAGCTAGTGGTCCTGGGTTCGAATCCCGGTAAGGGCAGATATTTGTGTGATGAGCGGCGAATATTTGTTCCTGAGTCATGGATGTTTTCTATGTAGTTAAGTATATATATTTCTCTATATATATATAAGTATTTATATCGTTGTCTAGTACCCATAGTACAAGCCTAGAGCTTAGTTTGGGACTAGGTCAATTGGTGTGAGATTGTCCCCTTATATTTATTTATTTATTTAGATCTGGTAGTGGAATCCATGGGAAGTAAACGGAACTCCTTAATAATTCGGAGTCAGTTCATCAGTATCTTTTCATGGTTTCATGGCATTCAAAAAATCATTTTAGTCGACTGTTCCTGCGATGTTAACTATTAAATGTCTATAAAACGACATACTAGACTATAAAATATTTAGTCTATTAAAAAACACTTTTCAACGAACGTATTATTACGCAGAACTTTCATTTCATCGAAAGGCACTTCTCGGCGCAGGAGTTTCTTTTTTGGTAGTTACCAGTCTAGCATAACCTACGTAATTTAAGTTTAAGATATCCTGAAAACATCATGGTTTCAGTAGAAAATAGCGTTCGATTAAATTATATTCGATGAAATGATACAATCGATGAACTAAAATTCCATAGAATAACGGGTTACCACCTGGCTGGTATCAAATTTTAGCACACTATATTTAGAAATCAAAAAGTACTCAGGCAAAATAACACAAAAACAAAATAACAAATGTAGTCTCCGAGTACATAGCAGTACATATACGAAGTTCCTTTTATGTAGATACATGTTAGTTAATGCCGGTAGTAAAGACCGGGGACGTGTCTGTAATATACTCTACTTGTTATCCGCGACGGTAATGAGAAACGTGACAAAACCGACTCCCCAATTTATTAGTTATAAGAAAGGATTTCGGGATGTGCGACGCTCTGTCCCTTTGTGTGATTCGTACGTTTCCCATTATTTCTGGCACGTTTTTGAGCTGTGCAAATTGATATTTTTGCGGTGGATATATTACGGCTTTGTGTATTATATCATTATTTGATTAGGTTGAAAGTGTTGAAACGTCTGAGGTATCATTATTATACTTGAGCTGATGAAGTCTTTAGGGGTGTTATTCCCTCATAAACAACGGACGGTCGGACGAACGAGTGAAATCGCAGCGGCGAGTTTAAGTAGTCCCGTCAGAGCGAACAAAACACATTTAAGCGCGTGCATTTTCAATTAAGCAGCCTTATACGTTCGATCCACCGGCAGAAACCCTGCTGTTAAATTGAAAATGGACGCGCTAAAATAGGTTTTGTTCCCACTGACGGGACTACTTAAACTCGCCCCTTGGACATTCACTCGTTCGTTCGTCCGACCTTCGTTGTTGACAGAATCACTATCCTAAAGTTCCGGGTTGCGTGGCAAAATTAATTAAAGTTCATCTGTACTACCTAGAACCATTAAAATCGACTACAGTCCGTTTCCAAAGGTCCTTTCTTAATCGCACCTTAAAACTATGGAACGAACTTCCCTCCACGGTATTTCCTCAGCACTATAATATGTCCTTAAAATGCGGCTTAAAAAGAGTATTCACTGAAAGACGACTACTTCGCTTTGCCTCTAGCATTTCTGATGTTCATAGGCGACGGTGAGCGCTCACCATCAGGTGTCTGATAGTTTGCCTATTACGGCTATAAAAAAAATCTATGACAGATGTGCGAGACAAAGTGTAGTGGGAAATATCTAAGAGGTGAAAACTCTTCAAATTGCATGTTTTGTAATTACGAATTGAGTGTCGAAAGGTCTATAAGTCTTGTAGATCCTACTTACCATAAGGTGGCCTAAATGCTCGTGTTTTTTCCTTCTGCTTCGCTTTCGCATCTCCATAAAAAAACAATGACAGTTTCGAAAAAAAATATCTGTTAATAAGAGTAAGTTGTTCTTGATATATTTAATGAAGTTCGTAATTGGACCAGCCCCTGTTCGCTGTATTAATTATCAAACTTCTTAATTGTCTAAAATGTTCTTTGAAAAAGGTCGATCGAATTTCAAACGACAAAGGAACTCTGGATTAGGGAAGCTGTTGGAAAACGGTAATTAGAAAGAAGATAATTTAAGGTATCTTTGAGAGCAACAAACCTTACGTACTAATATGATTCTCGGTATGGGCAAATATTTGTGTAATGAGCGGGAGTTTGTTTCTGAGTTTTAAAGGTTTTCTATGTATTTAAGTATGTATTTCTTTATACAAGTGTCTGTGATATACTTAAAGCAGTTTCAAAGTCAAAAGTCAAAGTCAAAGTTCTTTATTCTTCAATTTAGGCATAATATAATGCAACTATGAATGTCAAAAAGCGTTACCACCGGTTCGAAAAATGAAACCTTTGCCCTGAGAAGAACCGGCGCAAGAAACTAAGCAAGCTATGTTTTTTTTTTAAATTAGGTCATACATATATTTACAACATCAGAGTATTTTTTAGAAAGTTTAATTTCTCTGTCCTTTTCTCTAAACCTAAACTCTATAACTCATGCAACAACTTAGGCTCCCTGCCTTAGTAACTTGTCGGCGAATTATATGACTGAATGATATTATGTCTCAAACGTCCCAACTGTTTTTCATAAAACTAGATAAAAACCATCTCAATGAAACTAGTTTTCTTTTAGCAAAAAACCGCGTTCAAATCAGTCCATCCGTTTACAAACGTTAAACTTACAACAACTCTGTTTTTTGTTAGGGGTTATAAAGAGAGTTTAAGAGACACCGACGTGCGATTTCTACCACGGCATACCCCTAATTTGAACAAAGAAAACTGACGCCAGTACACTAATCTCAGTTGCGAAGTTTATACATTAGCGGGACAATAGATAATGGGCTGAAACTTAACCGGGAACCGGGTCAACTAAGCGAACCAAGTTTGACGGAAAAAAAAAGGTTTGGTCATGATAAAAGCACGGTATAAACAGTAGTGCGTCTTCAAACAAAGGTATATGGCGTGGCTTGCATGTCTGCGTGCCTCGACCTTACGCTCCGCGAGGTACCACATGCAAACTTAACAGGGTAGTAATGCATTTTCAATTAAGCAGCCTTATACGTTCGACCCATCGTGCTGCTAAATTGAAAATGCACGCGCTACAATGTGTTTTGTTCGCACTGACGGGACTACTTAATCTCGCCGCTTGGTATCACTCGACAGTCCGCACGACCGGCGTTGTTTACAGAATCACTACCCAGGATGCACCGAGCCGGTAGTCGAGGCCACACCGCCGCGTTTGGTTACGTACGTATTAAATATAGTGCATTGCCTGTGTGCATTGCACATCTACGCTCTGTCGGTCCTATCGTTGCTGTCCCAATCACAGCACAAAATTCCGGTTAGGTATGGGGAACCCAACACCCTGTAAAGCTCCAACGGTGTAGAAAAAACGACGCCACCCTAGCCCCCGAATGACAATAGGTAACAGAAACTCCTAAAGGGTCGGAGTTGAAATACTTTTCTATTTATAGTATGGCAAAAGTTACTTAAGCGTTTGTCACTATAACCAAGTCCACGCAGAATTAATAGCTTGCGGGGTGTAATGAAACTTTTCTTAAATGAAGAGCCAACTCTAAGTCGGAAATTAGGTCATGGGAAAATATTGTAAGTATTCCTGAAGGTATATAAAGACAAGACTAGTGATGGGCGAATTCTGAAACATTGTGAAACTTTCCTTAACTGCGACAATTGCAGCTTCTGAAAGTTACATAATTCGTTGGACATTATTCTAACACAAATAAATTTCGTTTAAATTTCATGAAAAGTTGCGTAACATGTCGAAACTAATATAGTAATTTTAAGAAATTAAACGATTTCACTTTGGTAACTTTCAGAATATTGCAGGAAATTCTAGGTAAAAGTGTCACTTTTGTAACTTATAGAACGTTGCAGAAATTTAAATGAAAGTTTCACTTTTGAAACTTACACCTCGCCCATCGCCAGACAAGACGCGTCGTTTATTTTAATTGTTTTACAATCGTTAACGTTCGTAGAACTAGCCGTTTCTGTCCCACTGCAGGGCAAAACGTTCATTAAACAGTTTATAACATACTAGTAATTGTCTGTGCTTTATTTGGAAAATATGTGTATTTTTGTTATAAAAGGAAAAATTTCTTAATTTTGTCATTTTAACCTAACAGCTCTGAAGCAATTTAGTTTAATTTCAGTGGCGCTTTTTCATATTTGTCGGGTTAAAATTTTCTTTTTTGACTTCCATTGCTTAGATTGACTTAAAACTTGGCATGGGTAGATATTTATAATGACAATGCAATAATAACGTGTCAAAAATTATGTCTAGACCTATTCACCCAAAACTTATTCATACGCGATGCACAACTAAAAGCTTTCACTCAAAAGAATCGTTTGTTATATGAAAAAAATAACAGCAGTAAAAACTTTGGCGTGAAATTAAAATGAAATGGAACGCATTTTGATCTGCAGCGGGCACGATGCAGCGGCAGGAATAAAGAGAAATGCACCAACTAATGCAGTCAGTCGTTAAGTGCACGCCCTGCGGAATGAACCCGGCGTGAAGTAATTGCAATGGCGATGTATACCATTGAAACCTATATACCGTATATAAATATAACATGGCAGGATGAATACTATTGAAAACTCTATGTATGACATAGAAGTTTCATATGGACTTTAGTCAAAGTGACAATGCCAATCGAATTTTAACAAGTCATAGGATCTTGAAACGTCAAAGTAAACGTCAAGTCATAGAAAACTGTCATATTGACATGTCTTGAGTCTCTCACTCAAGATCAGTTTACTAATATGATATGGCTCTGAGAGGCGATGAATTTGTTAACATAGTGGATTAGAAATCAAATTGGTCAATTGGTTTTTAATGGAATGAAAAAAGTACCTCTGGAGTTTCTTGCCGCGCTTTTTCTTCGCAATGATGGTCTTGTCAGAAGCGCTTGTAGATTCACTCTGTATTACCGACGTGTAAAAAGAGCCCTCATGTAGCCAATAATAATAACCGGATGTCACATGATTCATCCAAAACCTGTGTGCCATGCTAATTATAAGGTAGCGTCATAGGTTTTGCCAGAGCTTTTGTTTTTTAAGAATTAAATTCTAATACAACCTCTATAAAGTTTACAATCCATTACGGTTTGCTTCACTACTGCCGCTGTGTTGTAACCATTTTCTGACCACAGGCCTTTTCTATGTCAGTATTTTGTTTCTCTTTGGTTGTCATGAAAAATGTATTTTTTTCATACCTAATTTTACGCAATTATCTACATTAGCACAACCGTCAGCGTCAATTTCAGTAGCGAAGCGCTTCGTTCGGATTTACGATAATTGATTTTGCAATATCACATTTACCGGTTCCAATTTAAAAGCAAACCACGCACTGAAAAAGCGAACTAGATGTATAAAGTGCTTGTTACTGCAAGAGCAATGAACAACCTAATGCACTGAGGCGTTAAGTGCATTGGGAGTATTGCGAGCGGAGGGAACTCAACGCAATGCAATTAAAGAAAAGAGCAAAGACATAGAAGAACGTTCTGAGATGAAGTAAAATAAAAATGGCAGAACGATAAAAAAAAAAAAGACATTTATTCAGTAAGTACCGCCGTACGGGCACTTTTACACGTCAAGAATCTACCAGCGCTTCCCAAGAGGAGACACTGCTGAGAAGAAGAAGACTTACCATCAGGTGGCCTGTGTGCTCGTTTGTCTTCCCTATGCCATAAAAAAAAAACGCCGCAAGAAACTCAGCAGTCAGTCATTTTTTAAACATATTACAATGGTACTATACTTAATCTAGCATTATATAAAGCAATAAATATTAAATTCAATATAATATCAAATACCTAACATGCGTAGATCAGCAGGAAAACATGCCAAAATGTTACATGAGAGATAAAAGAAGAAAAAGGAGAAAAAAAAAACTTTATCTCACCTATTTATATTTTTTTATAACTTATAATATAACACGGTGCAAGATGACCACATAAAAGTTTCGATACGTTTTCCTACATCAACGGCGTCCCCTAGACAAGATAAAGCTTTTGCAATTGATCAAATTATTATTGACTATATTATTTATTATTGATAATTGCAAAGCCATAAGTACGTAGGTATAGGGTTTTTTTTTTAATGATTGGTATCACGGACACTTACAAGACAAGTCTAACCCTAGGTACTGTTTCCCAAGAACAGACCACTGTTGAGAGCAAGCGCTGTAAGATACTCAAAAGTCTATTGGTCACTTTTGCTTGTGAGTCTGACTCGCTCTTGGGTTCCGTACCTACCCAAAGGGTAAAAAATTAACCGTGATAGCTAGACAGTTGAAATTTTCACAGATGATGTATTTCTGTTGCCGCTATAACAACAAATACTAAAAACAGAATAAAATAAATATTTAAGGTGGGCTCCCCTCCCATACAACAAACGTGATTTTTTTGCCGTTTTTAAATATTCACAGAATATTTAGTTGTATGTTCACTTTAAAAATAAATAATTAAATTAAAATAACGCCTAATTATGGACTCGAACTCGTTTAGGAACGGATATACATACTCGTACATACAGGTCAAAAATAACCCTACTGGGCTTTGCCGCAGTCGGGTAATAAAAGAGCCTGGTTTAGGGAATTCAAACAAAATAATAGAAAAAATGTGGTATTTTTAAAGATATCTATAGTAACATAATTAATTCAGTAGCTGTAGGTAACATAACTGCATGAATGTCCAGAAAATACATTTCACGTAAGATGTGTATCATGTGATAGTGGTCTGCGAAACTAGCCAGACCCGACTTTTATTTTAGATTAGCCGTTAAGACTTCTTACTTTACTTTAGATCCCTAAGTTTTGCGAACAGCGCTATAGCAGCAAGTTGGCAAACACGTGGATAGGATCAAAGTATACGGTGAGGTGATTTAGAAGTCATGGCACTGGCAACTTCAAATCAAATCAAATCAAATCAAATCAATTTTATTTGTGAAACAAGGGTATAAATTGGTGTTACATTTCATTGTTATCCATCCTTATTTTGCCATAGTATGGCGTACAAATGTTTCATATGTGGTTAATTAATACACACAGACAGTCGTCACATAGACTACAGTCGTCAATTAGACATGCAAATTTTAATAAATAAATTACATCTTAAATTCTCATTGTAAATTTGTTAACTAGTATCATTTTCAATTAACTATTTCTTATACATGTTAAAATTATTAAATTACAAACATTATCTTACAATACTATACTAGTTAATATTATTAGTGGATAAACTCATTGACAGTGTAAAAACATTTATCCAAGAGCCATTTCGTTAACAAAGTTCGGAATGTTTTACCTTGTACCAATTTCAGCTCCAGTGGCAGTTTATTGTATATTTTGATGCACATATTATAAACGTTTCTTTTATATATATCAGTGTTACAACGAGGTTCATACAGGAGATTTCTATACTGCTCCCTGAGCTTGCCACTGCGCACGGTGGAGCGCTCTTTAAAGTACTGGCCTTGGGTCCTAACAAACAAACAGATATTACGTATATACTCGTACATGCACGCCAAAGGCAATATCTTAAGTTTTTTAAAAAATGGTTTGCAACTGTCCATTATCCAAGCATTACATATTGCACGTATACATTTTTTCTGTAGTTTGAAGACCCTATCAACATCTACAGAATTTCCCCACAAGATTAGGCCATAGTTTAAAATAGATGAAACGTGACCATAGTAAGCAGTTACAGCCGCTTCAGCAGAGACAGATCTTCTCAGCCTCCTAAGGGCATAAACAAATCTATCCAGTCTAGAGCATACTGAGGTGATGTGATCTTTCCAATTTAGATGTTGATCAACTATTAATCCTAGGAACTTAATGCTATCAACCTCTTCTATAGTGTCATTGTTATAAATTAAATTTAAATGTATACAATTGGATCTATGTGATCGAAATAGAACATAATTTGTCTTAGGTATATTAATCTTCAATTTGTTAGCGTTAGTCCAATTATTGACATCAATTAAAATATTGTTTACCGTATCCTCAAGCACTTTAATATCTTGTCCCTTAAATAATAATGTGGTATCATCTGCGAAAAGAATACACTTTGTTGATAAGGATCGTGGGAGGTCATTTATATAAATAAGAAATAATAATGGTCCCAAAATACTACCTTGTGGCACCCCGGAACCATTTATACGCATACCAGATCTATAAGTGTTTTTTACAAAATGATTATTCTCCTCGTCAATTTTTGTACATTCTGTGCATTGTTGTCTATTGCTTAAATAACTTTTGAACCAATCATTAGCTGGCCCCCTTATTCCATAAGAGTCTAATTTTGAAAGCAATATTGCATGATCAACAAAATCAAACGCCTTGCTTAAGTCAAGAAAAATAGATATAATTGGAATTTTATCATTAATAGACTGCGTAACATATTTTATAAAATCAAAATAAGCAAGTTCAGTAGAAAAGCCTTTTCGGAAGCCATATTGCTCAGGGCAGATAATATTATGTTTTGTTAAGAAATTATTAACCTTTTCATACATAGCCTTTTCAAGTATTTTTGAAAGTATAGGAACAATAGTAATAGGTCGATAATCATTTGGATTGCTTCGGTCCCCCTTCTTGAATAGAGGTTTCACTATTGATACTTTTAATTTCTCAGGGAAGATGCCTTGACATAATGATAGGTTGATAATATGAGCCAGCGGACGACTTAAAGCAATTCTGTTTAGTTTAATTATTTTTGTTGTGATTTCATCAATTCCACTACTTTTGCTATCCTTCAGTGACATGATTAATTTCTGAATTTTTATTTCATCTACCGGCGTTAGAAAAATTGAAAACGGATTATTCGATATAATATTATAATTGTAATTATTAGTGACGTGTGACATTTCACATATATCAATAAAGTAGTCATTGAATAAATTACAAATATCATTAGGATTGCTATATATAATGTCATTAAATCGTAAAAAAATTATGTCATATTTGATTATATTACTTGACGTCACTGATGAAATTATATTCCAACTAGCCTTACATTTATTGTTTGCCGAGGCGATGTATTTAATATTATTAATTTGTTGCGATTTGCTTATGCATTTTCTCAAAATTTTGTTATAATTTTTAAAAACATTAAGTTTATTCTTATATATGTTATTTTCGGAAGATCTTAACTTTAGGAACAGTTTGCGTTTAGTAATACATGATTTCCGAATTCCTTTTGATAACCATTTCACTTTCTTTTGTCGATTATTTACTTTGACTTTAATAATAGGAAAGCATAAATTGTAATAAAGCCGAATTGAGTCATAGAATGCATCAAAGGCTTCATTGACGTGTGAAGAGACCAATACTTCTGAGAAAGAAAGGGCTGAAAGACACTGGTTAAACTTACGAATATTGTCCTTATTATAATCTCTATGAAACTCAAACCATGTAAGAATGGCTTTGCGCCTGTTTAAATTAAAAGTTATAGATTGTGCTGTATCGTGATCCGACAGATAAAGACTATGTGTATTAGACTCAACTTGCTTCAAGTTACTGGCAATTTGATCAATACAAGCCCCGATTCTTGTCGGTGATTTAATATGCATTGTGAAATTATGGTTCAACAAAGTACTCGTGAGATCCTTTGTGGCCGAGTTAATCTTTAAAACATCTAAATTCCAGTCACCACAAATAACGACTTTTTTCTTTTTGTATTTCGAAGATATAAAATAAAGCAAATTATCAAGTTTATGCATAAATAAACCTATGTGAGATTTTATTTGCATGGGTATTCGATAAACAGTAATCACTATCAAATCAACACCTACGATCTCGACACCACAACATTCAAAATAAAAATCAGCAGCATATTTTGACAAACTCGCAATCGGCTTAATTTCAAGGGGCTTTTTAACAAGGATAGCTGTCCCTCCTCGACCTTTAACCCTACAGAAAGATGAAGCTAGTTTGAAATTATTTAACTTAATATTGTTTTCAGATCCCCGCTTTACAAAAGTTTCGCTTATACATAACACATCTATGCTTTGGTTTTTTTCAGACAGCTCATTTAATGTTGCTTCTAGAATGTCTAATTTACCCAGTAATCCTCCAATGTTTTGATGAAGCACCATAAATTTATTTGTGTTATCATAATTTTTAGTTTCGAATTGCTCATTCACGAAAAAACTCTGAATCCGGATTAGCGTTTGATGTATATAATGTGAACTTATTTTCTTTTTCGATTGTAAACAGAAAGTCACATATATCCTTGAAAATCACTCGGACCCCAGAATTATTTATACCACCAAATCGTTTAGAGAACATTTTAAAGTCGTAAGTTAGATTTCTGTTGCTGTCAATAATATAGGCATAATTATATTTAGTTATATTTCGGTATAATAAATCGTTAAATGTTTCTATTCGTCGATTAAATATATTTAAATATAGGCTGCAGTTAAAAGTCGGGACACATATAATAATATTTGTGTGCTTAAATTTGGCAACATTTGATTGTATTGTTGCAACTAAATTCGCATAATTCTGTGGTCTTTTAAAGTCATCTTCACCTACCAATATTAAACAGTAATCACTTTTTGTAAAACCTTGTAGCTTATAGTCTAAATTTCGTAAAAGGTGTACGACCCCTACGTTAGGATACAAGTAATGACAAATGTCATAGTTGTTCCCCAATGTACAATCAGCGATCTGTAATACTTTGTTATTTTTATTAGCACTTAACATACAGATTTTATTTTTCTTAGATTTTACTCCTTTTTCGCAGTTATATGAGGCGGAATCTTCTGGTAAAGGCGATGATTGCACCCTAGGTTCTTCAGGAACTCCGCTCGGTAGGTGACGATCCAGACTTGACTCCATGATGTCATCTTCGTCAACATTTAAACTCGACGCCTGACGACTATGATTCTTCTCGTTTTTCCCACCAATTGGCGAGAAGTTTAATCTCGATTTCTTTAAGCTTTTATTTTCACTTCCAATCCTTTTTTTTGGGGTCGACTTACATATGAGTTCTAATTTATTTATTTTACAAGCATAATTTTTCATCTCTAACTTCAAACAGTTATTTTCAGACAGCAAGTTTTCGATTTCTTGCTCTGCACTTTGAAGCTTAGTTTGTAAATCGTCTACTTTTTTATTCAGAGAATCTATTTTATCGTATACACAGTCACCTATTTCTGGACAACTCCTGTTAAGTTTGTTTACCAGCAGGGACGATGATGCTAAAGATGAAAACGAACAGTTGTGGTCTTCTGAATCTGGCAAAGACTCGAAGGAGTTATTTGTCGGTACATTTATATTATATTTTCTCCGTTCCGTAATGTTATTTATTTCAGGAGATGGCAACTTACTCAAGTCGATATTATTTTGTGTCGAAACATTTATTGTGCTTTTCAGCGTCGTAACGTTGGATGGTTGCGAAGGTTGCTTCTACGCCTCTATTCCAATTTTGTTTTAGCTTATCTTGTTGTAAATCTTTCAAGTAATAAGTGGGGCTAGACAAGTTGCCATCGTTCACGAACGCTAGCGTTAGGCGATCACTTTGGTGATCACCTGTCACTTGGCGCTGTCATAATTAAATAGGCTAGACAATCAGTTTTCAGCGTGTCAGTTGTAACGAGTGATATATCACGTGACTTACGTCATTCCCATACATTTTTCAATGACAACACATGTCGCCAGTGATCACCTAACGCTAGCGTTCGTGAACGATGGCAACTTGTCTAGTCCCAAAGGTCTCGTCGAAATGCATTCACATCAAATTCTCACGAAAGAGAAACATTGTAAGTTTTAACTATTTTGTAAATGATGACCAAATTGAAGAACTCACAAGCTTACGCGATCTGGTTATTGTTGTGGGTATTAGGTACATTTTCGTGAACACATAGGTGACGTTACAATAGTTATTATAAGGCATTATAGGGTATTTTGAAATGAAAATCTTAAATACGGATCCCGCGGTACGCGAGTCCGACTAGCACTTGACCGATTTTTCTACAGCGGTTTACTTTCTTAGAAAACAACCAATCACTATAACCACTACTATCCAATTCATATACTCAAAAATTACTAGCAAATAAATATATCCATTCATTCATTCATTCATTCAACTTGTCCAGCCCTTTAGTTAACTAACTACACCAAAACAAAAGTAATAAAACCCAGTAGTTAATATCCAAGCAATTGCCAGCCAACTTCTCCTAATTGAAAGCAGTATGTAGTGTATGTATGTCGCGCCGTAAACTGGGTTACGGGAGACAGTGAGCGGAATATTTTTCCTTTTCTGCCTAAGGGCCCTTCATATTGCTTTAATGTGCCGTTTAAAAGGTTTTAATTTTATACGGGATTGTTGAGGTTTTTATGAGATTGATGAGGCGAGACTGTTCATACGGTGAATAGTTTATGATCGAGTAGCATTTTCCATTTATAATACTCGTACAGTATTATGTGCAAATGTATTTGTCTACGTCTATATCATAACTTCCCTAAAACATGTTCAGAAACGATAAGCAAATGGGTCAATCAACTTTTCTTTGTAGCACGTTGCCATGGTTACGTCTCCTGGGTCACTCTTGAAAACCACGATTTTAAATTATAAATCCGGCAAACATCAGGTTTTATGGCCATTACAAGCCCATTCTCTTATGGGTTTTCTTCCAAGTATATTAGTAGTGAATATTAGGCATTTTTCTAAGAAACTCTATCACTTTTGTCTCCTGGCTTGCGGGACAGAATAACAACAACAAAAAGTTGATTCACCCAAATGTCCTATTATTAAGACACTTGTCTCTGTGGTTGTACTTTAATGTCATTAAAGTATCGGTTATCGATGTAGTTGCATCTTAATGTTCACTTTAAAGTATCAGTGACCTACGGTACTCCTCAAATGCTTCTTTTTTAGTTCTACTACTTTGAAAATAACTTATTAAATGATTAATAGTAAAATTAGTGAATTAAAACTATAGTACCTATACTGTCACCCGTTTTTCTTGGTACGGGGGCGATACTCGAACTGTCTTTTGTTTTTATGTAAGGAGCGTAACGACAATAGATGTCGTGCATTGTAAATACTATTTATTATATGTCAAACATAAAAAAAATAGACATTTTTCTATTTTTTTTAAAGTTGTAGAAAAAAAGAAGTTAGAGACGTACTTAAAACCCTGAGCTCCAAGGTAACATACACAGGATGTCCCATAAACGAGACGTCAACCGGCTGAGAGAGCAGCTAAAAAGCTATCGATTTAACCTCTATACATGTTTAGAGATGTTTACTACTTTCGAAGATATTGATCATTTTAATCTGAATTTTTGTAATTTTCCCTTATGTCCATATTGGGATGTCACGAAAAATCATTAATTTCATGTTATGTTTTAGAATGATTACTAATCAGCGAAGTTTAAAACGTATTTGCCCGTTTTTTTTGATGTTTTAAGTAATTTTTTGAATTTTGGGAAAAAATCACACACAGACATTTTGAATTTACGTAAGCGTTAAGTTGGTACAACAATTGTATAATTTCGAGAAAGTAAAAAAGTTAAAGACGGACGAAGTAAAGATAACTCGAAAAAAGGAAGGCATCATAAAAGGTTTAAAATAAGGAGGGACGGTTAATATTTTCATAACTTTGACAATTTTTTAAAACGCGGAACTTTTCGAAATTGTTTTTATCAAAAAAGTAGCGAAATGCCATAAATAATCGCGATAACGAGAAGATGAATGAAAGTAAACGGCATCAAAATATATCCCACAGCGCCTTTTTATATCGCACAAGAACGTGAGAGATTTATTACTTATTAGCGCCGTGTGTTTCCGCAAAACTTGATACAATAAATGTATACCTACCCTTACCCATATCATTTATCTTATAAGTAAAAGTGTGTCTGTGTATTGGTTAGTTTGTTTCGTCGTCACAGTTAAATTCATCATTCAGACGTATTTTTTTACAGAGGTAGGTTAGCTAACTAACATTGTCTTTTTATTTCAGAAAGTAATGCTGTTTCCAGACGACAATCTACGCCTGTTGGTCTGCCGTATTGATATAGATAGAAAATACAAATAACGAACCAGTCATTTCAATAGTTAAGTTAAAAAGTAAATTTTAATTTTCTCAAAATCTACATAGGTTTTTGGAGAATATGAAGCGAGGCAAGTTCCGATGGGGCAATTTCTCTATCAACAAGACCCTTTAAAAAACGCAGTATAGTAAAAAAAATAACAACAATACGTTGACTGCTTTTGCAAAAAAATTGCAAGCGTTACCAAATTAACCCCGTAATCTAACTTGTACTCAAGCAGCGAGCTTAATCATCATTTAACGTCAGGTGAGATAGAGGTCAGGTCAGTCTAGAAAAAAAGAACCAGAATTGTATTGAACTGTAGAATTTTACACTGAACAATGGATACTATTGGCGTAGTAAAGTTAAAAACATGACAACGTCCTAGAAGTAATTAAGCTCCTTTCAAACCCCATTGATCAATCACCAACTCATCCACACTAACAGTATAAATCAGCGGAACCCAATCCCCTTATCATCCTATTACAAATTTCTCCGCAAAATTCCATTCCGGTTCATTCCGCCCAGAGTATCAATGTCCTGGCTGTAATGCAATTTCTCGTGTTTCCACAAAAAGGGGACGACATGCTCGAATACGATCTCCCAATACATTGAACTTGGGGGAGTATGTAATATCGAGAAACGAGGAATTTCGTGTTTTTAAACATACGAAGATGTTGATGTAAAAACAGGCATAACGCAATCATATTTGTCTTGCAGCTTGATTCTATTTTGCCAATTCTTTGCCAACACAGTAAAACCTTATTGCTTTGGACGTGATATCGTATTATCAACATTTCGAAAGCTCTTATCAACTTGACAGGATTCATTGGCTTTTGGTAAAAACAATACGATAACATGTCAAAGGCTATATGGTGTTCCTCTATAGAATAGAATATGAGTTAAGTAAGTTCATTTTGTAATTTCTTGTATGATGATTCTGTTGAATTTGGTCGTTATTGTTTTTACGTAATATGCATGGACTTTTCCAGTATCGGAGAAATACTGGAAAAGGCCGAATCTTAAGTACCCGAAACCGACGTGCGTGCATGACTCGATGTATGAATGTGAAGAAGCGAAAGAAATTTGTCAAGATCGTGGCAAGTGGAAAGAAGTGGTCTCTGCCTACCCAACAGGCGTGATTTAATGTATGTATGTATGTATGCATGGACTTTTTTTTATCAATAATGGGTTGGAGTTTGACCTCAGTGTCATCTGATGTTAAATGACGACGAGATCGAAGGTGGTACATGCTTTCCCAGAAAATGCCTATTCAGTCTTGCCTTGAAAACACCAACTAACTAACTTAATATGCAAGAAAATACAGTTGTTTAATATTAGTTTTCCGTAAAAAACATGCAAATGGGTTATGCAAAAACATACTAGTCATAAATTGCGGTTATTGCTTATTTCAGTTAGAAGTTGCCGTCTTATTTACTGCGAGTTTCAACTAAAATTAGTTTCTCCACGATTCTAAATACGTTGACTGCTTTTGGTAAACAATAGCAAGCATTACCAAATAAACCCCGCAATGTAACTTGTACTGAACCAGCGAGCTCCATCCTAGACTTCATTTAACGTCAGATGAGATAGAGGTCAATCGCAGGTCAGTCTAGAAAAATAGAACTATATAGGATGGATACAAAACCACACAATATAGAATATACTTAAATAGGATAGTCTTGTAGACGAGATTTTTACACTGAACAAAGGGCACAATTTGTGTCACAGACGAGCTTCTTCTGACTTTTATTTAAATTGCGGTATCAATACTGTTTAGTGTTTACATAATTTTGACCTTTCTTGGATGACAATGTAATAGATATATTCAGTTAATTATAGAGCTGGATGGAGTAGTAAGTATTTGTCTGAATCTTGCAAGTGAATTTTGAACCAGTTCCCAAATTGGAAAAAGCTAATATTTTGAGTTTATAATTATGTAAATCCGATGACAATCGAACGAACGAACGAAATCAGAAGGTAAGGATTGAATTTGAAATCTTTAAATTGATCTCGATAAACACCTGATGATGTAAAAAAAAGTACATTTGGCAACAGCTTGTTTCAAAAATGTTTTTTTAGACACTTAATTTACCCTAGGCGTACTTTGCCCACATGCGTGCATGACTCGATGTATGAAAGTGGAAGCGAAAGAGTTTTGTCAGGATCATAGCAAGTGGAAGGAAGTGAGTCTCAGCCTACCCCTCTCGTAATTTAATGTATGTATGTTTGTAATTTACAATAAAAATACGTGAAACCCAAAAAATAGCCTATCCAATTCCCATCTACGCCATCAAAAATTTCGTCACCTTTGTGTGGGCACATTCAGCATTTGTATGCAAACCTCATCTGCCCGGGGCGGGCTAAACAAAATGTAACGCGAAAGTAATATGATGTGTGATCTGGGGCCGCAGGGGAGCTGGCCAGGGTACGAGAGGTAGCGGTAACCTCATATGCCCTTACTTATAAACGCAGAATTACCGTGGGGTAGCCAGACCATGTTTTGTGCTTATCTTTCATTATGACATTTGAATTTGACAGATAAGAACAAAGAATAGTTTATTCCACTTTTATAAGTAAAAGCAATAGAATGCATAATAGTAGAAATAGTAGGCGCTCTTAGGTACTAGTAGGAGGTTTTAGTAAAATTTGTAAGACGAAGCAGTTTTTATAAAAACTAGCTAAAAAAACACTACAAAGTACCTACCTTTTGTAATTCAACCTGTTAACTTTCGTTTTATTTTTTTTCTTATAAACTGTATATGTTATGTGAATATGTTTCGAGTATAGTTATATTAGTCATAGATAGGTTAAGGAAAAATAAGTGCACAATATGAATGTTTTACTAAATTTTGGCAAAATGTATAATTAGATATTAAGTTCAGCAGTGTTCGCATTGTTGTGTTCCGGTTTGGGGATAAGACAGCCGGTGAAATGACTAGCATAGAGGCATTCCATCTTAGCCTCAGGGTTGGCAACGCATTTGCAGTCTTAGGATTGCATTGCAGTCTTGTGATTGCGAATGTCTATGGGTCACAGTTTCCACTTACCATCAGGTGGCCTGTGTGCTCGTTTGTCTACTCGATGCCATAAAAAAAAAAAGTTTTTTATTGTTACTGAGCATTTTATAAAAAAAGTTACCAGAGTGCTACGTAAACACTGTATTAACACTAAATAAATATATTCTTCTTCCTCTTCTCTTCCTAACAAAACGTGTTGTAATGTACCTAGTCTGGGCTTCCCTTTCTCAAGTTCCTGTCACTGCCAAGATAAAGGCAGGAAAACCAATCGTCACTCGATAATGTTTATCACACTTTCAGAACTGGCTCATAATATAACGCAAGAGAACTTTGAGATGCAGTTGTGAGCATAAGATTGACTTCTAAGTTCAAATAAAACAAATCGAATTGTCCTTATTGTGTTCCCTTCAACTCGTATTCATTCACTGACTGTAATTACCAATGCTTTAATATTATATAATACAGCCTCAGATGTCACAAGGCAGTGTAAAGTACCGCGCACACATTCAAACAGCTCCTCCCTTGCGCCAGTCAGTACGCCGAACGTCTCATGTCATCAAATTGACATTTAATTTCCGCGCAACGCCAGCTCTGTGCCCTTTGTAATGGCGGCGACTGATAGCCCCACTTTTTGGGTCCAACAGAAACGATATTGGAATACTCATTTTCTCCGCATTTGCAAAATTTTATTATTTCCCTGGCTCGTTGGCACTAATGTACCTGCCAATTATCCGCAGAGACGTGACTTGAAATCCCGTTAGAGAAGCTATGGGTTAGTGTGAATTTATCTGTTTAAGTATTAGCATTGTTGTCTAATACTTACGAAATTCAGTATCGAAAATATCATATTTATTACGTAAACACGTAATTTACAACTAATTATCTTCCAGTATTATCTTACGAGTCTTAAAGTCTGCTATTTTCTCTGATCACGAACCCTAGAATAAATTAATTTGTATCTTAATTAAGGCAGTTTATTACGAGATCAAAAAAATATAATTATCGTATTAATCCATAATCTAATGACAACCTTAAGATTAATCAGGTGTTGCTATTACAACATTAAATTGAAGGTGTGAAGATGACTTTAGTCAAAAAAATTACTAGAAATATTTTTCACAATTTACGAACAGAACCCATTATTCATTTAGAAAAACCAATTTCACCCGATTCCCTTTTTTTATTTGGAAATGACGGATGTTACATTTATTATTATAATGGATAGCTCTCGCATTTGAAGGATGTAAAAATGTTACAATGAGAAACGAAGGAAAATGGCCGGCGAACAATGTCGCTGAATCCCTATATCGTATTGAAGTCTGGGCCCTGCCATAAAATATAATAGCACTTTCGTTTTATGGCATCTTTACTGCCATGAATTTCTAAAATGTCTTTCAGAGGTCACGAAAGTTAAGATCCTATGTCGAGGTCGTGATAAAATCTTCCCACAGCAAACTACCATAATAAACGTATTTCAAACGTAACATTAAAAGCTTTTTATCATAAATAGAAAATTCGGCTAAAATATTTTGACGCGGTGACAGATACAACTAGAACATGCTTAACGCGTATATACCCAGAACTATATTTTATTATAGTGTGCCGTTGATCGTTTCCGAATCAGGAGACATATAAGGAACCAATAACAGTATAAATGGGGATATTATGGTGTTGACCGTTTTCGAATCAAGGGCATATATGGGTTAAGTGGTAACCACCATATCATGATTGATGTAGTCGTTGCCACTTAAGCATAATTATGCTGATGCAGTTTCATGTAAAAATTGGATCACAACTCATATTATCCAACGTTTTCACTCTGCTTTTTATTTAGCATTGCAAATAACAACTAATAATTTAAACTTATAATATGCCTAAAATAAGTTTTTTTTTGTAATTCTCAACAAGAAAATAGGCTTTACAATCATGTAACAAAATCCAATGGAAATGTAGTTCACATGGAGTTCCGAAAGATGATTCTACATCAAAAGCGCTTCTACAACTTCGCACATAGCAAAAGTTCTGCAACTAACTTCCACTATGAGATCTATCCCCGACAAAGTTCCAGTAACTTTTTGCATTTCACGCCTCCTTTGCTTCGAAATATCACATACCTATTGATTTTAACCTAAGTTACGATCAAAGTTTTTTTAACTTTCTTCTATTTTCTTGATGCATAAATGTATTCAGGAATTTAATTGTAAATAATTTCTGAAAATCAAAATTGATTATGACTCAAATTAATAAAAACCTTGTGGTATCTGCTACCCAATGACGTTTTAAATAAACTATCAGGGCATCAGGTAAGTTTATATGACTGAGTATTACGTCGTTATTTAGAGGACCTATATATAATTATATAATTTATGACGTTAAATAATATCGCAGCAGAGATATTAAAGATTGAAGTATTCAGTTTATGGTATGAATGTTGATATATGTCCACCCCGATGCAATTACGAGTATCGAAATATGTTTATTTAGAGTAATTCTATCATAATTTACCACTTTTGCGAATGGCCGCTCACCTTGAAAATGTATGACGTACAGATGACAACACTTACCCAAACCCCTTTATATTGAGTACAAGTACAAAGGCGAAGTTATATTGAGTATAACTACTATACTATACGCATAATACCTATCTTTTTCTAACTAAAGTTAGAGAATAAACCATTACACTTTAATAATCCGAGGAAACCTGCGGAAATATTCCGCCGCAAGCAAAAGATACTCCAAATTAAAAGGCCGCTTTAATAACTCATATGCTCTCATTATCCCGGGAAACCTTGAGAAGATTAATCTCCCAGCTTCCTCCAGGAACGAATTTAATTAAATATTTACTGTACATTACGTCGTACGACACATAAAGGTACACAACAAACTTAATCACAGTCGTCATATCACAACTATGCCACTCTGCACAGCCCTTTCACAGAACAAACCCACACAAACACTTTCGAACGGCCTTACTACTCAGTTTCAGGGTCCTCTTTTGTGTAAAGCAAGCGTAAACAGCAGGGACGAGATGTTGAGTGAAAGGTACATGCAGAATGTATGTAATTTCAAAGGTGACATATACAGGTTACGTCGGAGACATTTTAGGGGCGAGATGATGGGGTGAGTACTCCGCGCTTTGTCAGTCCTACGTTACGCTGAGACAGGAATTCGTTTGGTTATAAAAGTGCTTCGTGTGTCTGGAAATTTCGTTTTAAGATACGTAAAGGCTTTTATAAAACAGAAGAACATATGAAATAGTTCTCTTTGAAGTGCGGGTTGCATTTCTAAAAAGGTGTTTACATTGAAAACTCCGAGCACAAATTGCTCTTGAGAAAAAAATCACGGAACGGATTTTTCCGCAAATAAAAAACGGATTCCGCACTCTCAAAAAATGTTTCCGCAGGAAATCGACGCTAATAGGAACTTACAAATATGAACCATTATCGAATACCTGTGGAGTGGAGGGAGTCGTGGAGTAGGAAATGGCTAAAAGCGGAAATGCCGGCGTGGAGTGGCAAATACGGGGAGTTTTAATCTCGCTGATTTACCGGGATATTGGGGATCAATTTTGTTATTAGATCTCGTTAATCACGACTTCCTACGTTTTTTTCTGAGTTCTGGGAATCTGATGTAATGAGATTTCCAGCAGCGACTGGATTGATTGCTTTGTCCTAGATTGGAATTATCTCTGGTACAAGTTTCCGTAGGTCCTTGTTACTTATTTATTACATAGCGTTAGGTATTTTCTATGAAGATAGAAAGCCTAGTATAGGAACCATTAGCAAGCGATATCTTATCGAAAAGGTACGTTTTTATTTTACAACTTTTTTATGGCGGGAAATGTCAAATCACTGCTGCGCGAAATTTTAATGGCCGAACAGAATGGTACAAGAAACATGTAGTTACTCGTATGTTTGAACGCTCACCGTGTTTATGTGGCGATTAAAATTAATCACGAAGATTGGGTAGTTCCTGCCATAGTAAAAGTATTAAAACTTAATAAAACCTATTCTACACTGGGAAACATCTTCGCCTAAGTGTGCAAAATGTGGTTACAGAATTATCAAAAAGTTTTTATAGTTGTTGGAAATTCTGTAGCTCTGCCTACCCCACTCTGGAATAAAGGCGTGAGTTTATGTATGTATGTATGTATGTAAAACCTATTCGGCGACATATCGTTTGTCAGCAAAACAGAAAATCAAATACAATATTTACAGAATTATAGAATGTACAAAGGCGAACTTATCCATTAGTATTAGTACTTGGTCATTACTAACTTTTTTTACTAGTTCCTAACCCGTCGACCAAGTCTATAATTATGTAATTATAATTATGAATTTCTAGCTCTAAACACCGAAAACAACGATTCACGAATTATTACAAGAACCAAAACTGGAAAAACCTTTTTAAACAGAATGGAAAAACCATCGCAACCCTTAATCGGAAATCAACATTGGCGAAACGGTCGCATACGCTTTGAATCGACACGGCTGCCCGGTCCGGTTGGAAACAGATTGCGCCGGTTTCCACTGGGTAGAACCGGATATATCCGGCGAAAGGGTTCCGAGCGCCAGTCGTTCTCCGGTTGAAATAAAAATGTAGTTTGAATTGGAAGTTTTCATGCGTAAACTTGTTTGTTAGACGGTAATAGTATTTTTCGTAATCGTGTTATAATAGAGAGCTTTTTAGTCGAGTACCGTGTTTAGGCCACGAAGCTTGCTGAGTGGCCTAAGTAAGGTACGAGATTAAAAAGCTTAATTATGACACTATTGTGAACAATACTTTTTGTACGAGTTCATTAAAATTAATAATGTAAGTCATTAATACGAGTATATAAGAAAACTAAAAGTAGATTTTTGACAGATGATGCGACGCTGCTACGTTCCGAAACGACACAGATTGGCAATTTTGTATCGGATCGAGGCTCCTTAAACAAGGACACATAATATATGGAAATCCGAAGTTCTATTTTCAATTTTTTTTCGGTTGTCTAGAGCGTATCGAAATAGTTATTTCGGTTGTTTCGGAAGTAACATCTAGACTATTCAACGATGAAAAGAGTGACGTTACAGTATTCTCTATGAAATCGTAATACACACATTTTAATCGACGAGTACAAAAAAGATTTTTGTGGGCACATTAGGATTGTTATTGGAACAAATACGGCGTAGTGAGGCTCTTTGTAAAACTGTACATAGGATATTTCGCGGTACAAAAACAAATGTACAGTTAACCAATTTGATTTCTAGGCCTTTTGTCAACTTGACGTTGTAAACCAAATCATATTTAAAGTCTCTTACTTTTTTACTTACTTGACGGCGCGATAGACTAGTTGGTAGTGACCCTGCCTACGAAGCTAGAGGTCCTGGGTTCAAATCCCGGTAAGGGCAGATATTTGTGTGATGAGTGCGAATAATTGTTCCTGAGTCATGGATGTTTTCTATCTATTTAAGTATATATTTCTCTATACATATAAGTATTTATATTGTTGCCTAGTACCCATAGTACAAGCCTAGAGCTTAGTTTGGGACTAGGTCAATTGGTGTGACATTATCCTCGGATATTTATTTATTTATTTTTGGTTGTCAACGTCACTTTAACATACGAGTAGTCCATAGTCGCCTAGAAATCAAATTGGTTGATTATACGCATAACTTTTTGTGAAAAAACCACCACCCTAAAAGAATTGCGTTATTTCACAGTACTCAATTCATAAGCCCTTTCTTAAGTTAAGCACGGTTAAGCACCGTGCGTGTATACATATATATAATGTTTTAAAAACATAGCACGTCCACCACCCGTAACGCCACGGTGCGTCGTATATCCATACAAATATCCATTATGAGCACTGAATGTATTAGTTGAAGCATCTACGCTGCAATTGGCTTGCTGGCCACATTCTGTGAGTGATGACGTCCTCGTGGCTGGATCAGGGCGGCTTAGCTGGGTGTTGCTGACAGCTTTAGCTGCGTTTGAAGGATTTGTTGCTTTATCCCCGTTTAGGAGGCTGCTCTTATACCAATATGAGGGTCAGATACTAGGCTAACATCAATCACAAGAGTATTTATGGCTAGTGATCGATGGGTGATTCAAACTAGATTGATTTTAGACGACGCGCTGGCCTAGTTGGTAGTGACCCTGCCTACGAAGCTAGCGGTCCTGGGTTCAAATCCCGGTAAGGGCAGATATTTGTGTGATGAGCGCGAATATTTGTTTCTGAGTCATGGATGTTTTCTATATATTTAAGTATATATTTCTCTATATAAGTATAAGTATTTATATCGTTGTCTACATAGTACCCATAATACAAGCCTTGAGCTTAGTTTGGGACTAGGTCAATTGGTGTGACATTGTCCCCTGATATTTACTTATTTACTTACTTAAAATGCCTTAAGCAGATGCATGTGACACGGGTGAATGAAATAGAAAAGGAATTGAAATCTAAATACCGCTTTGTTGTTATACACTAATATTATAAAATTAAGATTTGTATTTTGTACGTTTGTAACGAATAAACTAAAACACTACTGGGCTGTTATTCTTTCAAAAACAACGGACGGTCGGACGAACGAGCGAAATCGCAGCGGCGAGTTTAAGGAGTCCCGTTAGAGCAAACAAAACATTTGCAAGTGCATTTTCAATTTGGCAGCATGGCTTCTGTCGATAAGATCGAACGTATAAGGCTGCCTAATTGTGAATGCACGCGCTAAAATGTGTTTTGTTCGCTCTGACGGGACTACTTCAACTCGCCGCTGCTGCGATTTCGCTCGTTCGTCCGACCGTCCGTTGTTTTTGAGAGAATAACACCCCTGACTGATTTCAAAAATTCTTTCACACATGTGGTAAGGTTTCTTCACCTTGAGTTTAATACGCTGTTCACGCGCAGTCTTAACTATGCGTTTGCGTTCATGTTATTCATATGAGAAACACAAACGTATTCGAGACGTTTTTAGCAACTTGCACTAAGGGCTCTGGTATGTGTGCACACCACTACATTTTTTTTTTTTTTTTTTTTTTTTTTTTATTATGGCATCGAGTAGACAAACGAGCACACAGGCCACCTAATGGTAAGTGGAAACTGTGACCCATAGACATTCGCAATCACAAGACTGCAATGCAATCCTAAGACTGCAAATGACAAAACATATTTTTTTATATTTTATGCATTCGACGGTGGAAAGGCAAAATCACTGAAGCGACATTTTTTGTGAAATTGAGTTATTATACTCGTTGAAATCAGCTTTTTTTTCTGCGTCGTTGAAACTGGGTTTCGCGACGATCGGACGACTTTGATGGCGCTTAAGGTAACCGGAAATTGGACCTCAGTTTTAAAAAGTGTTATTTATGCGACACACAATTTCAATAAAATATAACCAATGTCACTTAACTCGCCACTTATTTATATACGTACCCGCTTAAAGTATTTTTAAAAACACTTGTTTTGTAAATAATGGCATTAAAGGGTTTCTTCCAAGTACACAATTTGTGACTTAAGTTGCTTAAGCGTTTCTTCTGGAAAATCATTATAATAAGTAATGTCGGTTAAATGAGCGTATCCCAATTAACCATATACCATACCATATGTATATAAAGTCCTTTAAGCGACACTCGTGATTTTGAGTTAAATGTCGCTTAAGGTAAAATAAAGACTGAAAACACAGACAAGACAGTAGCGTAATTAAAACAAAAGTACCTACCTAATAAAGACTTTGATTACTTATTACAATCTACTTATGTTTTTTATTTACTTCTTAATTTCAAATGGCCTTATCAGTTTTATAATTTAAAGTCAGTATTTTAACTCAAGTATTTTTGCTAACGCTGGAAATTCATCTAATTCATAATTATAAACGTTTATTAAGAAATCTAACTTAATCATTATTTCTTTCACATTAAAATTGGTGTCTTACCGTAGTTGGTTCAATTAATATTCCCGGACCGAACTAGAAATAGTATGCCGCTTCATTGCTTTCTTCCTTGACTATTTTTTAGCAATATTCGTCGCATCAAGGTTTCTTCCGGGAACTTTCAAATGATAATTTTGGTGATGCGACATTTATTTAAGAAACCGTCTTTTATTTAGAAATGACGTTATTTGTGTTCGGAAGCTATTAAAATTTTGAACAACACGTGTAAAGAACCCATAGCTGTATGTTTGATTGAAAAAAAGTTACGAATTTTTTTTCTTAAAAAAAAACTTTAACACGTTCTCCTGTAAAATTCGCAAAATGTCGCTTCAGTGATTCTGCCTTTCCACCGTCGAATTATTATAAAACAAAGTCCCCCGCCGCTTGTCTGTCTGTATGTTTGCTATAATCTCATAAACTACTGAACGGATATTCACGCGGTTTTCACCATCAGTTAGACGAATTTTCACAAGGGTTTTATGAATAATCAATTCTGGTTTATGTACGGGTGTTACAGAAAACCCACATAAACCGAAGCAAAGCGAGGGCGGGTCGATAGCTATTATATAAAACACAAAATAAAAAAATAAAACTATATTTACGGTCGGCCACTGTTATAATATTATTGCAAGGGAAAATCGAACTTGTGTTCGTGCAAACGAACTTCAACCGTGTAGGGTGGTAGACCACATTTTGGCCGACTACATACATACATACATAATTCACGCCTGTTTCCCAGAGAAGTAGGCAGAGACCACTTCTTTCCATTTGCTACGATCTTGACAAATTTCTTTCGCTTCTTCCACATTCATACATCGAGTCATGCACGCACGTCGGTTTCGGGTACTTAAGATTGGCCGACTGTACCTACCTAATAGGGATGTGTATGGTTTTCAGTGCACCTCTAAAATACACACAGGTAGCAGTAAAACATTTGCACAGCCCGCCCGCTCCCTGCCCTCTCCTAACTAACTTCACAACTTAAACTGGCAAACCTTTACAAACCGCCCGGTGGTCTACCTGACACAGATTCCAAGGCCGGGACTCGAACCAGCGCCTAATTAGGTTGCTCTAATTACTGAGTTAATGAGAACTAGACGCTGGGACACTTCAATTAGGTCATTGAGATGGAAACAGATACTGGCTTAAAATGGAATAGGTAGGGCTAGTCCTTCTATTCATAAAAATTTACACGTCAACAATCTACCAGCGCTTCGCAAGAGACCACTGCTGAGAAGAAACGCCGCAAGAAACTCAACAGTCAGTCGTTTTTTTTTAATATACAATTTAAAACTTAACCTAGCATTATACAAAACAATGAGTATAACATACAATAAGAAGTAAATAAATTCATGCTTTGTTGAGTAGGAAATTGTATCAAGGCTCAGGATTTTCACCAAAACTAATTAGTAGTAATAGAAAAATAATAATATGATTTCCGGTCATAAATATTATACTCTATTCATAAATGCGCAATAGCTAAAGTATACTTGAAATATGCTACGAGTATATCCTTATTTTAGACTGGTTTGTAATTCTGTAGATCTGCCTACCTCACTCTGGCTATAAAGGCTTGAGTTTATGCATGTACGAGTATGTATGGTAAAGTGTACTTGAAATATGTCCTTATCTACCATTATATCATTTATATTGGACAGAAACGGACAAAAAATTCTTTAACTAAAATAGGTTTATTGTCTATTTATGAATAGGTGGTTAAATTGACGCCTAAGCATCTGTGTTGGTTGGTTTGTTTGGGTTGGTTATGTTTCTATCTATACACCTTTTGATTTTCGTGTCAATTAAAGATTAAGACAAAAGTAATGATATAGAAAATATTGGGAGTCACTTTTGCCCAGACAATGTCAACTATGTACAGTCACCCCATGAAAATGTTGAGTATACTTAGAACCTTGTCATTGTGACTGCCATTGTTGTTGGATTTTCATCAACAGGCAGATAATTTTTCAGAGAAGTTCTTCATGCATAATACATTCTGGTTTATGTACGAGTATTACAAAAAACTCACATAAACCAAAGTTATGAATAAATCTATAGTTTGTTAGGGTTCCGAAGTCAACAAGGAACCATTATTTTTCCATCCTACATAAAAAGGACGCAAGCGCAGTTTGATAGTCAAAGCGAATTGAACCCTGTGTCTTAAGAATTAAGGTCACTAATACATTCGCGATTTTATGAGACATGATTTAATGCAGTATAGTTTCACAATGTCCGTCCGTCCGTTTGTCCGTTTTACTATACAGACGCGAAAAGCGACTTTGTTTTATACTATATAAAGATGATCGACGAGACTGTCAGTCAGTTCCAATCTAAACTAGGTATTTATCATCCTGAAATATCAGGAAGATCACTAAATCGGCGCCATATTTCACAGCTTCCTTAATGACTTCGCTTAATTTACGACCAGTCATAATTAACGTAAGTAAATGGAAATTGTGATGGAAATTCATCTTTCCTGGGGGGTTATTAACATAGCTATGCAGTTCAGATTACGCTGCGAGAAAGGGACAAAGCTAACAGCCATAGCTGTCCTTTACGCTCACCGTAAAATAAACTGCATAGCCATGTCATAATAACCCCCTGAGGGGTTATTATGAGGTAGCTATGCAGTTCATTTTACGTTGAGCGTAAAGGACAGAGCAATAGCAGTTATAAAGCTCTGTCCTTTTCTCTCACCGTGAACAGAACTGCATTGTCATCTCATAATAACCCCCCTGTACACAATACAGAGTTGGTTTTGAGGAGTGATTTTTGACAATACCTAGAGACAACAAGATAGAGTATGATATGAATAATGCTATAAAGAAATTGAGAAGACGAGGAATCGCTAAGAACAAACGAACTTTATCACAATATCGAATCACTACATAGTATAAAACAAAGTCGCTTCCCGCTGTCTGTCTGTCTGTCCCTATGTATGCTTAGAACTTTAAAACTACGCAACTGATTTTGATGCGGTTTGTTTGAATAGATAGTGATTCAATAGAAAGGAAAGAATTTTTTTTTGTATAATAAAGTCCGTTTTATGTACGGGTGTCACAGAAAACTCACATAAACCGAAGCGAAGCGAGGGCGGGTCGCTAGTAAGTAATAAAGCGCTATTTTGACCCTTCTTGGCAAGACAACATTAAGAAGTACCTACATACATACATACATTAAATCACGCCTGTTTCCCAGAGGGGTAGGCAGAGACCACTTCCTTCCATTTGCTACGATCTTGATAAATTTCTTTCGCTTCTTCCACATTCATACATCGAGTCATGCACGCACGTCGGTTTCGGGTACTTAAGATTCGGCCCTTTTTCAGTATTTCTCCGATTTGACTCGAAAAAGTACGCCTAAGGCGGCCCCAACCAGTCCACTCACTTTCGATCTGTATATCTCTTTCGTCAATCTTCTTTCATCCATCCTTTCCAAGTCTAATAACAAAATGAAAAGCAAGATTTAAAAACCCGAGTAAGTACCTACATTTTTTGATATTGTTACCAATTAAACCCGTTTATTAATGCTATGTTTGAGATGGTCACATTAAGACCTTTATTGTACATTGTAATAACCAGATAACTTTTTTTGTTGACATATAGTACATTGTGTATTAAGGGTGGTAAAGAAAGAATTACAAACGAGAGTCTGTTAGAAGCCCGAAGCCGTAGGCTGAGGGCTTTAATGACTCGAGCTTTGTATTTCCTTTACCACCCGTGTAACATACAATGTTTTTCATCACAATTGCGAGGGAATGAAATAAAATCAGACAAAAGATCATATTTTTAACTTATTAGCGGCAGACTACATCATTGATAATGTCAAACGTGTTCGGAGTCCGATTCTAGTGACATATGAGATCAATAGTTTGTTATGCGAGATTGTTAGGAAATAGTATTCAACTGACATTTCATCTCGAATGAAACTTCATATCGAATGGCACAAGAATTGGGGTCCTGACGTATTGTGATAGTTTGAGTCCACGTATAATATTTAAAAAAAAAGCTATTACGCTCTTAAGTAACGTAATGGTAAAAAAAAGGCCCGCGGGTATTATTTTGGATTTACGGTCGATTTTTCTAGCATGTTAGGACACTATTTACGAGCAAGTGTGATGAAAAATAATTTACATTTTGCCATTGTCGTTATTTCAATTATAACCGTTTTGGTATCCTATGTCACCCGGAACAGTGCAAGGATTCTAACGATACCACACACATTTAAATCGGCTCAGGCGTTTAGAAGTTATGGTGGAATAAAGAATAGTACATACATACATACATGAACCCTGAAACCAATACACTCCTTTTTGCAGTCGTGTAAAACAAGCCCCTGGATCTATGTATTTTATGATAAGCAAATAAAGCATTAGTCAGTTTATAAATCACTCAATTCCCTCCTAATCTTATCCCATACATTTAGTAGACATCCTGGAAGCAATTCTGTCATTACCTACTTGCATCAATTGACTGCAGTCTCTTAGGCTACGCTACGCGGTCGGGCGGGAGAATCGCTTCATGTCGTCTTCAATTGTTACCGCTGTGTTATATAAACTTACTTTTCTAGTTAATGGATAAAGCATTAGGCTAGTTTAAGTGGTCCTGTCAGACGAACAATAGGAGATTGTGCCACAAGGGAGCAAAATGACATAATGAATCCCAATAAATATCCATAATGAATTGCTTTTCACGTCATCTATGAGGAAAATAAAATATCTTAGTGATAAAACAAATTTAATTATTTACAGTCTGCTGAAAGTTCTGAAATTATCAAATTTAACAAAAAAAACTGGTACCTCCTTCAATAAAGTACAGGTCGATTCACAAGAGTTGGCACGAATGGATTGAACGAAAGTAATGTCACCTATCATTGTGAGAGTGCCGTCCTTTGAACCGATGTTCGAATTTCAAACCGAAAACCTGTTACTATTTTACACACTAGTATACTTTCATTCACTCATTCAATCCATTCGTGCCAACTCTTGTGAATCGACCTGTAAATGTGGTACCTCCTTTATACTGGCGACAAAATATCCTTGAACAGAAAAGTGCCACATTGAACCTTCCTAGCAGGGAAGAAAATGTGATTTTAAGACGTCTATATACTTATTTATATACTTTTACTTACTTACAATATACTTTTAAGTTAGCGTTACACTATCAATACTGACGAAAAAATGTTGGATACTTATGTGCATTACTCAAATTACACAACTTAAAAGTTATAATTTAGCATCGGTATCAACGTTCAACTAGAGGCAGAGTACGGTTTGAGAAAAATAAATACAAACAAATACATCTAGTATTTTAAACAAAAATAAAGTAGCTGAAAATGTATTTAAGATTTGAATAACTTACAAAAATTGGTTCCATGGATTTTGCTGTCAACCATTGACGTATGTAATACCTATATCCATTTTAAATTACTAAATGACCTAGACCTTTTTTTATATACGTAATCTCGTTGTAGTGTGCTTACCGGTAACCTCGTTAGTTCAAAGCTTTTTCCAACTTTATCGATGGTACTTACCTGAAAATAAAGAAAAAACAATTAATTGTAACAATGCCATCTATACACAGACTAGACGGCCATAATATTAAGAGTGTACTTGTTACGGTTCCGTAACCACGGGGTTCCAAAGGGACACTATTGCTAAGCCTCCGCTGTCCGTCTGTGTGTCAGTATCTTATTAACCGAATACTTCAAATTTGCTCAGATTCCCGCAAGGATAAACAAAAAATACAATTAAAAATTAAGGGGGATAATATCCCCACCCGTACAAGGGAAAGTGTTTTTTAAAATCGTTTTTCGCTTGATCTCAACAATCGCTATATCTCTTAAACCATAATAATATCTAGATAGAAATGAAATAAAAAATAATAATTACTATTACCGCTTTAACAATAAATAATAAAACATATCTTAGCCTTGAGTTGTGCAAAATGTGGTTACAGAATGATCAACAAGTTTTAAGAGTTGTAGGTAATTCTGTGGCACTGCCTACCCCACTCTGGGAATGAGGGCGTGAGTGTATGTATGAATGTAATAAGAATTCAATTAAATTAAAAATGTATATACGAGAACCCTTCGTGTGCGAATCAAAGTCGCAATTTTCGATGCACAATCGTTCGATGTCAAATTTCATACACAAAGACTTTTTCAAAAAATCAAACTATCCCTCAGGAATAGCGATAAATAACTTCCCCGAACTCCGTCGCGTGCAATAATACCTCCTTAAAGCTCGGCCACTTATTAAGCTTCCACTTAGCGGGAGCTTGAAGCCTTTAAAAGCACACGCCTGACCTGCCTCGATAGGGTATTGGGACCATTGGTCGGGCGCAGGAAGTTTTAGTTCTTAGAAACTTCAGTCGGAACGGAAATGGAACTTGGGTTTTAAAAGGATGGAGAGATCCATGGGTTGGGGGAATTTTAAATACAACTCTTCTTTGCCGTTTAGTTGCCGTGTTACAATAGTGCCACTCCGTGTCTTCCCGTGGATGTCGTAAGAGGCGACTAAGAGAATAAAGGCTTGTAGTTCTGTTAGGCGATGGGCTTGCAACCTTTCACTAATACGCTGGTAAAAATCTTAGCTTATTTGTGCACAATGTGGTTACGGAATTATCAAGAAGTTTTTCGAGTGGTTGATAACTCTGTAGCTCTGCTTAACCCACTCTGGGATTACAGGCCTAAAGGTATGTATGTAATTCTATTTTGGGATAGTTTTAAACTATTATATTTTGTGATATAAATTTTATCTTAACATCATCATCATCATGTCCTCCATACCGTGTCCGATAATGGCGAATACTGCAAGGTCCAGTCTAGGTGATCTGCTCTAATGCGACTGGCAAAACCGAATTTCGCTTTAAAAGTGCGGTTACAGGGTGCACAGTGGGTGCAGTGGGTTTGCGGGTGGTAGGACCTTGTGCAGGGTCCGTCCGGATCGCTACCACCATCTTATCCATTAACCTACCGCCAAACAGCAGTGTTCGCATTGTTGTGTTCCGGTTTGGGGATAAGACAGCCGGTGAAATGACTAGCATAGAGGCATTCCATCTTAGTCCTCAGGGTTGGCAACGCATTTGCAGTCTTAGGATTGCATTGCAGTCTTGTGAATGCGAATGTCTATGGGTCACAGTTTCCACTTACCATCAGGTGGCCTGTGCGCTCGTTTGTCTTCTCTATGCTATAAAAAAAAAAAAAAAAAAAAGTATAGTTGGCCAATCGAGTTATAGGAGGGCTTAGGTTGAGTCTTCCATACATGGCGCTTTGCATCAAAGGTGAACGCATTCGATCAAAAGCGTCTTGAAGACCTTGATGCAAAGCGCTATCTTAACATAGATAGGAAATAAACCCCTTTGCAAAACATGCAATTGAAGGCAATATGGTTTTACCTAGTGGAATAGAGGTCCAGGTTGTTTAAATAAACAGACTTATATTATAAAGCTGAAGAGTTGGTTTGTTTGTTTGCTTGAACGCGCTAATCTCAGGAACTAATCCGATTTGAAAAATTCTGTCAGTTTTAGATAGCCCATTTATGGAGGAAGGCTATAGAATATATATCATACTCACATAAACTGAAGTGAAGCGAGGGCGGGTCGCTAGTAATGTTATAAATGCGAAATTTTGTGTGTGTGTTAGGTTCTTACTCCTTCACGCTGCAATTGCTAAAATAAAAAATGGATTTGGATAAAATTTTAAATATTTATACACTGGATTAACTCGACTCTCTAGTTTGTGTGTTACTTTGTCACTCCTTCACGCTACAACGGCTGGACGGATTTGGGAGAAGTTTGAAATGAAAAGTTTATACCCTGGATAAACACATAGGCTCCCGGAAAAAAAAGTTAGGTTACGAGAGAGAATAACCATAATCAAAATCTCCCCGGACGAAGTCATAGGCAGAAGCTATAGTGACTAATAAAAACATTGGTGCGGAGGGACAGCGAAAAGTGTTGATCTGGCCTGCACCTGGCCGCGACAGCCCTTTGTCTTGGACCTTTCGTCGAGTTTTCAATTGCGAGCAATTTCGCGTAATAGCCGGGCTCATAGGCGAGCGGTAAGGCAGAAGCAACTAGCGATTTTTAAGCTGGGTACAGATTATGCGCGGCAGCCGCGCGAGCCAGTGTTCGCGTGAACATTGGCTCGCGCGGCAAATGTTCGATGGAATTTAGGTAGACCGCGGCGGCAAACGATCCAGCTTGATCAGCGCGTGAAAAAATATATTTGAATCGCACAACCGTACTCGTGCTGCCGGCCTACCGAAGAAGGGGTAGCCCAATGTAGTAGTCAAAGCATTAAATACCTACTCTATTGGTAACTACATTAAATTTAATATGCTTATACATGGCTTATACTATTACTATGCAGTTAGCCGCTTTTTTTGGTAGGACGGCAGCGTGGGTAGAATAACCTCCTAAAGATGAACGCAAACTTATCCGAGCCAAACGCGTCGAATGAATCGAACCAAACGAATTTTAGAATTCTGTACATAAAATCTTATGAAACCTCTTACACTTGCGGATCTTCCATATTCGGACGATAGGTACGACGCGGGCAAGTGTGCGAGGTTTCACTATGACATGGTGTCTGCAAGGTCACGAGCGTTAATTTGGGACCCATTTCAAGAAAAATATGCTTGAAGTCGTCAATTTCATTAGAGATGTGTACTCTGTAACTTTTAGAAAAGTCAACCTTATTCTAGTAGAATGTCAGATTCACTTTGGAACTAAAGTGGGTACCAAATTTAATCTCGTGACTGTACCTGCTAGATAAATCGCTCTTCGCTTGCACCGTAAACCACACCTGAAAGCCCTTTTACAAGTCTCCTTGACTGAAGTTAAATGTAACTAAATGGCGATCTCTTCGAGTGAATGAAGGCATTCAGGGACTCCGGGATCGCAATTTACTGCCCGATTCAGCGCTGCGGAAAATGACTTGTGCTATGATTAACCCAAAGTTTAAATTGACAGGCGTTGCCATGGCTACGACTGGGCACACTTCAATGGGCCCCTTGGCTTAAGTTGCTACCACACAATTTTAATTTCAAAGAAATTGGATCTTATTGAAAATACGGTACTTGACGACGCGACAGCTTAGTTGGTAGTGACCCTGCCTACGAAGCTAGAGGTCCTGGGTTCAAATCCCGGTAAGGGCAGATATTTGTGTGATGAGCGTAAATATTTGTTCTTGAGTCATGGATATTTTCTATGTATTTAAGTATAAATTTCTCTATATAAGTATTTATATCGTTGTCTAGTACCCATAGTACAAGCCTAGAGCTTAGTTTGGGACTAGGTCAATTGGTGTGACATAGTACCCTGTTATTATTATTATTTATTATTGACAAAAGTCAAATCAGCTTCTTTTTATGAAACATCAAAAACGCTCCGTTACTATGGAATTTATAGGGATAACTACCTATCTTGTGACTTGTGACGTCACAATCAAACAGCGTCCTTATTGTTGGATTTTATGAATTTAAAAATCTTAAAATAGCAAACTAAAATATAAGATTGATGTTTTCCCAGTATTTTTATACCGTAATTGTATAAATCTTGAAAATGACTTTTTGAAGCGTTTACAAAAAGCCAAACGAAAGATGAAAAGTCATTCGTCCATTTGATTTTTTGAACTTTGACTTTGTCTTTTATAATTTTGCAGAAATAAGAATTGATCAATAAACAGCGAAGACAGAATAATTTAACTACTATACTAGGTGACACTTAAGACGTAATACAAAATGTCATTTCCAAATCAAATCAAATCAAATCAAATCAAATCAAAGATCTTTATTTGTAAACATAGGTTATAGTTAAAAGATGTTGTGTATAGTTTGGTGCACTATGTCTCGCCATAAGGCATACAAATAGCTAGCATATTGGCATGCAGCTAGCTAGCATGAAATTAATCTAAACATTCAGCCGAATCTATAATCAAAATTAGTACTTAATTAAATATAAGGAACATTATTTTATTTATGGTAAATTATTTGATTAGAACATGAAGAACAATATTATAGCTATTGAATATTTTTAAACCCTGTCATTAATATAGTCATTCAGAGAGTAATAGGCCTTTTTTACTAATATGTCAAACACTCTTGTTTTAAATTCTTTTATGTCGTCTATTTTCAAAATTGAAATTGGTAGCTTATTATAAAGCCTTGGCGCCATTCCAAATACGCTTTTTGATAATAATGCGGTTTTAAATGATTTTGAGCTAATCTTTCCAAGTTGGCGTAAACTATTAAAAGTAGGGAATTTATGGACATTACACTTTACAAATATTATACATTCATAGATATATTGACTAGGGAGGGTAAGTATTTTCAGTTTGATGAAGTGGGGTTTGCACGAGTCAGTACGTTTAATATTGCAAATTGATCTAATGCATTTCTTCTGAGCCCTAAATACCATTTCTTTATCGGTCGAATTCCCCCAGAATATTATACCAAACCTGAGAGTCGATGAAACGTAAGCATGGTACGCGGTGAGCACTGTTGGTTGATTGACCACTTTGTTTAACTTATATAAGGCATATGAAAATTTGTTGAGTTTACTACATATACATTTAATTTGATCTTTCCACGTCAGTTTGTTGTCTACTATTAGTCCCAAGAATTTTGTTGTATCAGTGTCCTCGATTAATTGTTTATTGAATTCTACTGTCAAGTTAGGGACTCTATTGGCTATTTGTTTAAATTTCATTAATTTGGTTTTATCTAAATTTATATTTAAATTATTATAGTTAAGCCACGTAATTATTGACTCAAGTGATTTGTTTATATCTGTTTGGTATGTAAGTAAATTTTCTCCAGTAAAAATTGCTGTGCAATCATCTGCAAATAAAACCATCGGGTGGTTAATGACTTCTGGCAGGCCATTTATATATATTAGAAATAGTAACGGGCCTAGAACGCTTCCTTGAGGTACACCAAATTTTAATTCTGCAAGATCAGAAGAATGTATTGTTTCTCTTTTTGAACGTGTGCATATTTCTTTAATTTGTGTTATTTGTTTTCGACCGGTTAAGTATGATTCTATCAAATCGTGAACATTGCCGCGTATTCCATATTTGTGTAATTTATCCAACAAAGTTTTATGATTGACACAATCAAAGGCTTTGGACATGTCCATATATAAGGCGCAGACAGGTATTTTTTTATCTATATTTGTCATAACCGTTTGGAGCAAATCAAATATTGCCATATTGATAGTTTTGTTTTTGCGAAAACCTTTTTGTTCTGGTGCAAATAAGTTATTAACTTCAAAATATTCATTCAATCTTTTGTAGATTACTCTTTCAAAGATTTTGGAAAAAATGGGAATGAGAGCTATTGGTCGGTAGTCATTTAGGTTTTCTTTATCTCCCTTTTTAAATAGTGGTCGCAGTATTGATATTTTTAGTTTATCTGGAAACATACCCATTTCAATACATAAATTAATAATAAAATTCCCGAATCTACTCATGATTACAATCAACTATTAATATGGGACCAACTTCGAAAACTTAAACACAAAATCGACGTCTCCATACAAATTGTGAAACCAGCTGCTTGCTTTTAGTATGGGAGATTAAAAAAAAATCTACCGATTTCGATATTAGTCCCATAGTAAAAGTTGATCGTACTGATGAGTAGATCTAGAAAATAAAATGTTGTATTACGTCTTAGGTGTCACCCTGTATATTTTTAAGTAAAACCAGAGTTATACCAATTATTTTTTCCTGCTATGATTTTAATGAAAATTGAATGTAAATTGAACGCAATAAACTCCACGTAGAGTCCATGGCATAGAACGATAAAGGAACGCATGCAACGCTCACTAAATTATTTTCCCCAAAAATTGTTCGAAGCAAACTTATTAGGCTTATTAATTTTATAATTGCTTTCTTAATTGGAGGAAAATGTTTATTTACAAAAGTTTGAAAAATGGCGAATATTGTTAAAGTCGTTTTTAATGAGGAGAAGTTTTTCGATCAGCCGCCATTGTGGCGCGGGGGTGCTTCATAAACATATTTAGATTAAATTGAAATATGGCAAATAATAGCATTTAGAGCACGCAAGAAGAAAAACGTCTTGAGTTTTGAAGTCCTTAACCTAAAGATAAAGATAAAAGATCTATATCCAGTAAGTAGAGAGGTGTAGAGAGTAATAAGTGTAAAGGAAGCAAAGGAAGGGGGGGAAGGAAGGGTCTGAATCGTAGCAAGTGGAAGGAAGTTGTCTCTGCCCACCCCTATGGAGATGAGGTCTGATTGTATGTATGTCGGCCATTCTCAAAAAAACAAAATTTTGCGGGTCCGGCTCATTAATTATACATAAATAAGTTCAGACGTTAGTGCAATATTTTTAATTGTATGCTTTGTGTATTTATCTAAAAGTAAAATACACATTTTAACTTGATTATTTATTTATTACTAATTATTTTATTTTTCAAATCCTCGTTCGCCAATTACCATAGCCTGTCCGCACGCTACCTTTGTCTGTAAATCTGCTCCTCATTTAAGTCAGGAATATGTTTAAGCTATGCCATTAAAAAACTTAAGAGACCGAAATACTGCCTGTGTTTTAACACAAAAAAAAAATAGGACCATGTATGAATGTAGGCCACAAGGGCACTTTTAAACGTCAAAAGTAGACCATGACTAAGAATGTTTTTAAAAATTGCTTTATGGCAATGATAAAACTTAACCTAGCATTATATAAAACAATGAAATAAGTAAAGCATGCGAAGTTGAGCAGGAAAACGTGTCAAAATTCAAAGTTTTCACTAGAGCTAAGCAAATATGAAAAAAATATAACGGTACAAGTCCACCGCATTAAAAAAAAAGCGTCAATACGTTCTACTACAGATCGATACAAAGTTTACATATTTTTATGACTAAGTTCTTATTAAGTTATTTACAATAAAATACAAATATGCTCCATTGAACATCACACAAAAAACCAAGGAAACACAAAAACATAAAATTCTAATATGGAAGACAACAGGCAGTCTTATCGCTATAAACGATCTCTTCCCTACAACCTAACAAGAAACTTAACACATTCATTGTCAGCAGCTGCTACGAGTGCTACGCTGTAGCCTGTAGCAGCATTTTTCCGCCATGTAGCGAAAATCTGTAGCGAACAGAGGGCCTACTTTGAAAATCCATTTAATCATTTACTGCTTAAGACCGAATCTAAATAACCGATAACCGATAACAGATAAACCGATATCTAAATGGAAATAGTGTTAGTTTTATTTTTCAAAACGTCCGGGTTCGATTCCCAAGTTGAGTAGGTACATGTTTTTTTTAAATGTATGAATGCAGTTTTTCTTGTTAATAAAATCGATGACTTGGTTCCTAAGAACAGATCTTCGTATGTCTTATAGTTTCAGACTTTCCCACACTGACCGATCTAAATGAGACACACTAGGCTTGTACTAGGAACTAGGAAATTATAAACATGCTAAATATTCGTACCTATAAATACAAACGTATTTAGTGGTGGTAGAACCTTTTGTAGGGTACGTCCGGATAGCTACCACAATCATCCATTAACCCACCACCAAGCAGTAGTGTTCGCATTGCTGTGTTCCGGTGTGGGGATAAGACAACCGGTGAAATAACTTGCATAGAGCATTCTTAGTCCTCAGGGTTGGCAACGCATTTCAAGTCTTAGGATTGCAGTATGAGATTGTAGTCTTAAAGTTTCAAATGTCTATGGGACTCAGATCCCACGTATCATCAGGTGGCCTGAGTGGACTTGACAGAAGAGCGTGGAGCTAACCCCATGTGCTTCTGTTTAGTCCATTGGTGAAAATTCTCTTTTACCGAACAATTGTCTTCGCGTGTGATATCCACGGACTTATATTGCTCTAATAAGTCCATGGGAGTGTCTATAAATAACTTGACATTGGCGAAACACACCTTAACAGGAGTGAAAGCCATTTATTAAATTTTAAAAAAAAGGTGGCCTGAGTGCTGGCGTGCCTTCTCCTTGCCATAAAAAAAACATGGAAAACATCCAAAATATTGCCTCATCTTGGGAATTGAATCCAAGACCGCTAATTTCGGAGGCGCACTCGTAGATGTAATATTTTGTCTAAATGGGTCATACACAGATTTAGGTTCTCGTCTTTTTATGTTTTAATGTTTTAATGTTTTATTTGGGCACAAACGGTACAATATAACTTAAAGATAAGGAAGAACATGAATTTAACATAAACCAGCAAAGTTGCCACAAGTTACAGAGACATTAAAATTTAAGGAAGCGTAGGTACAACAATAGGAGTAACAGCAAAAGAAAACAATATTTCAAACATGCAACTAGACAACACTACTTACATACTCTAAGGGATGACTTAAATTTAGGAAGTGACAGGCTAAACATATCAATATTACCGAAACAGTTATTATATTTACTACACACTCTATTAACAAATGAGTTTCCAGCGTATTTAGTGCGTGTAAATGGGACATGAAACAAGCAATTTGTTCGTCGTGTGTTGGGGCGAGGTACTCTAAAACCTATTTTACTTAAAAGATAAGGGGAGTCAATATTATTAGAAATAATTTTAAATAATAATGTTTGGTCCTTATATGTGCGCCGACTCTCGAGAGATACTAAACTATTGGGATTAAAAATTTGGCCAGATTTAAAGGCTCTATACTCTAAATGCTTTAAAAGTTTATTCTGAATCCTCTCTATGGAATCTACATAAATATTATATTGAGGGTTCCATACACAAGAGGCATATTCTAAGATTGGTCGTACTAAAGCGTTAAACAGACCGATAATTGTTTCAACGTCTTTGAATTCTTTGCCAATCCTTAAAACAAAACCTAAAAGTCTATACGCTTTATTGGCAATACTATCCAAGTGGTCACAAAAACTAATCTTACTGTCCAAATAAACACCTAAGTCTTTAACTACAGATTTCCTTTCAACCAGTTCATCATTCAAATAATATTTATAGTAAGTTATTTGTTTTTTTCTGGAAAAGGAAATCACGCTACATTTTTTAACGTTCAGGTGCAAACGATTTAATTGACAATAATGGCTAAGCCTATTAAGGTCTTCTTGCAATTGAGAACAGTCTTCCTCCGATCTTATAATCTTATATAGCTTTTTATCATCGGCATATAATAGACAACTCGAAGAACAAATATACGACATGATATCATTAATAAAAAGAATGAAGAAAAGCGGGCCCAAGTGGGATCCCTGCGGAACACCTGAAGTTACGGGAACAAAACTGGAGCAATACCCCTTGACCGCAACAGCCTGACTGCGATTTCGTAGGTAGGACTTAACCCAACGAAGGAGGTCGCCGTGCACACCGTAGACCAGTAGTGGGACCGGATTTTTGCCCTACAAGTTTTTAAAATTCTAATGTTGAAAAAAGTTTGCTTAGTGGCATGGAACATATTTCTAAGCATATTTGTAAAATATGGCGAAAAGTTAGAACGAGCTTTAGGTATTAATGAGGTATTTATATTTTATTATTGCTCATTAATGAATATTGAATTAGAGTGCAAAGTTTTTGCTTTATCGTTTATGATATGTTCGTCGCTTTATGCTATTAAGTTGTTAGAATTTTTTTTAGCTTGGGACATAGTCAAACGAGAATTAGTGTATTATTATGCCAATATTGAATTAGAGTTTGAAAAATCCACAGCAATATCTTTCAATTCTTAAGTTAATAAACAAACCAAAAGTTTAGAGCAATAAGATATCTGCTTCAAAAGATATATGCGTTTGCTGTCATAAAACATCTAATATTGAATTAAAGTCTGTAAAGATAAGTCTACTACAGTAAAAGAAGGTTTGCAGCCATACTACAAAAATTTAGAAGTTTCTGTGTTTAGCTTGTAGTACAAACAGTATAATCTATTTAAAAAGGCGCGAAATTCATAACCGGCCCGCGCGGGGCCTTAAAGGCGGCCGGCGCGCGAGAGCCGTAGGCGACCGCGGGAGCGATACCTCGCCCCCCGCCGCCGCGCACCCCCGCGCTCGTCAACCATTTCGCAATCATTGTTTGTTTACGTGCGCATATTATTAGATGCAGTTCCTTTCGTAATGTAAGTGTAAAAAGTTTTTAAGTGCTTGCCTATTCCATCTAGAAAACACGGATCGCGAAATGAGTGATAAATGTTTGATATGTGGACTGGTTATTTGTAGTGACTCAGTTACTGTAAAAAAACGAGGAATCGAGCGGTTAATAAGTGCGAGCAAAGATAGGAACGACGGAAAAGATAAAGACTTCTACGGAAAGGAGGAACTACGTTTCCATAAAAAGTGTAGACTAATATATATCGAGTCAAAGACTATATCGGCGCACAAAAGACGATTAAAGGCATCAGTTGCACAGCCAAGTGAAGATGAAGAACGTTTTGATTTTCAAAACTTTTGTCTCTTTTGCAACGAAGTTGCCAACGAAGAGTTTAAGCAGGCTCAACTGAAACGCCCTGTTCAAGGCAGAGTCGTTGTCAGTGAAATAAAAAAAAAATCTACACAGGAGTCTATATTGAACGCAGCTATATTACACATCGACGATTGGAGTGAACAAGTAAGTACCAACTTCTATAGTCTATAATAATAAAAGTATATTTAGGTATTTAAAATAATGTAAACAAAACTACCACGTGATTTCTGCTCCTACTGGCTGATGATAGGTTCGTAGCTGAGCACTGATACGTCCAAGTGCAATAAATCAGTTTTGATTGGCTGTTTAACAATGTCACGTGGTTTGGATTGTTTACATTTTTTTAAATACCTAAAAGTATAGACTAAATATTATCCGATGATGAAACAGTAAGTAACTGTAAAATAAATTTTTTGCGATTATTTAGAATAATAATAAGTAATGTGGAAATTGATTTAAATGAAAAGATTGAGATAGAGGGTATTTTGTTTAAAATTATAGACGGCAACGAGAATAAAGAAATGAATAATGAGATATTACAATCAGTTTTGGATAAATTCGTTAAATCATTGGAAAAACTAGAAGAAAGGGGCCCAACATCAATGCTGTGGGTTGCTTATTTTAAAATGACTTTACTTATTCAGAATTTTATCAGAGCTGAGAGAGTTGGTGACTGGAATTTACATCTAAAATGTGTTAAAGAAATGCTGCCCTACTTTCATGCGGCGGGCCATTTTAATTACGCTAAATCAGCAAGTCTCTATGCTCAAGAAATGGACAATTTAGAAGCTGTTATGATACCGGAATGTTATAAAAGGTTTATTTCTGAAAAGATGTTTACTGTGCGGAGGACAAACAAACCTTGTTCGGGGACCTGGTCCGATATGACCATTGAGCAAACATTGATGAGGTCAATGAAAGTGTCAGGAGGGCTCACGCAAGGTCGCGGTTTCTCGGATAATGTTTTGAACAAGTGGATTTTAGGCTTGCCAATATTACACAGTATCACCGAGGAAGTTGAGAATTTTTATGATGCTTCGGTTAAATTTAGTAATCACAAGGACGGTTCTTCATCTAGAATGTCTAGAGATGCCAAAGACTTAGAAAATTTGTCGCAATGGTTTAAGGAACATAACCCATTTCCGAACACATCTGACATTATGTCGATTGGCACAGGGGTAATTGGCAATGAAAAAATTAACCCCCATAAAGCCATTGAGATTGGTAGAAATATAATGAACGACAGAAAAGGAACATCTTTTGCGCACATAAAATATTCACGCAAAGAGACGGTACAACCGCTTGCTAATGTCAATTCATCAATATCCATTGAAGAAAAGACGGTCTCAATAGAACCAGATCTAATATTCAAACGGATTTCTTTCTTGAAAAAGTCCCAGAATGAATTAAAAACTTATCTGCAATACGAGCTCTCACCCTACCCTCTATCACTATTCGATAACAATGGAATGCGCAAAACCACCAAGTCAGTATTTTATGAAATGTTTTCGCCTATAACCCTGAACTCTACGTACCATCAGGACCAGCTGTGTGGCGATGTAAATGAAAAAAATGAAGCCCATGTTATTGATGGCGGGCTATTGTTACATCGAGTGGTGTGGCAAAAAAATACAATATACTCTGCGATTTGTAAAAAATACGTAGATTATGTAAAAAAATTCACAAACCCAGCGGTAGTATTTGATGGATACGAAAACGAAAACTGCGTAAAAAATCAAGAAAGAAAAAGGCGTGCAAAAGGAAGAATGAATGCTTGTGTTATAATTCAAGAAAATTCAGAAGCCACTATGGCACAGGAACAATTTTTATCTAATGACAAAAATAAAAACCGGCTTATAACTATGGTGACCTCACGACTGAAATCGGAAGGTATTCCGGTTTTCCAAAGTAACGATGACGCGGATACCCTAATAATTTCTACAGCGATCGAAATAGCTGACACTAAAAAATACAGCAAAGTAATTATCATTGGCGAGGATATTGACTTGTTGGTTTTACTCACGTCGAAAAAGAAGCCTAACATAGTTTTAATGAAACCAGCGAAGGGTAAAATAACAACTAAACATTACAATAGTGACAGTTTTAGAGCAGATCCTGACATTGTTCTGTTTTCTCATGCTTTTACTGGTTGCGACACAACATCTGCAATTTTCAGACAAGGAAAACGAAAATTATGCACAAAGATCATGAAAAATATAAATTTGAAACAAACAGTGAACGCATTTAATGATCCCTGCAGTTCCCATGAAGAAATTACAAAAGCTGGTGAGATAATATTTTGTGAACTTTATGGAGGTAAGACAACTAATATAAATATCCTGAGATATGAACGATTTGCTCAGTCATTAACAAAAAGCTCTACAGATCTCGCTACTTTACCCCCGACATCATCTGCAGCAAAACAGCATTCTCTACGAGCGTATTATCAGATCCAGAAATGGTTAGGTAATGAATTAAATCCAACAGATTGGGGCTGGGAAAAGCAAGCTTCTGGTATGGCTCCTATCACAACAACTGAGAACCCAGCACCTGACGAAATCTTGAAGATTATATCTTGTAAATGCAAGTTCGAGTGTAAGGGTACCTGCACGTGCATTAAAGCCGGTTTAAAATGCACTGCACTTTGTATACATTGTATAGATAAAAAATGTTGCGGCAATGTAGATACAAATGAAGCAGCATTCGATGTCGAAACTGAAGTCCAAATGAATAACGTGATTAATGACATCATCTGGGATAATCATTCAAATGATAAGGACAAAAATGACACTGTATCTGATAATTTTAAAGAGAATTTAGCTCCAAATAATGTTGATGATAAAGATGTTGCATCAGGATCACTTACGATTAGAGAGTCTGGAAAAAGACGAAAACTTTCGTAGTTATATATTATAACGTTCGGAAGTCGAAACAATTAATAATATTAGTAAAAAAAAACAAAATTATGTTTTTTTTTTCTTTTGATTTGACTATTTAATTCTGTACAAAATGGTGTAAAGGTCCAGTAGCTCGAGTAATGGTTATGGCAATATTATTATATACTATCGGAAGGTACCATGTGCAAGGGTTGATGAAACTAAAAGATTGAAATTAGTGGTACGATTTTAATTATTTTATAAAACGAAAATATAGAAAATAATGAGAATTCACTTAAAAATTGTTGTTAGGTACATATGTATAGAGATAAGTAATGATTATAGCAATAATTATTATATACAATTATTATTATACAGGGTGTTTGGCAGTCGGGTGTAGGGGTTTTTATAGGATTTTTTGTCATTTTTCTTTATGCCCGTGATACGAAAAACCCCTTAATTCAAATATTAATAAAAAAAAAAGTATTTTCTTGCACGATTTGAATCACTACAAAATAAGGAAGTTTTAAAGCTACATGCCATTTTTTTTTCCTTACATCTTTGTTCTTGTTGTCGTTGTTATGTTCAGAATGACCCTAACTATCATCCCTTAAAACCCCTACACCCGACTGCCAAACATCCTGTATATCATGTGCAAGAGTTTGAAACTAAAAGATTGAAATTACTGTAACGATTTCAATTATTGTATAAAAAAACTGCACAACATAATGTAATATTGCAGAAGTTAACTTTAAATTCGTATTAGGTAAGGGTACATACATAGATAGAAAATGATTATGACAAAAAATATTATGATGCTACTTGCAGGTATGATGTACAAGGCTTTAAAACTGAAAGATGTACAGGGCGTTTATTTAATGAGTGTCCAAATTATAGGAACTAACTCATACTGATCAATTTTCGGCTGTTTAGCTCTATGGTATGGGACACTTAAAAATTGTTATACGGTACATATGTATAGAGATAAAAAGTATTGCATTTATAATTCTCTCTCTGGGGTCGGTCCCTCATATCTGAGGATCGTGGTCAGCATCAGGGTTGCATCTGGAGCGGATGATCTGCCTCCACCGGTTTCGGTCCAGCGCGTCTCTTACAACCGTGTAGAATTTGGAGGATGACAATTCTTTCACTTGATCTGTCCATCTTGTTGGTGAACGACCGCGCGATCTTTTGCCTTCGGTGTTCCCAAATTATGCATTTATAATTATGTTGTAAAAAAGTTGTAGGTTTTGTTATTTGTTACCATTCATACCATCATTGTATATTAGCCACCCATATTTACTTACATAAAACTATACCTACTTATTAAGGATTTTGCGTCGAAGATGGATATGGTTGATACTTGAGTTGAGATTTAATTTAATTGCAGAATCGAGATTACGCCATAATTATATAATTATGAATAATTGTTGGTAAGGCTGCTGTTGTCCACATACTTAATAAAAGTTTACATGCTATTCGCAACTACTTTAATTATTTCTATTCTGGTCCCTTTTCCCATCTCCTGTCCAGTCCCATTCAATTTCTATTCCAAATTATAGACTTCTCCATATTTATACACCCTGAATATACAAAAACAATTTACTTAATAGCGATATCATCTATTACTTACCACACCTCTGTAACTAACTGGCCACTTAACAAAAAAATTACAAAACAAAATTAATCATTTTGTTAGTCATTTTGCAATTAAAGTAGTAAAACTAGAATCAAAACACTAGTGTCTGGAGCATTGTTAAATAGTCCTATAGTCTATACTTTTAGGCATTTAAAAAAATGTAAACAAAACAACCACGTGATATAGTTCGTCAGCCAATAGAAGCACAGTGACAGTGTTCTGCTTCTATTGGCTGACGTCAAGTCAAAGTCGTCGTACGTCAAAGTTCGATAAAACAATTTTGATTGGCTGTTTAACAATGTCACGTGGTTTGGAATGTTTACATTTTTTTAAATACCTAAAAGTATAGACTATAGTAGCGGCTTCAAAAAATTTACTGATGGCCAGTAGTCCAACTACGAACCCTTAATAGTTCCGTCATGTCCTCAGCTTAGCTCAGACTCAGTACTAGGTAGGTATAAAGCTTTTATTTGTCATGAATGTACATGTACTGATATTAGTTACGCAGACAAAGTGGTAAAATAAAATCTTAAAAAAGGGTAGGTTATCTTACCTCCCATAGGTACTTGTAATTGTTTATTTGTTGTTATTTGCGGTGTTGTGGTAAACTGACCGCGACCTATGCCATGTATGGGGATAACAGTTTTCCAACGGCAAAGTAAAGTTTGTCGCGAGGTCTAATTAACCAAACTTGATTGGTTCTTGAGAAAAGGTGATTAAAGTGTTAATACCTACTAAAAATCTTCTAAGACAGCACCGAATAACTTTCAATAGAAAATTTGTTTATACTTGCTGTTTTTTGAGTTAGGTTTTTGAGTTAGGTTAGGTTTTTGTCTACTCAGTAGTAGGTACTTAAAAGCTTCGAAACCATACACTGAGTATGGTACGATATGCTCTTGCCCGGTTTTTTATTTCACGTTATAAGATAGTGGTATTAAATTAGATTTTATGAATCTAGTAGTAGACGGCACGGAACCCTTCTATGTGCGTGGTCCGACACCGGTAGTTACATTACACACGTTACACTTACATAGTGGGAAGTTCCGTCATTTTAAATATTAGATAAATAACTGTTGGGCAAAACTTTATGTAATTTGTGACGTACCTAGTTTATATGCTATAAAATGCACACAATACAGTAATAAATAAGAGAAAATTTCGTCTTTCCATTTCCATTGATATTTATGTATTAATTAAAAACACGCTTTGCAATTTTTTTTTGAGTAACTTGATGGGATCGTGTCTTGTGGCCGCGTCGCCCGCAGTCAAGGGCACCACGCAACCCCGCACCGCCGATCGCTCCCACAGCGAGGCGCGCACGCCCCGCGCGCGAGTTTGAATTATACCTACGTATCACGGAGTGCTTTACGTATCAGTATTTAGTGTCCCCATGATTTTATATTTCTAATCTTTTGTTTGGTAACTGAGGTCATTGTCATGACTGGTTATAAATGAACTCTACAAACTCTAATTCAATATTGGCTTTACTGCTTCACCAGAAGTTAATATCTAGACAGGCCGATAGTCTACATTTCTAACTTTTTTCCAGTGTATTAAGTTGATCGATTATATCATAATTGTGCGATATCAGCTACTCTAATTCATTATTTACAAAGTAATTAGCATTTTTTTGTTTACCAGAATGCAGGTGTTCCAGGTTTCTAAAATCGGAATATAGTAAAGAAATTAAAGTGATATACGATATTCCACCGTTTTTTTTAACTTTAATTCTATATTTACAAAGTTATTGGCAAAAATTAAAATATGTCAATATGTCCGACCGAAACCCCCGACTATAATTTTCTAACTTTTTAGATTATTGCTATTTAACATGCCTCCAACGACATATCAAAAAATAACAAACTCTAATGTTATCAAAGCCTATTTTTCTCCCACTACTGGTCTACCGACCGTTTCTAGTTTAATAAGTAAAATATTATGAGAAACCTTGTCGAAAGCCTTTGAGTAGTCCGTGTACACTACATCCACCTGGTAGCCTTGATCCATAGCTATAAGAACCTGATCGATAAATTCACACAAGTTCGATTCAGTGGACTTCCTGTTTATAAAACCATGCTGCTCACGAATAATAACAGGTCTAATAACAGGAAAAATCTTGTCGTAAATTATCTTTTCAAAAAGTTTAGGAATTGAACTTAATTTAGAAATGGGCCTATAATTCTCAACATCATGCTTATCCCCAGCCTTGAACACAGGTGTCACAAATGACTGCTTCCAGAACACAGGCATCACACCCAATCTCAAAGACATGTTAAACAATAAACAAATCGGTTTGGATAATTGATTACAGCATTGACGCAGAAACAGAGGTGGAATCCCATCAGGACCCACTCCCTTGCTAATATCGAGTTTCTTTAAATACTGACAAACAGTCTCCCAGGATATATTAATACTGCTAAGATTTACCAACTCCTCGCAGGAATTTGAAACAGCAAGAGGTGTTCTGCTATGCGATAGGGTATCAGGTGGTTCATAAACAGAATTAAAAAAGACATTGAACAGGTCACATATGTTTTTTCCATCAAAAGCCTCCTTATTACCCAAAAACATTGAATCTGGAATAATGGACGCGCACTTTTTAGATTTTACGAACCGCCAAAAATATTTAGAATTATGTTTGATCCTAGATTCTGCATAAACCAAATACTTACGGTAGCATGTGTCTTGTACTTGCTTTTGCCTATTCCTAAGGAGCGCAAAAGTATCATAGTCATTTAGACGACCATAAGTTTTCCACTTTTTGTGAAATTTTAATTTCTCTTTAACGATTTTTATAAGTGCTCTTGAGAACCAGACCGGATATTTGTCATTATTATAAACAATTTTTGATGGTACGTGATCGGAAATAATCTTATTTAAAATATCATAAAAGATCTTAACCGATACATCAATGCAATCAGAGGCCAGACAAGTCTCCCAATCAATGTCTGCTAATGCATCATTGACTGCTTCAAAGTCAGTAGCTTTAAAAACACGAACTGTACGAGGTGGTTCGTACAAAGCATTAAAACTAGCACATGAAATAGTAAAAACAAGAGATGGGTGATACTTGTCCTCTGTTATGAAAGGAAAGGGGGCTGCGGTCAAGAGGCACTGCAGATTAGCAATAATAAGGTCCAAAACCCTTCCCGTAGTATTGCAAACTAAATTGTATTGAAGCAAACTATTAAATGACAAAAAAGCTTTAAGAGAGACTATACTTGGCGCTATACCACTGTCGGCTTTTAGCTCTGCAAAACTATGACACGCCGATGGATACCACTGTGCCGCACCCAGGTTAAAATCCCCAACAATTAAGAAACGTTCTTCTGGGTTTTTCAATATTGTTTCCGTGACCTTTTCATAAAATTCGAGTTGAGCATCGTGCATCGCGGGGCATGGAGGGAAATAGCAACAATATACACGGCAGCGAGCATCTTGAGAACCGATTCTGATGGAGAGCGAAATAGTGAGCAAATCCGCGACTGCACCAGTTGAGGGCAAGCAAGCAACGTCTCTAACCTGAAGCCCACCTCTAACCGCGATTAAAACACCTCCGCCCATTTTATCACCCCTAGTGGCATAGTCACGGTCACATCTATAAACCGTGTACCTAGGATCAAAAAGCTCAGAGTCCATAACACCAGGCAGAAGCCAAGTTTCACTCAAACATATCAAATGATAATTAGAGTTGAGAACGCCATTATAGAGAGTAGATGTTTTTGTGCGGAGTCCGCGCACATTTTGATAGTAAACGGTTATATTGTTGTTATACATTTTAAATTATATCTATATAAATTCGAAAATGCTCTCATAAATTTGACCCCCAATAACTTCATTATTATTCTATTTTTATCAGCCACAATATATTTATGACCAAGTACAATAAGATTCCATTTTATGACCAAATTAGTGTAGTGAACACAACTGACGAACTTAACAATATTTTTAACTCCTAACCAAAGTAAATACAAGCACAACAGGCATAGATATTGCATAAAACATGCAAAATTAGATACATGCAAAAATTCAAAAAGTTTCAGGAAAATAGATACAATATTCAGCTTAGAAATCACTATATCAACATACAAAACACTTATTTTATTTTTTTTAAATCCTCAGGACGCACGACATTTATAACTGGGCTAGTGTCGTCGCGCCTCACCAAAATTGTACAGTTCTTGACCCAAACATATTTAAAGTTATTCTCTTTAGCGACCCACTTCACATCCCTCAGTAAAGCTTTATTGCGACTGGTAAGGTGTTCATTAAAATATATCGCATTGTTGCTACCAATGTAACCAATATCGCATGCCTTGAGGTCCTTAAGCTTCTTCAAACGACTAAGGCAGTCGTCTTTTTTGTAGCGGGCAAGGAACCGGACAACGATTGCCTTTGGCTTTTTAGTGTCACTTTTCATCGGAGCCACACGAGTAATAAAGTCGATATCAGAGTTCACATCAACAGGTGAACCAGTGAGCTCAGTAACTTTACTAAATATCTCAAGCAAGTTCTCGCCTTTTTTTTCGGGAATTCCCACTATCTCTATGTTTGAACGTCTAGCCCATTGCTCCCCGGAGTCCAGACTACACTCAACGTTAGCAATAGATATTTTAAGGTCCTTAATGTCAGATTTGGCGGCACCAAAGGAGCCCAGCTTGTTCTCAACAGCATCGATCCTCTTGCCAAAATCGTCATATTTTGAGCTAATAAATGTGACGGAATCCTTAAGCTCTTGAAATTGGGTTTTTAACGAGTTCAATTCATCTTGAAATATTTTTTTAAATGTTGTTTCCCAGTGCGCACACATGGCGCTCATTTCGGCTCTAAGAAGGTCTCTGACGTCATCAATGGAGCAAGTTTGAAGAGACTGATTCTGCAAGGGGGGTGGAGGAGACAGTAACTCCGTAATTTCAGCGACTCTGTTTTCAGACAATCTTTGGGTCTTGCTATCTACCGGGGGGTTGGTGTTGTCACCTCCCTTTAGCCGTGATGCCTTGCATTCGGGGCAGGTCCACCTGGATCGCGCAACTGGTGAGTCATTAGTGTATTTTACACACTCATGATGGTAACTATGGGAACAGTTACCATTTGTACATTTTATACGCTTTTGTGTGACGAGCACTGCATTATGACACGAAGCGCAATTCACCATTATGATATTGTCTTTTATTGATTTTAAATTAAAAAGATAAAAAATAAATAAATAAAAAAAATATATATATATTTCTATTTTTTCAATACGTAGAAAGTTCCGCAACGGAGGATCGAACCCATGAGCGCATCCGATTCATAGACAACAAAAAATAAAATACAAAAAGTAAGTCGAAGACGAGGATTGAACCCGCGCACTCCGCTCCACAGTCGACCTTACACGGCCTGCGCCACGCCGCACTCTACCGATTAGGCGAATTTAGTGACCACACTCCCGTGATCTACTGATCGATGATCCGTTTGCACATGATAAGGCCAACTTTTTTAGATTTGCACGGGTACACTCACTTTTATTCTCAGTTAAGCAAAACTTTTCGCTGTGATTTACACTCACAATACGTTAACACATGGAAAACTAACTTATCAAATGAACAGATAATACATCCAAGAGCAAGTGAACCAAATTATTTGTCAACACTTGACGAATTAAAATAGAAAAAATATTTTTCAAAGCTGCAGCAACCTTAGACGTATGTTGTCGCTTATACCGCGTACCCGTTTTTCTGTGGACATGCCCGAAGTTACCGTGTTTAAGGCCTAATTTTCTGGCTGAACCCACATCCGCATAAACGGCGTCCGGTCTACTTTAGTCCTATCAAATAAAAACATAACTTAACTGCACACAAGCCCTTAACTATTGACCACAGGAGAGACAACTTTTGTTTTTGTGATTGTGTATGACCCAAATAGTTCCGAATTGGTTTCAAGATCTTTTGTGAGTAGCATGGCCGTTAAGTAATCAAGTGCTTTCAATTTAATACAATTATTATTCAAAAGAAAACGTAAATAAAACGCAATCTTCAGATTCCAAATAAAAGCATCCAACATTTTTAGGGTTCCGTAGTCAAACAAGGAACCCTTATAGTTTCGCCATGTCCGTCCGTCCGTCCGTCCGTCCGTCCCCAGTCTAGCTCAGAGACTCATAGTACTAGAAAGCTGTAATTTGGCATGAATGTACATATTAGTCACGCCAACAAAGTGGTAAAATAAAATTATGAAAAATATTTTTTTTTAATGCACCTCCCCTACACGTAACGTGGGGATGTCTTTTTTTTTTCTTGCCTACCCCATAGTGTGGGGTGTCGTTGGATAGGTCTTTCAAAAATATTGCGGGTTTATGGAAACAATTTTTCGATTAAGGGATCCGTTTATGAAATATTAAGCTTTAAAGCGCTATTTTTTGTTAGAGTCAAGTGTCCCCCCCCCCCCCCCCTACAGCCAAAACTACAAGTACTAAAAATCTGAAAAAAATCTTCAACGAAAGCGCATATAACGAATTTTAAAGGAAAACTATCACGGCTAAGTAGACATGATTAGTTCCTGAGATACAGGCGATTAACGGGTTTATACCTACTAAAAATCATCTAAGACAGCGCCAAATATCTTTAAATAGAAAATTGTTTCATACATGTTGATTTTTGAGATGGTTTTTTGTGTTTGTCGTTACGGCTTCGGAACCCTACACTGAGCATGGTCCGACATGCTCTTGCCCGGTTTTTTATTCATTGTTTTGCCAAAAACAATATCTGACTTTTTGTAGCGCACGCGGGGGAATACAAAACTTCGATTTCGTGGTATAGGCATTTCTACTCTGTGGGCGGGCCCTGGGGCTTTAATCTCTTAAAACGGCGTTCGGTCGGTCGAACGAGTGAACGCGGCGCAGTTTATATAAACCGGCGAGTTTAAGTAGCCCCGTCAGAGCGTACAAGACACATTTTAGCGCGCGCATTCTCAATTAGGCAGCCTTATACGTTCGATCGTTCGACAGAAGCCCTTCTGCCTAATTGAGAATGCACGCGCTAAAATGTGTTTTGTACGCTCTGACGGGACTACTTAAACTCGCCGGTTTATATAAACTGCGCCTCGTTCCCACGTTCGACCGACCGAAACTGACATAATTAAGAACATTCGCCTCATAAAACTTAAAACAACAAAACTTAAAAAATGTAGCTCATATTCATTTATAACTTCAGTACTTTAAATTAGTTAAAAAACCGGCCAAGTGAGAGTCGAACTCGTGCACGAAGGGTTCCGTACCATTAGTTATCTATAAAAATCACGTTTGTTGTATGGGAGCCCCGCTTAAACACAAACCCCCTTACTAAATAATAAACGTTGAGTAGCTGTGGTATAGCTATACAATGTTTTGTCTTTATCTTTCAAATTCAAATGTCACAATGACAGATAAGGACAAAACATTGTATAGCTATACCACCGTTACTCAACGTTTATTAGTACCTAAGGGCTTTATAATATTTTAATTTAATTATTTATTTTTACGTTTGTAGTATGGAGCCTTCCTTATTTTATTTTTTTTTTATACTGTTTTTAGTATTTGTTATTATAGCAGCAAGAAATACATCATCTATCAAAATTTCAACTGTCTAGCTATCGCGGTTCATGAGATACAGCCCGGTGACAGACAGACCGACAGACAGACCGACCGACAGACAGACGGACAGCGGAGTCTTAGTAATAGGGTCCCCTTTTTACCCTTTGAGTACGGAACCCTAATAAGTATTTACATACATACTTATTTATACACATACATTAATGTGACGTAAAATGTATCTTACACGATCCACGTGAACTTACAAACTAAGCTCACAACTGGTTAACCACCCATCGTTTGCATTATCCTCTAGTTAGTAGTTACCGGAACTTTGTTTACGGATTACTTACTTTATATGTAAACACAAACACAAGTTTGTAAGCGTACTTAGTAACACAAATACCACTGAAAAACTAAAGTTTGAAGCTATCCTTATCGCTCTTGTAAAACGATCACAAGGCTAGAGGAAGAAAGTTTAAGCTTGTCTCGTGCTCGACTTATGATTAGATGAAAGAAATAAGTATGTTCTTAATCTCGTGCCTACATCCTTCCTTTGTTAAGGAAATAAGAAACTAAACAAACTAAGCCTCGAGCAATGTCGTCTTACAGTTTCAAAAATAGTAGGTACGAGGTAAGACCACCATCTATGTTGTAAAAATCGGATCACCACATAGTATAAAACAAAGTCGCTTCCCGCTGTCAACATACATATATACATACATAAACTCACGCCTTTATTCCCAGAGTGGGGTAGGCAGAGCTACAGAATTTCCAACAACTATAAAAACTTTTTGATAATTCTGTAACCACATTTTGCTCACTTAGGCGAAGATGTTCCCGCTGTCTGTCTGTCCATAATTGTATGCTTAAACCTTTACAACTACGCAACGGATTTTGATTCGGTTTAATACATAAAGTGATTTAAGAGGAAGGTTTTTATGTATACTGGATGTCGGTGAAATACTGGAAAAGGGCCGAATCTTAAGTACCCGAAACCGACGTGCGTGCATGACTCGATGTATGAATGTGGAAGAAGCGAAAGAAATTTGTCAAGATCGTAGCAAGTGGAAAGAAGTGGTCTCTGCCTACCCCTCTGGGAAACAGGCGTGATTTAATGTATGTATGTATGTATGTTTTTATGTATAATGAATTGTGTTTTATGTACGTAAAGAAAACTCACATAAACCGAAGCGAAGCGAGGGCGGGTCGCTAGTTAGGTATAAGAGGATCACAATCCTTTTAAGGTTTTTTATTTAAAAAACTTAGTAAGATTTGAGACTAAAGATGTCTACGGGTTTCCGGTCTTACTTACCATCAGTTGGCACGTGTGTTCTTTTGCCATCTCAATGCCATACTTAAAACAACAAAAATGCCAATTCAGGGTCGCCACTCGCCACGTTGATCATCTTTTGTCAATTTCTCAACTTGACGTATGAATCCCCTGATTTTCCAAACGGAATAATTTCCAAGTTGACCGGGATTCCCTTATTGGTCTTCACTTTATTGGCACAGTGGACGTTATACAGGATGTTTTATTCATCAAGTGACGGATACTTGGTAAAAAGCTTGGGAATTACTTTGGCTTCAAAATGAAATCAAACTGGAGTTGACATTAAAGGTATTCAAATTAATTACTATTCAAATTTAATTTCCTATTCATCAAAGGCGATGATTTGCTAGCTTGTCAAAGCAAGACTAATGTTAAGTATAACTTAAAATACGTTTGTTATTTTATTATAAAAACTAATGACCCGCCCTCGCTTCGCTTCGTTTTTTGTGAATATGATATATAGCCTAGCCTTCCTCGATAAATGGGCTATCTAACACTGAAAGAGTTTTTCAAATCGGACCAGTAGTTCCTGAGATTAGAGCGTTCAAGCAAACAAACCAACAATCAAACAAACTCTTCGGTTTTATAATATTAGTATAGAAATAGATTTAAATTCAATGAATGTTAAGTTATACCTCAATAAAAAACCAGCTTAGAGCACATCGAACCATCCTCAATATATGGAACCATTAAAAAACCATAAGTTATTATCTTAGTACATTTTAGGTAGTAATTTTAGGTTAGGTAGTGCACTAGTTAGTGCATCACATGAACCAATAAGTTCCTTAACACATTTGTGGCCGGCAACTGGCAATTTGTGAAGTGTCTCCGGCTGGCTAAGTTTGTTAAAGGCTGGAGAGGCACTTGCAATTCCTCTACTATTCAGATTGACCATGTATGAAGATGGTTGCTTACATGGCCCACTCGCTCATTTTCTCATTACCCATACATACATAAACTCACGCCTTCCCAGAGTGAGGTAGGCAGAGCTACAAAATTTCCAAAAACTCTAAAAACTTGCTGATAATTCTGTAACCACATTTTGTAAACTTAGGCTAAGATGTATACCAGCGTATTAGTGACAGGTTGCAAGCCCATCGCCTAACAGTACTACATGCCTTTATTCCCTTAGTCGGCTTTTACGACTTTCACGGGAAGACACGGAGTGGCACTATTTTAACCCGGCAACCACATATACCCATTTCATATATTACGAAATGTAGATTATACCTTGCCAAGTTTCTTACGCCGGTTCTTCTCGGAGTAAATGTATTATTTTTCAAACCTGTGGTAATGCTTTGTGATATTCATAGGTGCATATTATGCCTAAATTGAAGTTTAAAGAACTTTGACTATGAGACAAAGTATTTTCTACATGGTGTATTAAAATCGGATAACATTATAAAGAGTGCTTATAATGACACTGCACCATTCTGCAGTGCAGGCTATCGATTGCGTTCATGGAAACCATAATAATAGCGATCGCCCCACGCCGCACGCTAGTCTGTGATTCACTGGATTTTCAGATTCATAAATAATAGATTGGAGGCAAAAAGGTTTAATTGTCTTTTTACCGCGTTTGTTCGACTTGCGTGTTATACAGGATACTGGGAATGATGAGCGATAGAGAGAACGCTCTACGTGAACAACGAATTTTTAAGCAAAGACTAGCTCAGTCTAAAGTATATGTCAGTCTAAAGTATATTCCCAAAATACCAGTATTTCAAAATACCAAACTACTCTTTTTACCAGGTTCTCAAAAAACCAGATTCAAAATGTTGGGTAAAGATAATAAATAATACCCTAATTTGTATGTTTAGTTTTGGGATTTCATTTTACGGTGAGTGTAAGGGACAGAACTATGGCAGTTATATAGCTGTCCTTTTCTCTCAGCGTAAACAGAATTGCATTACTATGTCATAATAACCCTCCAGGTATTTTAAAATACTTGTATTTCGGGAATGAGCGATAAAAACATGCCTGGAATGCTAAGCAAAGATGATTATGGTATAAATTCTTGTAATCAAAATGTAAGGAACCCTGCACCTTGGTGGTTTGATTGCCAAAATCTAGTGTAATTTACATTCTCTCAGTCTATTTCTATGTAACCACAAAGTTTTTAACTCAGATTAAACCTAAAGGGCCCGCAGACTAACAGTACGCCGCGCCTGTTAGTGAGAGAAAACAGAATGCATTTCTTTTAAGGTTTCATACACGTCTTTAGTGTAGAAAATTGTTAGTCTATGGTGCCTTTAAGAGCTTGGCATAATTAAATATGGCCTTAATGGACACTGATTTAAAAATAATACCAATCAGCTACACAGCATACACATACATAAAAATAATCCTATAGTTTGCTTTCATAGAAAGAATAACTCTATTTTTCTAGACCTAGACCATTACTCTTCAGTGGCTAGATTTATCAAACAACGAACCTGCTAGTTCATCGTCCACCATTGTGACCTCAGCCCCACGCCGATTTATCCCAAACGTGGACCCGCATCAACGTCAATCAGGTGTTAATGGTTCTCGAATGTAATTTCCATTCATTTCATTCATTCTCGGTCATTCATTTAATTATTCAGCGGGAGTGTAATGCATTAAGAGTGGCGGTTAAAGTAGAACAACCTGTACCTACTCATAGGGATGTATCGTGTAAAAAATGTACATCGATGATTTACGTGTAATTTTTTTTTAACTAGAGCTTTTCATATTCTTGTGCCCGTGTTCTTAGACCCAGCGTTATTAAATATCCGACACTACGTTGGTTTTTGTAAATATATGTAATTTAATAATAGCTACTATTGATTACTATGTAATTTAAAGGGTTTGAAACTAATTCAGATCTTTGACTAATAACAAGCTAAATAATCCCTGGCTAATGACTTGACGACGCGATAGCCTAGTTGGTAGTGACCCTGCCTACGAAGCTAGAGGTCCTGGGTTCAAATCCCGGTAAGGGCAGATATTTGTGTGATGAGCGCGAATATTTGTTCCTGAGTCATGGATGTTTTCTATGTATTTAAGTATATATTTCTCTATGTAAGTATTTGTATCGTTGTCTAGTACCCATAGTACAAGCCAAGAGCTTAGTTTGGGACTATGTCAATTGGTGTGACATTGTCCCCTGATATTTATTTATTTATTTATTTATTATTTATCTAATAAAGGCTATTATTGTTTAAACAGGAGCAAGTCGCGGGGCGCTAGTTAGTTACACATTGACGCAGACGTTCTACATTAATTTGAGTAGCGTCATGGATTGTAAACACTAAGGTTCGTCAACCCTTGTCCGAACGTAACCTCGGTCTAACTACACGTATACACAGACACCCGTTCTAAGTCCAGCAACTCATGTCCACATAACATGAACACGGATTACAAACACGTGTACACGAAAGCCTGACATCACCGCGAGCCCTAATACTTGATACTTACACAGGTATCCCAGTACTTGACGTAAACTATATTCTGAACTGGTACTTATAGGCTTTAAACAACATATTATTACGACGTGTGTTTTAAGGTATTTTCGTAAAACGTTGTATTAAGCTCCTCCTGTAGCTACCGGTCTAGAATATAGTTTTAACTTTTCAATATGTTAAATAATTTAGAAGTTATTTATTCAGGATATAAACATACTGGTCAAGAACGCTACATTGCGGCACACGTTTGACTCTCTTGGCGCCACAACCCTACAATGCATGAGTTTTTTTATTTGTGTGAAAAAAATATATGTGGTTTTATTTAGGGCTTAGTTAAGAGAAAAAATAATGAAAAAAATATATAAGTAATATTTCAGGAGAAATTAACTTTTTTTAATCCGTTCCATATGTGGTACACCATGCAATTAGGTGTCGGTTACACTGATATTTAATTATGAATTCGATTTTTAATTTAAACTTCTGTAGACTCTTAACTTAGAGAAATAGTATTAGTTTCCATTATTTAAACCATTTTTATTAGTATTTCTCGCAGGATATGTAAATAAACCGTTTTATGGCACACCATGATACCTATAAGGTTTGGGTTACATTATCGTATTATTATGGAATAATTTCTTAATTTATACTTCATTACACTCTAAACTTTTAGAAATAATTGTTGTATTTGTATGAACAAATTTCTCTTAGTATTTTCACATTTTTCACATTATGTGACAGTAAAATATTTCATGTACTATGAAAAATCCATAAAATTACTGCATGCAAGTGACATATATGGAACGTTTGGACACGCCGTCGATGCATGGTGTGACAGATCTGGAACGTTTGGAAAAAACTGTGTATAGGCGTATAGATTATCATTGACAGTATATAATATTTACAGCATACTTACGCAAAGATTTTCACACATAAAAATATTTTTTTCTTCGATTTTTGATTATATATTATTTTTTATTGCAATATGTAAATGAAATAAATCCATTGTTCACGGAGAACAGCAACATTTGTATAAATCCCTTGGTAATTTCAAGTACAATGCCATCTAGTGGATTGTTACTGTGTTACACTTATATAGTGCCCTCTAGGTTTGCTTTTATACAAAAAAGATGTCGCTGCCTTTACATTATTTTTAACTACTAACGATTAAACTGGTTGTGACATATCTGTCACTGTATGCATTGTAGGGTTAACGTCAAGTTCTGGGACATCCTGTATAAGTCCCGTTATTTTTAAAAATGGTCACGCAAACCATTATTTGCTGCATAAAAATAATACCACCACTCTAATTTAATGTACTTACTAATGGAGTATGGAATGCTTTGACTACTACCTTACATTGCAGTTAGCCGCTTTTTTAATATTGCGGCGGCATTACCCTCCCTAAAACATAATCATCCCGAAACAAGAGTCTCCCAAACAAAAAACTAATACAAAACAATATTAAACCTGGGACCCGGGAAGTTTGCCCCATTATCTTTCCACCCTCGGGGTCACAAAAATAGGATTAGAGAATTGGAAGTAGAATCTAATACAAATACGATTTGAACAAGTTGATTGTGTTCTCGATTTGTTGCCGGATAAGTTGGTAGATAAATCGAGAATTCGGTAATTTAATATGGTTGAGTTTGATGCTTCTTGATGCTTTGTGGGTCTTTGAAAGGAAAGTTGAACGTAGGGTGCGGGGTTGCAATTATTTTGATACTTTTTATGGGGAAAATTGTCAAACGGAGATTAAGTTACATAATCTAATCTTACAACTCCAATGTGATTATCTCAACTCCCTGTGCAGTATCTGTCTCAACTCTGTCATTAAACAAGCAGGTGTTTTTGGGAGAAAAAAACTAATTCGTAAAATTATTTTTCTTAACTTCGTAAATGAGCAGATAACCCTGATTTCCAACAGTTGCTATGAATGCATTGTAGGGATGAAAATAGTAGATTCTCATATTACAAAACAAAGTCTCCGCCGCGTCTTGTCTCTGTGTTCACGATAGGTAATCTCAAAAACTACTGAACGGATTTTCTTGCGGTTTTCACCATTAGTTAGGCAATTTTTCAGATCAGGTTTTTATGTATGATTAATTCTGATTTATGTAAGGGTGTAACAGATAAGTCACATAAACCGAAGCGAAGCCAGGGCGGATCGGTAGTGGGACTAAGTACTAGTACCTATGTGGATAGATGCCATTATGATAACTTGTGCAGGCTCCGTCCGGAAACCTATTACCCTCTTATTCTTTAACCTACCACCAAGCAGTTAGCATCCGCATTATGTTCCAGGGTGGGGATAAGACAACCGGTTAAACGACGGACTTAAAAAAAAACTGTCTAATGACAAGCATGAAGGGATCCGTTGGCAACAAAATTGCAAGTGTTTATGGACCTTGGGCTTTTGCGACTGAAAAGCCCATGTAATAAAAAAAAAGATTTTTTAGTTTTTAACACATATATATACACACAGGAGAAAAAAAGAAGATACAATTACCCAAAGACTTAAAAGTATCCAGATATAAGAAACACTGACGTACATCATCACTAATTCTTTAGTACATCAGTCATCCAAGCATTCAAGCAATTAAATACTCACCATTTATCTTAAGAGCTAGACTCTCTCGGAGTAATTGCCACTTTTCCCTGTTCTCTGCCAGCTTTTTTACCTCCTGGTTTCGACACGACATTGGCCTTCTGTCTTATTTGGCTGGAGTAATCTCCCTCGACTTTCCCCCCAAGTCAGATTCCTTCATATTTCCTCTTCTACATTCTAAACTTACTTTTTAAAATGTCTTTTCTTACTTTCCATGTTCAAAACCTCTTTAGTTTTATTTTCCGTCCATCAAATCCTTTGCATTCTCTTTCTCTACCAACACCACAACTCAAACGCTTCCAAAATAATAATACCATCACCTTATATCGGTTGAGTTGTATGTTGCCGTAAAATAGTCGGAACTTGTGTACCACTATTAGCAGGGTAACGACCCCTAAATAGAGGGTAGGGGTAAGTGATTATGTGTTTACGAGGCACTAGCCGCGCTACAGGGGGTTTGGTTTGGGGTAGCAGGGGGGAGTAACTACAGTGTACACTTAACAGGTGTTCGTAAAGTTAGATTAAACCTAACTAAACGTAGTTGCTGAGTGATCAGAACAAACCACTTTTCAATTCGACGAAATATTTACGGCTCCTAAGTTGTCCCGCCAGGAGCATTTCAAAGTTTTAAGTGAGTGTTTTTATGAGGCAAGGTTAAATGGGATTGTTGGAAGGGGAAGGCCAAAGCGAACGTTCCACGCTCAGATCAGAAACCGATGCAAGAGTCAAATCAAAATCAAAATCAAAAATCAAAATTCTTTATTTTATAGTATACACTTTTTCTATAATCTAAGGTGATGGTGCCACCCGGTAAGCAAAAAGAAGCTTGTGTTGGGTGGCGCCGCTCTTCCTTTAGGTTACAAGATTTTTATATTATGCCAACCAACCAATGGATGTTAACCAAGCAAAATAATCAATTTACCGGCCAAAATTCCAGTTTGGACTACTACTTACACGGTGAGACTTAAGAGTTTGAAGAGACATGAGTGAGGAAGCGAGGGAAGTTTATCTAAGTAGATCATGGTAAGTGGACGGAAGTGGTCTCTGCCAACCACTACGGGAAAAAGCCGTGATTGTATGTATGAATTTTTAATTTGGTCGCAGGGCTTGACAAAGCAGCTCGGCTGAAGATTCAGGTACCTAACTCCTTCATCGACGAATCGAACTGGTAAGGATGTGCCAGGTATTTTTGTTCCTAATTTTTCAGACCACAACGCTTCTCAACAATATTTACATATTTATTTTAGTGGTAGAATCTCGGGCTCTCTCCGGATCGCTACCACCATCACCGTCATCCCACTGCCAAACCGCAGTGTTCAGGTGTGGGGATTAAACAACCGGTGAAATAACTAGCACTCCATTTTAGTCATTGGGATTGGTACGGTGACCAGTAATGGACAAGGACCAATGACGGACACTTGATTCTTATTTTACAGAAGATAAGGGTTATTCATTTGTTAAGCAACAATCAATTTAGGACCGTATTTAATTTAAATTAAGAGTGAAGTGTCCGTTACTGGTGCCTGTCAGCTAAAAGTGTCCATCATTGGTGCCGTCGCCCTAGCGCGTTTGCAGTCTTAAGATTGCAGTTTTGACATTGCAAAAGTCCTATAAACATCGGCGTCAGACCTCCATGCCTTATTTATGTTATAACTAGCTTCTGCCCGCGGCTCTGCGTGGAACTCGTTTATATCGTAGCTCCATACAGATTTTCACCCTCTATTTCAACCCCTTAGGAGATTTATTTCAGGAAAAAACTATCCTTTGTCCTTTCCCAGGATTCAAACTATCTTTGCACCAAACTTCACCTAAATCGGTTCAGCGGTTTAAGCGTGAAGAGGTAACAGACAGACAAACACACTTTCGCATTTATAATAATTAGTATGGATAATTATATTACATAACAAAGCCTCCCGACATGTAGTTAGTATAGGTACATACCCCTCGACCTTCACCCGATGTAGTAATTAAGACGGCCGCTATTACTTTTAAGGGCGCTCCCCGTGTTTCGTTCCACTCCATCAGACTTTCAACATTTTTAGAAGACCCTTTTTAATGCAAATGTTGCTAAACCAATCTCTAAGAAAGCTTTTAACGTCTATGATCAAAGTTTCAAAAACAAATTTGGAGGTTTCATGAGCGAGAAATGCCAGGGGAATTCTTTGTAATAGGCTTTTATGCAATTCAATTTGAAGCCGTTAGTTCCTACTCATTTCCTAACTCAAAAGGACGCATCTCCAAATTATTGAATATCACTTTTTTTACATTAAGTAATGTATCCTATGCCTATGTGGTGTCCGCGTTAGAATAGTGCCACTTCATGTCTTCCCGTGGATGTCGTAACTCGTAAGAGGCGACTAAGGGAATAAAAGCTTATAGTACTGTTAGGCGATGGGCTTGCAACCTCTCACTAATACGCTGGTGAACATCTTAGCCTATTTGTGCCACATGACACAGACTCATTTTTTTGGAAACAGAGTACATAACAGGGGTGGTCCTTTAATCAATTTTATAAAATAATATCACCCCTATAATGGTAGACAAAAGTAGATTTATCCTTTTTTTTATGGCATAGAGAAGGCATACGAGCACACAGCCCACCTGATGGCAAGTGGAAACTGTGACCCATAGACATTCGCACTCACAAGACTGCAATGCAATCCTAAGACTGCAAATGCGTTGCCAACCCTGAGGACTAAGATGGAATGCCTCTATGCTAGTCATTTCACCGGCTGTCTTACCCCCAAACCGGAACACAACATTGCGAACACTGCTGTTTGGCGACACGTTGCTTGCGGCGTGCTTGAAATATCGTAGTTTCTTATTAATTGAGAAGTGGGATTATATTCAAGCATATAGTGATCACTAAAATTAAATTGACATTTTATGATTTGAACAGAACTTGAGTTTAAAATGAAAGTCATGCATCCTAGCATTTCTGAATATTTAACCAGTGCATACTGCCAGTTCCTAACTGTAGAGTAAATAAGGTTCACTTTTGCACGTTTCGATTACCAATAGCTAAATAAAAATGACTTCGAATAGACCAAAAAAACGTTTATATTAAAAACAAAGCGAACACCCTTTACAAGCGACCCTGCAAGATTTTAAACGTTCCCTAAACTTGCCAAAGAAAAATGAACTTTCAAACTAGTCTCTTAAAGTTACTTCGGTCTTCAATGAACAATAATGTTTCGTATTTTTTCTTCTTTTTGAAGAAAATTGGCTTGAGATTGTTTATTAAGGATCGGCTAGAGGTGCTCGCGCTGACGTTTAATAGTTCAAGAGAGAATTTCAGAACGAAATTGCTTAGTTAGGCTGAGGGTACACTGAAATTAAGCAACGTCCGTACATAATTAGGATACATAGGTTACGAGCGTTAATTTGTGACCCATTTCAAGAAAAAAATGCTTGAAGTCATCAATTTCATTAGAAATGTCATTTGTGACTTTTAGTTACTCGTAACTCAACCTTATTGTTGTAGAATGTCCCATTGACTTCTACGTAATTCAAAAGGGTCCATATTGACTCACATAAAATTCTTATTCCTATTTTTTGTTTTCTTTCCGATTTGTATTCATAATAGTCACTCTTCATAATTTTTTTCCTCATACTTTTATCTTCATACTTTTTAAGTCATAATTATCGCAATTCATAATGCACTTTTTTTTAGGAATCGGTACTTTTTGAGTTTTTTTATAAATCTAATCTAACCTAACCTAACCTTATTACACGTAAGATATTTAAAAAATGGTGAAAAGTGTACGGCTTCATTAATTTCGGTGTTATGAATTCAGATGATTATGAGTTCCGAACATTAGTACTAAAAAAAAATATGAAGAGTATGAAGAGTGATCTTTATGATGTAAAATGGTATGACAAACATTTTCGGATTTAATAGGACTTAAAAAGGTATGTGAGTAGATACGCACCCAATTCAAAAACATAAGCCTACATCTCATGAAATATAAACCCTTCCAAATAAAATCAATATTCAGTGACAAAATATTTTTTTTGTTTTTTTTATGGTTGGTACAGTATTTTCAATTTCCGGCTATCCGCATATATTCGCGGATTTTGTCGCGGCTCAGTGAACCATCCCCCTTACCAGCGACATGCGGTTAAGGCCCGACACGTCGGCATCAAAGCGCGTAATATAGGTTCTGACGGTTGATTGAAGTTTACTTGTTACGTGATATGGTGTAAATTACTGTTAGGTGTTTTTTTTTTTTTATGGCATAGAGAAGACAAACGAGCACACAGGCCACCTGATGGTAAGTGGAAACTGTGACCCATAGACATTCGCATTCACAAGACTGCAATGCAATCCTAAGACTGCAATTGCGTTGCCAACCCTGAGGACTAAGATGGAATGCCTCTATGCTAGTCATTTCACCGGCTGTCTTATCCCCAAACCGGAACACAACAATGCGAACACTGCTGTTTGGCGGTAGGTTAATGGATAAGATGGTGGTAGCGATCCGGACGGACCCTGCATAAGGTCCTACCACCCGCAATGTTCTAAGAAAATAACTTAAAAATGCTTAGAAAACTTAGAAGTTAATATGACGCATTTAGAGCCTGTTTAGATAGCACGATGTGATATAATATGAATTGGTAGCAAGAGATATACAGATCGAAAGTGAGTGGAAGTGTCGGAAGGGGCCGCCCTAGGCGTACTTTTTCGAATCAAATTGGAGAAATACTGGAAAAGGGCCGAATCTTAAGTACCCGAAACCGACGTGCGTGCATGACTCAATGTATGAATGTGGAAGAAGCGAAAGAAATTTGTCAGGATCGTAGCAAGTGGGAAGAAGTGGTCTCTGCCTACCCCTCTGGGAAACAGGCGTGATTTACAGAAATTTAACTGACGTATAGAACGGTAAGTTTTGAAATGGGCCCTTAATATTTCATACTTAGGTATTTTTAATTTAATAATCTGCCTATGGAGCTTAAGGCCATCACTAATCTGAACGAGTTCAAAAAGAGAGTAAGACATTTTTTGCTGTCAAAGCGCTACTATAGTATTTGTGAATTCTTCAATTAGTTTTAATTGGTAATTAATTTATTATAACTGACATTATTAATACTGCAATGTTATAGTTAAGTATCTTAGGTTATTATTAATATATGTGCAGGCGTTTTCAAACACAATGTATATTGTTTCTGAAATAAACTTGAAATGAATTGAATTTGAATTGAATTGAATTTAACTTTAAGGTTTTCTAACACTTAAAACTTCACTGCGTTGAACTTAATAAAATATTAACCTTTTTATCAAATGCAAACTGGTTGGACCCTTTTGATTACAAATCCACAATTTCGTCATAATATATGAAAAAAAATTAAAGGTTATGTTTTGCATGTTTTTAAGCAATGTTGCATTTGCACCCTAAAATACCGCAAACAACGCAATCAAATAGTTAAATGCAGCACTTATATTATAATTCATTGTTCGGCACCAGTTTCGGTGCCAAACAAAATCGGCCTCGAAAATACGTGCCTAAAAAGTAAAAATGGCGTCTTCTTCATTTATATGTCTTTTCGTATAAATGCATCTCTTTTATTTGTAAAAAATACTCTGCCTATAGTATAATGGGACGTTTGTTAACAAGTCAGTACTAAATCTCCATCCATTACTACCTTCACGATAAACCTACACTGAAGAGCAATGAAAACGGTTCACTTTCTTTTGAAATTCAATACAAAGTGACCCGCTTTCATTGTTCTTGACTATATTTCAAACCATTACTTGGATGTTGTGGGTAGACCTATACAGGTAGACACCTTCCGTGCCATCAAGAAAAAAATATATACAATTTGAGCACCCAATGGTGTCACTGGCTTTAAACCTTTTATTAACAATTTTATTGACTCGATGTATGAATGTGGAAGAAGCGAAAGAAATTTGTCAAGATCGTAGCAAGTGGAAAGAAGTGGTCTCTGCCTACCCCTCTGGGAAACAGGCGTGATTTAATGTATGTATGTATGTATGTACAAAACTGGAACAGCAGCCGCAGCTGTTTGAGCTTACAGTATAAAAGCTACGCAAACTAAAAGCTTAGATAAAGCTACGTAGACTTGAAGCTTGAGCGTACAATTAGTTTTTTTAGGTCACTGTACAATGCGGGATTATTTTTTTATTACTAAAAGAAACTATACCATAGTAATATCAGCCAATGGAACCCTGACCCGCCATAGAACAGTGTCACAGTGACATTATGATTCAAGTCGTAAAAAGTATTATACAAATAGTTTTAAAATGTATCTGTGACACCGTTCTTTGGCGGATCAGGGTTCAATGAGGCTGATAGTACTATCAGCCCAATGGAACCCTGACCCACCATAGAACGGTGTCACAGTGACATTATAAAACAATTTGTTTGACACTTCTTATGACTTGAATCATAACGTCTCTGTGACACAGTTCTATGGTGGGTCAAGGTTCCAATGGTCTGATAGTACATTACACGATACAAATACAAGAAGGTCAGGTTTTCCAACAATTTTTTTGGCCACCTGGGCGTCTATCCTGCTTGGAAAAAAATTATTGGCCTTGACGTGTGTCAAGTATGTACCTATATAAAGAGCTATCGTAACGTTGACAATACGATAGCATGTCAAAAGCAATATGGTTTTACACTGTAGAAGACTCAGGGGAGTGAGACAAGGAGACCAGCTCTCTCCTAAACCTTTTCTAGCGGTTTTCGATAACATATTCACAGAACTAAATTGGGACTGCGAAGGCACAACAAATAGGTACTTATCTCTAGTTTTAGCTATACCTACAAACAAAACAACGGTTTGGTAACTAAATATGTATATAATTAAGTAACAAACTCCTGTGTGATTACCGGGTTAGAATAGTGCCACTCCATGTCTTCCCGTGAATGTCGTAAGAGGCGACTAAGGGAATAAAGGCTTGAAGTACTGTTAGGCGATGGGCTTGCACCCTGTCACTATACACTGGTAAACATCTTAGCGTAATTGTGCAAAATGTGGTTACAGAATTATCAACAGATTTTTAAAGTTGTTGGTAATTCTGTAGCTCTGCCTGCCCCCTGGGAATGAAGGCATGAGTTTATATATAAAATCTATTAGCTTCTCGTAACTGCCATTTCTGGAAGGTTAAACTCGTTTAGAAAATTGGTAACAATTTTCCCGACGTTCAACTTTTATTAGTTAACTGTAATTGGCCCATCGTTGGTCGTCACGTCTCCAAGTTGGAACCGGACCGAACTTTACCTATAACTTTATAAATTTAATTAAATCAATGAGCATGTTGTTTGTATGTATGTATGTATGTACACTTTATTGTACTAAATTAATTCCAAAACACAAATATTAAAATCACAGAAATAGCAGTACAAAAGTATAAAAGTGAACTTATCCCTTTAAAGTATCTTCAAGTTAAACTTTAGGTGAGAAGAAAATGTAAATGTAACAAACAACAAACAAATACTAAAGTACAAAATATAACTGTTACCCTAAAAGGAAAAAAGGAGCCCTTATTCTCAAGAACGCGTGGAGGCAACAAGTGGAAATTCATATCAATTACTCAGGGTTTCTATTCCTGGCGATACAACCATATCGTATTTAACCTTACACTATTGTTTTGACGTCAGCCGCCATTACAGCCAAAGAAATAAGAGCTATCAAAACGTTGGCAATACGATAACAGATCAAATACGATATCGTTTTTAGTGTCTAGAATACCGGTCTGCAATCCCTTGAAGTTGAGAAAAAATCAACCCAGAAACCCTAAAAATGTATGTGCTTTTGAGCCGTTAGCGCTAAAGTGTCAAAACTTTTGATATACCTATGTACGTAAATCACTTGAAGGTTGCGCAGCGCTATTTGTATGTTTGTATTGTTTTGTTATGTTTTGTATGTAGAGGAAAAATAACACAATTGACGCGCACGCGTCAAAATGCTTGCGTTAGATTGGATGTCTGCGATGGTCACTATTTAAACATAATATAATAGTAACGCGAGAAGGAAGTAACATAGTTTGACCGAGGACTCCTTTTGGTGTCTATTTTATATAGAAGCGAGGGGGTGTGGCGCTGATTGGTTGCGTACTTTGTGCTATTTCTGTACTGCGATTTATTTATATCTAGACGGAGATAGTAGGAAGTTCCGATTTAGTTTATTGTACAAATAGAAGCTTATAGGCATGAGGAAGAAGTGAAATGTAATAGCTATTTGAGTCTTAAAGCGTCATTGCCCAGGTCTACCTGATCTGGGCAATGACTTAATAAAATACCAAGCATTTGGATTTTAATTTATTCAAATTGAAACCTCTTTAAATCTGTCAAACTTTAATCAGCGATAGGGCTAAGGCCAGGTAGCGTAAGGGGAACTACTGGGAATTGGAAACAGTATATTGTAAATAAAAAAAAATGTTTTCCCGTGGATGTCGTAAGAGACGACTAAGTTAATAAAGGCTACTACTAGACAACGAGAAAAAAAAACTTATACATCTAGATAAATATAAACATCCATGACTCCGGAGCAAATATTCGTGCTCATCACACAAATATCTGCCTTCACTGGGATTTGAACCCAGAACCTCTAGCTTAGTAGGTAGGTAGGGTCACTAATAACCGCTTATTTCCAAAATACCAGTACTTATCTCAAAAAAAAAATTAAAATCAGATTCAAAATATTGAATGAACATAATTATAAACAATACCCTAATTTGAATGTTTAGTTTTGGGATTTGTCCCGTGTGATTGCCGGCTTAGAATAGTGCCACTCCATAAATCTTCTCGTGGATGTCGTAAGAGGCGACTAAGGGAATGAAAGCTTGAAGTACTGTTGTTAGGCGATGGGCTTGCAACCTGTCACTAATACACTGGTAAACATCTTAGCCTGATTGTGCAAAATGTGGTTACAGAGTTGTCAACAGGTTTTTGGAGTGGTTGGTAATTCTGTAGGTCTACCTACCCGACTCTGGGATTACAGGCCTAAAGGTATGTATGTAATTGCAATTGAAGGCAATAATATGGTTTTACCTAGTGGAATACAGGTCCAGGTTGTTTAAATAAACAGACTTAATCTATACTAATATTATAACGCTGAAGAGTTGGTTTGTTTGTTTGCTTGAACGCGCTAATGTCAGGAACTACTGGTCCGATTTCGAAAATTCTGTCAGTTTTGGATAGTCTAGCCTTCCTCGATAAATGTACATAAACCGAAGCGAAGCGAGGGTGGGTCGCTAGTAATATTATAAATGGGAATAAAGGCGTAAGCTTGTGTGTGTGTGTAAATAGGATTTTTGTCGGTAACAATAACGAGATAAACAAAAAACAATATTTCGGGGACATTCAACGTTTTGTTGAAGTTATTCTCGAATCATTAGAAAACGATTGGCAGGTTTTATTTTACTAGATCCCTTCATTCGCCAAGTCGCTTTTGATTGTAAGCCTCTTATCCGTTGATAACATAACCTCGTAAGGCCCAGTGTCCTATACGATGTACATAATCAAGGCAATTTAATTTGAACTGTGTTTTAATAAGAATAAGGTTTGTTTTCCTATCTTATTAAACTGAAAATGTCATCATCGAACAAACGTTATTGAACTTTATTGCCTTGGTGGTAGATTGAAAGTCACACTTACAAAAATATCCTTATTTGCGGTATGGTGGCCCTTACGAGAATGAGTAGGAAAATAAAAAATAAAGAAATGAGCCGTGCTGCCAGTGACAAGAAGACATCGACAAAGTCGCGAATATCGATATTTCTCGTATATTTTATGATACGTACGCTTACAAAAACGGAAAAATCGTTGAGTAAGCTTAAGTGGTTTTTTCGCTTTACGTAGGTACGACAATTAATAACATTATTATTACTGAGAGAAAATAAATGAAAAAAGCACTTACATCAATAACGTAATACTACTATTATGACTCAATTAACTAGCAAGTATTGTGGTAAATGATAATTAATTTAATGCTATAATGAGACCAATAGGTATACGAGTATTTACAGATCCCGCATGATAAAAACGTTAAAAAGGACAATAAGGACAATAAATTAGTACATTTTGTATAGGTCTGTTGCAATTTAGGTACTTATCATAGAACCAATTTCACAAATGACCAACCACCTAAAAATATAGCTAAGTACTCATGACTTTTATAAATGACAACACTTTTATCAAATCCCTAAAATGATAATAAAACAAAAATATATTTATTTAATTTGATATTGACGTACGTTCGAGTTCACAGGGTAAATAAAAAGATGAACGCTGGAGAAGTTTTATTTCAAACTCTTTGTAATTTTCAACAACAATCGTATTTGTTATTTAAAACCATTAATAAATTATTGTTAATGTCATAAGGTTGTCTAACCGAATTGTTAAATAATAAGAAACCTTATGAATAAAAGCTTACGATTCATTTCTTTTCGGGTTGTCCTTGTAGCTAAGTAAACAAATGGCTATGTATGTAGAACACATAATGGCCAACACGACGACAGCTGAACAAATTGCCTTTGTCCCCTAACCGTCAGCAAATGGAAATAAAATAACCACGTATCACATAAACTACACTTGAGTTCTTTAAAAACATTATTTTTAAAACAAAACTTCCGTGAGACAGACTTAGGATATCACATCGGCTCTCATGGCTAGGGACTTGGACGAGCACGAAATATGTCGAGTGTTTTTGGTCAAAAATTTTTTTTTACGTTTTAACCCTGTGTGATCTCCTTGATACATTTTTTTTATTTAATTAGTACTATTTTTGACCTAGCTAGCCAATTACCTACTGGGAATATATCTTTACTACTGAGGACAAGATCTCCTAAAAACATTATCCAACTGCAACCTACTCTTTCCTCCTTAGAAAAAAGGGCGTAAGTCTCACAGAACCGCGTATGTATTAGTGACCCTATTTCTTAAGATCGGGATTAAACTTACTTTGACTAACAAATTGCGCATGCGTCCTTTTAATTTTTGAGGGCAGTATTATACTGCTATAATACCGAAGAAGACAGTTAACTGCAATGTACTAGTCAAAGTATTCTATACTCTATTCCCAAACGCATTAGATTTAAAATGATTATACTATTACTATGCAGTTAGTCGACTTCTCTACTAATATGACTAGGTACTGAACTGAGAAACAAACATAACTAAAAATTAAGCTTTATATGAATTTTCATTTTAAATACATCTTAGTATCCTTCTAACACTCATATTAAACTCATTTTTAAAAAGGCCAGCAAATGAGTCCAAACTCGACGGATCTACTGTAAGCCATTAAGGAGTTCCTAAGGTTACCTTCCGTTTCCATCATCATATCAGCTCGATGGAACCATATTGTTATGTCATCGAAATTGCATATGTACGCAAAATTCAAAGTCAATCCTGCAATTATAAGTAGGTTAAAATCAATTTCTAAGATTTGACTACATTGTTTAATAGCAGAGGTAGGACCTAGTGCAGGGTCCGACTTGATCGCTTCCACCATCTTAGGACTGCAGTCTTGAGATTGTATCTTAAATTCAAATGTCTATAGGTGTCAGATCCCACTTATCACCAGGTGGGCTGAGAGCTCGTGGGCCCCCTTGCCATAAAAAAAGGTTAAAAGGGAGAGTTTTCTAAATTCAAGGCATCAACTTAACAAATCTTTTCATAAATAAGAAAACAACTTTTATTCGTTTTTATAACAATTCATCTCCATTCATATCATTACTTCAATATAGTATATGCAGAAGCGATAAGCAAATGCCCTATATTAAGTAACCTGTATCTGTGGTTGTACTTTAATGTTAACATTAAAGTTTCACATTTCAATAAAGTATCGATTATCGCTTTATTTGTATCATAATGCTCACTTTAAAGTACCGGTGACGTAAACTCTAATGTGAACATTAAGATACAGGTTAACGACAAATAAAGGTTTCTCACATATTGTCGAATACTTATAATATGCATATAGATACTTACAGTTATGTATGCTACTGTACGCATAGTAATGCATTATGCATCAGTCACATAAATAACTAATAAAAATGCATCCAAATCGATTAAGCACTAAAATATCAACGTAACTATGTACTATCAGCCCAATGGAACCCTGACCCACCATAGAACGGTGTCACAGTGACATTATAAAACAATTTGTTTGACACTTCTTATGACTTGAATCATAACGTCTCTGTGACACAGTTCTATGGTGGGTCAAGGTTCCAATGGTCTGATAGTACTCGTAGGTACTCAATTAAATTTTACAAAACATTTTCAAGATTCACAGTTTTCGTGGTCGCTATTGTTTCCCACTGTTTGCTTAACTGCGCAAGAGTGGACATAATTCACATTTGAGTGTGTAACACCGATAATAATGCGCGTTTTTCTGTTACTGTTGTGCGCGTGGGCAGCCCAGGGGAAGGTGTTCTTTGACAAGAGTGGTGAGTGAACTTACCACTAAGTGTAAAACTGTTGGAGAACGCAACATCTAATTTTTTTTCTAGGGTAAAAACAACTTCGTAACCTATACAGGGTGTTTGGCAGTCGGGTGTAGAGGTTTTAAGGGATGATAGTAAGGGTAATTCTGAATATTTTTGACCACATTTACTATTATGCTAAGTTTCACGGTTTCCGAGATATTGATCATTTTAATAGGATTTTTTGTCATTTTTCCTTATGTCCGTGATACGAAAAACCCCTTAATTCAAGTATTAATTTGAAAAAAAAACAGTGTTTTCTTGCATGACTTGAATCACTATGAAATAAGGAAGGTTTTAAAGCTACATGCCATTTTTTTTTCTTTACAACTTTTTGAGTAAACGCGCAAGAGTTACTTTCTCCATACTAAGAGAACCCCGCGTTTGTTTTTCACCAAGTATGGAAAAAACAATTTTGTGAGGTTACTCAAAAAGTTGTAAGGAAAAAAAAATGGCATGTAGCTTTAAAACTTCCTTATTTCATAGTGATTCAAGTCATGCAAGAAAACACTGTTTTTTTTTTAAATTAATACTTGAATTAAGGGATTTTTCGTATCACGGACATAAGGAAAAATGACAAAAATCCTATTAAAATGATCAATATCTCGGAAACCGTGAAACTTAGCATAATAGTAAATGTGGTCAAAAATGTTCAGAATGACCCTTACTATCATCCCTTAAAACCCCTACACCCGACTGCCAAACACCCTGTATAAGAGAGGATTTGTTCTATAAATATTTTTGCACTTTTTTTATATTGGAAATGTCATATCAATTGTTAACGTAGTCCTAAAGTAAGTTGTACTACTAGACCACGATAAAAAAAAACTTGTAAATCTAGAGAAATAAATAAATATCCATGACTCCGTAACAAATATTCGTGCTCATCACACAAATATCTGCCCTTACTGGGATCTAACAACCGCTTATTTCCAAAATACCAGTATTTCAAAATAACAAATTAGATTCAAAATAATGAATGAACATATAAACAATACCCTAATTTAATTGTTTAGTTTTGGGATTTGTCCCGTGTGATTGCAGGCTTAGAATAGTGCTACTCCTTGTCTTCCCGTGGATGTCGTAAGTGGCGACTTAGGGAATAAAGGCGTGTAGTACTGTTAGGCGATGGGCTTGCAACCTGTCACTAATACACTGGTAAACATCTTAGCCTAAGTGTGCAAAATGTGGTTACAGAATTATCAAAAAGTTTTTAGAGTTGTTGGTAATTCTGTAGCTCTGCCTACCCCACTCTGAGAATAAAGGCGTGAGTTTATGTATGTATGTATGTGTATGAGTTTATGTTTATGTAGTTTCGGGATTTCGATATATTGAAAATCTGGGGGGTTATTATGACATGGATATGCAGTTCATTTTACGGTGAGCATAAAGGACAGAGCTACTTATAGCAGTTACATAACTCTATCTTTTTGTCTCAGCGTAAAATGAATTGCACAGATACGCCATAATAACCCCACTGGTATTTTAAAATTATGGTATTTCAGGAATGAGCGCTATCAACTAGGCCATCGTTTCGACTAAACTTGACTATACCACCAAACACAATCCAGCATAATAAAAGTAATTGGTGATTCAGTCGCAGAAGGTTTGCCACTTTTGGACGTTAACAGAGCGCCCAGACAAGATGGACTACGCTAGCTAGCGTTTCTCTTCGTTTAGTTTTTAAACCAATCGCGTCACTGGTAGATGACGTGATACGAAAAGTCACGTGATGTGCCAGTGACGCGATTGGTATGAAAACTAAACGACTAGAAACGATAGCGTAATGCATCTTGTCTGGGACCTCTGCATTGAAATAGAATAGAAAAGTGACAAATCTATTAATGCGAAATAGCTGGAGGTTCTTTTCAACTTAAATGATACGCTTGTCCCGTCACAGCATTATTAAGAAGTTGTGTTTTTTTTCAGCGGCCACGGAAGATTTTTAAATAGTTACATAGAGGACCTCTAAATACACATAGATATATATATATATATATATATATACAGGGTGTTTGGTAGTTAGTACAGCTTTAAGGGGGTGATAGAGCAGCTCATAAGCTATCGATTTAACCCCCATGTATGTTCAGCAATTGTTATTAGTTTCCGAGATATTGATCATTTTAATCCGAATTTTTGTAATTTTTCCTTATGTCCATGTCACGGAAAACCCCTAAGTTCATGTATTAATTCTTTTTTTTTGAGTGTTTTTTTGCATGATTAGAATCACTATGAACTAAAGAAGTTTTTAAAGCTACATGAAATTTATTTTCATTACAACTTTTGTAGTAAACGCACAAAGTTTGTTTTTCCATACTAGGTGAAAAACAAACGCGGGGTTCTCTTAGTATGGAGAAAGTAACTCTGTGCGTTTGCTCGAAAAAGAGAATTAACATGAACCTAGGTCTTTTTTGTAACATGGACATAAGGAAAAATTACAAAAAATCCGATTATAATGATCAATATCTCGGAAACTAATAGCAATTGCTGAACATACAAGGGGGTTAAATCGATAGCTTAAGAGCTGCTCTATCACCCCCTTAAAGCTGTCGAACTAGCTATCAAACACCCTGTATATGTATATAATTTATGGCGTTAAATAATATTGGAGCGGAGATATTAATTCAAATTTAAATTCAAAATTGTTTAATTAATGATTTAATTTGATTTGTTTATTTATGTTTATCAATGATTTAAGTATTCAGTATTTAAATATTTCGGCTCCGATGCACTTAAGAGTTACATACATTACATAACAAAACATGTTTATTTTGAATAATTGTATCATAATTCATAATTGACCACTTTTACGAATGACAACCATTTTGACCCAGGTTTTTTGTTTTTTTTTTATTATTTGGTCGCAGGTTTCGTCGACGATACAGCCTGGTCAAATGAAACGATTAGTGCTTAACGTATTCACTGCCGACGACGCACATAAGCGTTCACCTGTCTTTCACCCAGTGCCTTAAACTATAGTCTGTGTCAATTGAAATTGGCAAAGATGTAAACAATATGACAATGTTTGCGTTATGCCTGGTATAAAACAAAAGATGCGGCACCTGGCGAAAGTTCTTAAAACAATGCTGGCAGTGCACGCGTTAACTCTGCCTTACGTGTCTACGAGTTAGCGGACCAACTTTAGTTTCCCAGTTAATACTTCATCATGGAATTGAAAAGCTGGTTTTATGGGACTAGTTTTTTTTGTAAGATTATCCCGTGAAACAATTTATTATGTTTTCGGGTTTTCAGATGTCTTTGGTTTTTTAGGGATTGCAAATAACCGATTATAACCGGTTTTAATCGGTTATTTCATACAAAAATGGCCAAAATAACCGGTTAAATTGCATTCCCTAGTTTTTAATAAGAGCCATAAGCAGAAGGAACGTTGAACCTTATTTAAGAACAGCCATAAGCTACCAGCTTACCAGCTAATAACCTAGTTAACCATTAAGTTTTGTTTGTACTGTTTCGATGCGATTAGACAACCGACATGACTAGCATAGAGGCATTCCATCTAAGTCCTGAGGGTTCGCAATGCATTTGCAGTGTTGAGACTGTCATCGTAAGATTGCCATCTTAAGATTACTAATGTCTATGGGTTTCAGAGCCCACTTGCCATCGGCCTCTGTGCTTGTTTGCATGCTTCATGCCACAAAAATAATTGGCATTTTATATACAGGGTGGCACATTTAGATCGGTCAGTATTGGCAAGTCTAGAAGATCTGTACACATACAAAAACGATATATATAGATTTAAAAAAAAACATGTACTCAGCTCGGGAATCGAACACGTTCATATTGAAACATATAACTTATATTATATAACATGATATCTAAAATAAATTAAATGCATCATAATTCATATCTATTAGTTGAATTAACTTTAGTAAAATTTTCTAAAATTGACGCCCATTTTTTTCATATGATATTTTGTTTTTAAATACGGTGTTCGATGTAAGAATGCAGTTTTTTCGTCACTTAAAATCGATGACATGGTTCCTAAGAACGGATCTTCGTATGTCTTATTTTCAGAGTTTCCCATACTGACCGATCTAAATGTACCATCCTGTATAAAACGTACAAATTGCTTCTCATTCACACATAACAATATATTCAAAGTTTCGCACGCATCAATTACCTCCGTGTTTTCCGCCTGACTTCCGTCATAATTACTATGTTCGCAAATGATTTGCTTTGATAGATTGTTGTGAGGATGCACCGATGCATATATTTTACGCTCGGCTGTGTCACGTGCAATCAAATAATGAGGTATGTTAATCCCTACAACGTGCGTCGTCCATTAAACTACCTTTGTTTGTGAAATTAAAAGTACCATTTCCTAAAATAGCGTCTGGTTGCCGCCATATTGAATTTTGATTAGTGTCATATCTTTAGTGACAAGATTAAGACTGCGCCGAGCGTACGCCGGATGTACAGTGGCGCCCTCATCACTTATATTGTGTTTTCTAATAAATTAAAGTATTTTCTTGAAATTGATCGTTGGGTTTTTGTACTACAAATGAAAACACAACTTATGGGGTATATCACATAGTTTAATAACAATTCACCTTCGAGTTATCAACTTAACGGAAAAAAGTGGCCACCTTTTTCCGTTAAGCTGACTACTCAAAGGGTAATTGTTATTAAAGTTTGTTACGTATCCCATAAATGTGTTTTTACTTGCACTACAAAAAAGTATCGTCTGATTTTAAGAATATTCTTTAGTTAGTTAGAAAACACAATAATAGTAATGAGGGCGCCACTGGACGCTCGGCGTTTGCTCGGTGCAGTCTTAAGACAAATCAATTGACATAAGAATCAACAAAATCGGTTCTCGTCTTTAGTTTTATAGAGCACCACAAAGGATCAAACTCCTTAGGCAGTCGGGCAAAAATATTTCAAAGCAAATAACATCAGATCCAACGATAAATGGACAAAGAGTTGGACATCTAATACGATTGTCTGATGTACAAGTAACGGTAAGGAAAGAAAGGCAGAAAAAGATGTTACAAAGCATAATGCGGACAGATCAGAATTTACTAATTCGGAACTCGTGAAAACCTCTTACATGGATGGTGTAAGGTCACGAGCGTTATTTTCGGACCCATTTCAAGAAAACTATGGTTGAAGTCTGGTGATTTGTAACTTTTAGGAAACTCAACCTTATTGTTGTAGAATGTCAGATTGACTTTCGGAACTAAGGTGGGTACCAAATTTAATCTCGTCACTGTACCGACCAAATCTATTAACGATGGTTTTTCGCTGTCTAACTAGCTGCTGCCCGCGAGTTCGTTCGTGTTGATTTCAATTGTCGTTATTCCCTGAGGAACGGGATGAAAAGTAGCCTGTATGTTAATCCAAAGTTTAAGCTATTTGCATTCCAAATTTCATCCAAATCCATCCAGCCGTTGAAGTGTGAAGGAGGAACAAACTAACACACACACACGCACACACAAACTTTCGCATTTATATTATTAGTAGGATTCAATTCAGTTTGGTTCAGCAGATATATCAGCTCTCAAAGAAGGGATCGCCATCGCCATTATATCGGGGTTAGATATATACACTCAGGAGCAAATATAACGGGTCAGAGTGCGTTTTTCATACAAACGAGGCTATTTCGAAGCCTTGGTTCCTAGCCAGGGGTTATTTTGAATGAGGTTTAATGGTGGGTACTCCGAGGTGCAATAGAGGAGGTCAAAAGTTCTTAAGATACCTAACAGATCGCGCAATCAGTTAACAGCCAGCATTTGAATTTCCTTACATTTTATTGCCATTTTAGATGTTTTTCTGAACATGCACAATTCCGGCGTCAACCGCAGATTCAATTAGTTGGGTGTCCTAGGCACTCTGGAAGTCCTGTATCGATGCTCGGGGTATCCATCATCAGATTTCACTAAAAGCATCCCCTGGCGAGGAGCCGAGGCTTCAGAATAGCCTCTTTAGTATGAAAAACTCACTCTGACCTGTATTTTAAATTGTTATTTGACAACAAGGTCTGCAGCGTTTAGCTTAACCGAACGCATTCGGGTGTTTTCTCAAACGTAATGGGTTGGATAGTGTCCAGATTATACCGTTTCGTTAATGACGATGTTTATAGTGAACGTATCGCTACTATATCACCACGGATTATCCCTTTGGGTACAAAACTGTATTGTTTGTTTTGAAATGGCACGGACTTTGATAATTTCAATATATTTTGTACTGTTGCGCGCGACTCCGTCCACGCAGAAAAATAAAACATAGCCTATGTCACTCAGGGTGAATGTAGCTATCCATTGGTGAAAGAATTTATGAAATCGGCACAGTAGTTTTTGAGTTTATTCATTACCAACATGCACACAGATACAAATACAAAAATACAAATCTTTCCTCCTTATAATATTAGTGTACTAAAAAAAAAAAAAAAAAAAAAAAAAAAAAAAAAAAAAAAAAATAATAATAATAAAGAAAAATAATAAAGAATCATCTCCCTTGCATTTTGGCAGAGCTTTTTAAACATTGATGTATTTTAACGTCATGTAATCTCTGTATGTACATAAGTAAACTCATTATTGCACAAACTAAAAAAGAAAATGAAACACAAAAGGCATGACCAAAGGCGCCCTTTAAGTTTGTTTGCGAAAGTAAGAAAAAACAAAGTTCTAAAATAAACCTGTCGCTTTTGTATTACAATTCTGAATTGGCCGTAAAACATTATTTAAATTCAAATTGAAAAATAATTATAAATAATTCTAGATTGGTGCATGGTCTTATGGTTTGACCCAAACTTCTATTTTTTTTAATAAATTTACATGCATAGATCACTCAAGTTCAACAAGGCTCTAACACAAAATACGTTTATTGGGTCTTTGACGAGGTGAGGCTGCATGCAATATTCACGATAACCCGTCTGGAACGATATTAAACGCAAAATTTTCGATCATATTTTTCAAATTGAATTCGGTATAGCTTAGAAAGAGTTTTTTTGTACTTGACATATCTTATGCTCCTTACTTTGCGTGAGCGAAAATTCAGGAGAAATTAATAAGTAGATTAAACTAACAAAGAGTAACAGAAACCAAAAGATGATTTTTAAATACCTATTCAGTGATACCCAATTTGTCATAGTTCGTCAACTTTTTTTTTTGCAATATGGCGTCGAGTTGCTGCCTTATTGAATTTTGATTTCTGTCATAGTTTCAGTAAATCTCACAATGTTAACCGCGTGTTTCACAATCGACAAGTAAAGCATATTTGTCAGATAAATTTAGCACTTTCGGTTTCTTACACTTGAAAATGGACAAGGAGAGAGCAAACTTTAAGTGGCAGAAAATTTTACTCGTCGATTGTGAAACAGGCCTTAAAACAAATCAAGAATAATTAAAATCGGTCTACGCGTTTAGTTACTAGAGCGCCACGAAAGAACAAACATACATACAAACATACTGATAAGCACATGACCCTTCGACAGTCGAATAAAAACGATTGTATACGATTATCGGAATATGCTAAAATTTGGAATCATCGCCTCAGTAAATTCAATCACATCAATTAAAAACTATGCCATTTGCCAATTAATTTCCCGTTGTGTGTTGCATTGATATCATTAATATCATTATACAACACTGTATGCAAAACAGACGACTCCAAGCGGAAGCTGGTCGATTAATAATTAATTAACTTGTTACGCAAAAACGAACATAAATGGCTTTATTAAGTGCCCGTGTTTTCATTAATATTCATAGTTCGTGAATTTTTCAGCATCCTCCAGAGGATTTCGGAAGTTACTTTCAGAATTGTAATGGATGCTCTTGTTACGAATTCATTTTAACAATGGTTCAGTGATCAACGTTGTAATAAGTTAAGTAGAAATACTCGTTGGTCCACAATTGGGATTGACCAAAAAAAATAACTCACTGTTTTTACTTTCTAAATCGAAAGAATAAGAAAATTTTAAGACACCAATTTCATTAATTTTGTATTTGACGCAATAGTTTTGTTTTAATATCTTAATTTATTTAGCAGACATTTTATGGATGACATGATTATTTTAAATTTAGGTTGGCATTTTCTAATAAATTAAAATAAATAAAATAAATAAAATAAAATATTGTAATAGTGTATTAAAACATACTATTTTAAGCGATTTTCGCCTAACCCGTAAGATACACCTAGGAGGGCTTCAAGCCAAAAACGAAAGTCAAACAAAGGTTAAATATACTTTTGCCGAAATATCCAAAATAGATAGGTACATATTTCAAAAACTTAATAATGCAGAACGGCTTTAAAAGCCTATTCCTCGAAATGGTTTTCGAATTGGAGTAATTGTTAAAATATGAACAATCCCAATTGAATAAAAGTGCCTTAAAAATGGTTGTCAGGTAGGTAGCCCACGTTTGCCTCCAATGTCTGATATTAATTAGATTTGTCTGTATTTTTATCCCACAGCTAAGCAAAAGCCTCCCTTGGCCTCTCCTCAAAATTCTATCAAGCGCCTCCTGAGCTCAGTCTTTGCAGAACTGAGGTCACGCAAATTACGAGGTGACAAAGCTATAGAAAGGGATAGTGCTATAGGTATGACTGCTCTAACTCTGTCCTTTCAACCTGACAGCTCTTGACGTTTATCACATGGCGTTAGTTCCTGTTCTTTCTGCATTTCGTCTTCTTGGTCTGCCCTCTGATAAATTATATGAAAAAAATCATTTTAACAACACACTTTTCGCCAACTGTATTTCTAACACTGATAATAATCCACTATCAAGCTAAAATCTAGATGGTAATAGGGGCATTGGTGTTTTTAGCCCGGCTTTTAGCTAACCTGGGCCGTCTATTCCCAGGTCTCCGGATGGGATATTCACCTATGCCCCTTTTCTTAAGGTAATTCAATTTAAAAGCAAGGACTTTTGTCTTTGGTCCTTCAGGTGATTACCAAAAAAACCACTAAGGCCCTGTTGATTGATCAGTAATCAAACTAACTAATTGTTAAAATTCAAAAAAGGAATTGAAAATTTGACACATTTCCTTGAGATTCCTTCAACATTTCTTTTTCAAAACTACTGGTCAAACAACAGGCCCTTAGTATTAAAAGATAAGTCAAATGAGGCATAACTCGACGGATTTACCCTGATCTATTAAGGTGTTCCTAATACCTACTTCCGCCTCTATCTTTATACAAGCTCGATTGTTCCATATTGTAATCGAATTTGCATATAAGTATGTCACATTTCAAGTCAATCGGATCACATTCTCTTTAAGTTAGTTAAATTAAAAATGAAATAACTTACAATTACAAAAGCCAATTATAATATGTTAAAAAACCTTCAGATCGCTACCTGATCGCCTGTCATGCGACGGACCTCGAGTGCTTCAAGCGCCAGTACTCAGCTCTGAGGGACCACGTGTTACTGGGCAATGCCCAACTAGCCATAGACCAGTTCGAGCCTTACACCGTGCAGTATGGAAACAGTTGCCTGCAGATCTCAGGGTGGAAGGAGAGCAAGATGACGGGGATTCGGTGAGTAACCTAACTACAGGAACGAGAGGGGCAATATGAGCTAAGCTAAGTAAGTTACGGCTAATGGCAAGCGAGCCATCGGCCAGTTCGAGCCTTACACCGTGCAGTATGGAGTATTATGGAGACAGTTGTCTGCAGATCTCAGTGTGGAAGGAGAGCAAGATGACGGGGATTCGGTGAGTAACCTGACTACAGGAACGAGAGGGGCAATATGAGCTAAGCTAAGTAAGTTACGGCTAATGGCAAGCGAGCCATCGGCCAGTTCGAGCCTTACACCGTGCAGTATGGAGTATTATGGAGACAGTTGTCTGCAGATCTCAGTGTGGAAGGAGAGCAAGATGACGGGGATTCGGTGAGTAACCTAACTACAGGAACGAGAGGGGCAATATGAGCTAAGCTAAGTAAGTTACGGCTAATGGCAAGCGAGCCATCGGCCAGTTCGAGCCTTACACCGTGCAGTATGGAGTATTATGGAGACAGTTGTCTGCAGATCTCAGTGTGGAAGGAGAGCAAGATGACGGGGATTCGGTGAGTAACCTGACTACAGGAAAGAGAGGGGCAATATGAGCTAAGCTAAGTAAGTTACGGCTAATGGCAAGCGAGCCATCGGCCAGTTCGAGCCTTACACCGTGCAGTATGGAGACAGTTGTCTGCAGATCTCAGGGTGGAAGGAGAGCAAGCTCGGGGATTCGGTGAGTAACCTAACTACAGGAACGAGAGGGGCAATATGAGCTAAGCTAAGTTAGTTACGGCTAATGGCAGGCGAGCCATCCGCCAGTTCGAGCCTTACACCGTGCAGTATGGAGACAGTTGTCTGCAGATCTCAGGGTGGAAGCAGAGCGAGCTGACGGGGATTCGGTGAGTAACCTAACTACAAGGACAATTGGTGGGGGGGGCGGATAGTTACGCGGCTGGCAACCCCTTTTCACGGCGAGGTACGTATAGTGCTTTTCTCAAACATATGCAAAGAAATAAAGTTTCACATATTGTCAAATATTTCACTCAAATTGTCAAATATCATGCATACTCTGAAAGTAGGCCAGTGTTTATCTTAGAAGCGGGTTGAAAAGTGTCGCATGTTAAAATAAAGTACCAGGAGCGCAGCAGTAATTATAAGGCATATCAGTCATAGCTCAACTTACAATTAGATCGCAGGCGGTGCGGGCAACCGGCGGGTGTCTCCCAAACGTTTATGCACTCCTAGTATTTGTCATTATAACTTTTTCTCAAAAATGTTAAAATATAATTTAGCTATTCAGTCTGTTTAAAAACACAGCCGCCATGTTTACTTTTTTTTTTTAATACTTCCTGGCCTAATAGTGTTTCAATTTTGTATGAAATTCCTTTACAGTCCTCTCGAGTTGTTCCCCCGCAACGTGACACTTTGAAACCAAAAATAAGTAACATAACGCCAACATTTCATTGCATATTTGAGAAAAAATAATTTGCCAATACGAAGAACCTACAATTAACGCCAGTTTTTGTCTCTCGTTGCACAGATTTTCCAACGTCACCAAGGTGCTGGACTTGGTCCTGGAACTCCCAGTCTACATTCAACAAGTGGAGAATCAGACAAAATGCGCCAAGCCCGCGAAAGGTACCAAAAAATGTAGTTCAATGTTGCGAACAAACTTTGTACTGGCCGGAAAACAAGGGTTTGACGGTTGCGAATAAAACTCAAAGCTTTTTACAAGTTCTATGTTACTGAATTTAGTAACGGCTGTTTTTATTTATTTTGACGTGTTGGGACTAAGCGACATTTTAGACTCGTTTCTTTTTAACCCCCGACCCAAAAAAAGAGGGGTGTTATAATTTTGACGTGTAAGTGTGTCTGTGGCACCGTAACTCTTAAAAGGACGAACCGATATGAATGCGGTTTTTTTAAATTTGAAAGCAGGTTTTCTAGCGGTTGTTTTATCACAATCGGTTCAGCCGCTTTAAGCTTGTGTATGAATAATCGTCGGTAAGGAAAAACGTAATTGTCATAAACTGACTGAGTGATGAGTGCTTTCGAAAGTACAGTCAGACTACAAAGAGATGTATCGATTTTTGGACCTTATTATAATTTAATAACGTAAAAAGTGGATACATCTCTTTGTAGTCGACTGTTATGTAGATACAGTAAAGGAAATTTACTCCTGGACCATTTCGGACTATGTCATAGTGATGGAATGAATCAAAACGTAAGAGGCTTCTTACGATTATTTACAGTGTCACTTTGATATAGTCCAAAATAGTGTATAGGAACCAATTTCTTTGACTGTAAGTACGTAATAATAATAAATATGTGTCTTTTAGATGTATGTATGTAATGTAGTATGTAAACACTTTATTGTACAAACAAGAGATAACAATTATAAAATAGACAAAAATATAACAGGGATGTACAAAGGCGAACTTATCCCTCTAAGGGATCTCTTCCAGTTAACCTTTAAGATGTTGTGCAGTCAATTTATTATTGTCACAAAATCGCCTATACTTTTATAAGAATCCTAACTCATTAATTTTATGCATTTCTGTTTCTGTTTGAACTCATCCGTTCATCTTATTACACCGGTATTTTTTCAGAATTTACTGCTATCGAAGAACGCAACCCGCAAAATGGAGACCTAATAGAATTTTATGGAAACGGTAAGTAAACCAAAATTTTGATCGTAAAATAGGATATTAAATTATTAATAATTAGCCGTGTGGTTGCCATTGCCAAAAGTAACATTACAATGTAATAAAGTACCTAATAAATAATTATTTTAAAACTAACACAAATAAAATCAGAACAAATGTATGCTCAATAACATTAAATTAAAATAGTATAGGGGAACAATATGACGAGGTCTCACCTGAACATCACCACCTCATCCTCATCATCATCATCACCTGTACCATGCTCACCACACGCGTATGCAGATACAAAATTGAAATAATTTAGCTAGAACTGTGACCTTCTCTATACTTCTAAACTAATAAAACACATCTACATCTAATTGACTGAAAAATTCGACGCTTTTGCTTTTTTGATAAGGTTGTTTTTGAAATGGAACTTGTGCACATACGGCCATTTTGCGTATTAAAACTGTGCTACCGGAATGCTCTCCCGGCTAGGGTTGTCATACGTCAGGATTTGTCCGGACATGTCACGGTTTTTGACTTGGCTAGTGTCAGGGTTTTCAGGAATGTCCTCATAGTAAAAAAAATGTTTACGTGATATATTTATCAACAAAAACAATAATATTTCTTTCAAAACAATTTAAAATAGGATAAATTACAGCTAAACTTTAATGCTGCTAAAGAGATCTCAATCAATTTATTTGCTTAAGACTCTAGGGCCCGTATTAATAAACTAATCTCAACTCTAATGCTCGTCTCGAGATGCGTCAAAAATGTCAGTGTTCTATGGTATGACGTTTACTTTGACGTATCTTGTGACGGGCATCTCAGCCAAGATGAGTTTATTAATACGGCCTATATAGGATCGCAAAGCGCAGCGCGCCGCCGGGGCGTCGTTCAAGCTACGCCAAATTTCTGTTACAAGAAGTTTTTAGTGTGATTTCAGGTTCTCAAGACATTTAATTTTTCGATATGGCAACCCTACTCCCGGCAGAATGTCAGCGCACAGATCAGTCGCGTGAGTGGGTTCCCAACGACCCCCACCCATTGTTTAGGAACTAACCTTTGAAGAGGGTGGGAAAAACGCCTACGTGGGCTTAGTTTCCTTCATTATAACATCAAAAAGGAAAGAAAAATGTCAGGAGCCAGTTTTAAATATGTACAAATTACAGTTTAATCATCCCAAAATGTTTGAAACTGTTAATACACTCAGGAGCAATGAAATCGGGTCACTTTCTATGGTAATTCGATACAAAATGACCCGTTTTAATTGCTTTTGACAATATTTCGCGCGGCTGTTAAACGACTAGAAATGACGTATGACAGAGCGTATTTGAAAATATATACGTACAGTCCACCAATTTGAATCAAAGGCCACTATAGAACTATGTCAAAGTGACGTAATAATTCAAATCGTGAGATACTATTCTTAAGGATTTAATCAAAACTTTACTTTGATATAGTTCCAAAGTGGCATATCGTCATTGCTTTGAAAAAACCTCGTATCTCACCTTTCGTAACGTACGAATTTAAATTCAAACGTGAAGAGAATTTAGTTAAAACTCGTACCTACATTTCGATTATCAGATACGAGTTTTTTTCTAAAGTACCTAGTAGCGATAATGATTCAAATTGGTTAGGTTTACATAAGTACATAAAGTTCGATGGAAGCCCTGGAAGATTTGCGGAGATTTGCCCTAAAAGGGGTCATGTTGTCTACGCGGATGACTCAATGACCTTGAGAAATACATTCAACTTATTTTGTACCCTTAAGTTTTATTTAAGAGCTTACCCTTCACTCTAATTTTATAATATTTCTTACTAAACCACTTTCTGTGAACAACTTATTTACAGCAACGGTGAGAGTATCCTATCCAACCAGCCTGCTGAAGAAGAAGGGCGAGGTCTACTTGATCCTCGGTGAGGAAGACCTGGACATTGTGGTGGACCTCCCCATCTACGTGATGGGCGAGCAAGAGGCCGAAGGTACGGGTATATACGAGTGGTATACAGATCTACATTGAACCTGCCTACTTACTCAAATCAAATCAAATAATTTATTTGTTTGTTCAGCATAGGTTTGTACATAATTCGCTGCTTAAATGCAAAAGCGCCGCAAAACAAAAATAGATATTGTTTGATTTAAAACTTAAAGTATATAGCATTCCGAATTTAAATGCAACACAAACACATTTTGATTTGTGGCCCTTTAGTATTTAATCAACGAATATGATATTTAATACAGTTATAGTTATGTCCCTTTATGCGGTACTTCTCGGCGTACAAACATGCTGCGCAGCGCGCTTTAACTAAAATTACGGATACAATATTCACTAACATTCAGTTCTATTACACATATATATATTGCGTTTTATCTCCCGTCTAAAACTTCTTGGATAAAAAGATAAAAGATAAAAGATGTTTATTCAGTAAGTAGGCCGCACGGGCACTTTTACACGTCATAAATCTACCAGCGCTTCGCAAGAGACCACTGCTGAGAAGAAACGCCGCAAGAAACTCGATAGTTAGTTGTTTTTTAAATATACAATTATAAAACTTAACCTAGCATTATATAAAACAATGAATCTAACATACAACATTAAAAAAAAAAAAATTTTGTTAAGAAAATATGAAGATGTTTCTAAAATATTGTTGTATTTTTGCATTCTCCTATACATACTTGCTAGAAGGTGTGAGAAATGGGTCCATGTTGGAATCCCTAATCGTCCTTTGTCTTAATTACATCGTTTGTCCGAATGTTCGTTTATCCTAAAGCCATTTCCGGCTGAATTTTAAAACGTTTTAGTGTTGTTATACAGCCCTAACCTAACCTAAGTTGTCTGACTCAGCTGAAAACCAGTTTAGCACATACCATAATTCGGAGAAACGATTCGATAGGACATACGTTATTACGGTTCCTGAGGGATACCCGTGAGGAATAATGCATGGGATGACATTCTATTAAGTACATAAACCATTTGGTCAAGTGTCATCCTTACTAATATTATAAACGCGAAAGTTTGTATGTAAGGATCTCGGTTCCTCTTTCACGCTGCAACGACTGGTCGGAATTGGATGAAATTTGGAATGGAGATAGCTTATACACTGGATTAAAACTAGGCTAAAATTTAAAACGCAAAGTCGTGGACACAAGCTAGTCCCATATATTTTACCGGAATAGAAAAACGTTAGTATCGTCTGCATATTCTGCCTCTGTCTGACAGCGGTCGTGGTGACCTTTAAGAAAGACCAATTTCCGGTAAAAAAAATCGTTTGTGTTTATTAGAATAAAATAGAACAGAAAAGAATAACGTTTATTGTTTAACCGTGTACAGAGATGTTAATAAGTATATAACTAGAACCAACAGTTTATCCATCACGGACATACAATATTAAGTCACTTATTACTAGACAGAATTTATTAATTCATGCACAATTTATTATCTGTTATAAAACTCATTCATATTGTAGAAGGCTCTATCAATGAGCCAACCCCTTAGGGTAGTTTTAAATTGTTTACCTTGCAGTGATTTGATTTCAACAGGTAGGTTATTGAAGACTCGCATTGCGGAAATCAAAGCACTCTTATACATAAGTTTATTGTGGACCATGGGAATGCGATAATTAAAGGAGGGTGGGCTAATTGGCCTAATGACCAATAAGGACAAGCGATATGTCCCCGAATAGGTAATTCTAAGTTGTAAAACTATTACTATGACAGGTGGTTCGAAATCTTTGTGTGAAAAAAGTTATTGCCATGCAAAGACCGCGGTTTTTCCAAGTAATTATTCTAACGTCGTCTATGTAGGCGTCCCGATGTTCCAGATTTTTAAATATTTCACACAGCGATTTAAGATTTCCCGCCATACAAAAAGTTGTAGAATATGAAAAAATCTTTCAAAGGACATATGGCTTGTCATTATTGGTTTTTAGGCCAGTGTCCATACAAAACTGACCATCATCCTTTGTACTGAGTACCTACGCAAACTGTGACTAAGCGTGTGTATTATAATAATGCATCGTTTTCATCAATAGTGACTGCATTAAACGAGGCTTCGAAGTGGGCGCACAACGTGGTCCAGCACATCGATGCGGCGACCACCTTCGCTCTGCCCTTCACCAGTCGTCTCCGCGTCGCCATGAAGAGAATCCCATACCGAAGGTCAGTAGACTATCTCTACTCAGATAAATTGTATAAGGCTTCCAACACAACGGCAAAGGGCTTAATTAGCCAGATCAATGGTAAACATGGAAGGTTACTTCAAGAATCCACATTAAAAACGACGCGCTGGCCTAGTGGGTAGTGATCCTACGACGCTAGTGGTCCTGGGTTCGAATCCTGGTAAGGGCAGATATTTGTGTGATGTTTTCTATGTATTTAAGTATATATTTCTCTATATAAGTATTTATATCGTTGTCTAGTACCCATAGTAAAAGCCTAGAGCTTAGTTTGGGACTAGGTCAATTGGTGTGAGATTGTCCCCTTATATTATTATTATTATTATAGGTGGTTTATTCTTTTTCACAACCAAATTTAGATAAAGAAACTGAGATAGTAATAATAAAGACATCCGATATTTAAAACGAGCTTACGCAACTTGAGTAACATCAAAACATGCGTCAAAGAATAATAATATGTAGTTGATGGATCTGTCAACAAATTCTGATTTTTTGTTGTGAAAACTACAGCGCGAAGGGAATGTAAACGTGAGAGTTTGAGAAACTGAAATAACCGATGGTAATTGGTGGAATTTACCAACTAAACCTTTGGTTCGTAATGAAAACTAATGTAAAATACAGATGAACTGAACCTGTTTTTCCACCGGCAAGATAAAGTGAGTTCGTTTTTACTATTGATATTAATAGAACATTACTACAGAGGCCGGGAAAAATACAATTTAGCCTTTCAGCCTGTTTATAAACACAGCCGCCATGTTTACATTAAAATTAAACAAAAAATACTTCCCGGCCTAGGCCTTCAATTTTTTAATGAAATTCCTTTACAGTTCTCTCGAGTTGTTCCGCCCGCAACGTGACACTTTGAAGCCAAAAAAAGCTAACATAACGCCAACATTTCATTGCATGTTTGAGAAAAAAATTATAATACTCGTATAATGAACCAGTTCGATACCTAGGCCACTATGGACTATGAGATGGCGTAGATCAAATCATAAGAATAATCATAAAAAGAATAAGAATTTAGGCTGACAACGTCACTTTACAAGTCCATAGTGACCTTGGAATCAATTTGATGGACTGTACGTGAGACCAAAATTAATCACACACAAGTAAAGCTTATCCGTATTTATGTGTCCAGGTTTATTCATCCTCTCGACCTTAGACGGTTAAGACAACTTGAGGCGAGTTACACACATCCCGGTAAACAGGCGAGCCACGTTCCTCGGAACAGTCGTACGTGTTCCGCCCACTACTTCCTTGGCACTCGCACCTGCCTCAGAACCGCAGCACAAGTTTCATGCACCCCGTTTGTTATACACGAGATAGATAGAGACGGAGAGACGGAAAGTCTTACGCAAGTGCTCTAGCGTGCCTCAGCTCTGTGAATACTTCGTTAGCTATGCAACGCATAGTTCTTGATGCTTGTGCACAAACTCGAGAGTTCTTGATGCTTGTGAAACTATCTTTATTATTAAGTGGTCTTAGAGTTATGATAAAATTTCAAAGTTGGCTTACACTTGCACATTTTAACCTACCGCCAAACAGCAGTGTTCGCATTGTTGTGTTCCGGTTTGGGGGTAAGACAGCCGGTGAATTGACTAGCATAGAGGCATTCCATAGTCCTCAGGGTTGGCAACGAGTTTGCAGTCTTAGGATTGCATTGCAGTCCTGTGAATGCAAGAGTCTATCGGTCACAGTTTCCACTTACAATCAGGTGGCCTGTGTGGTCGTTTTTCTTCTCTATGCCATAAAAAAAAAAAAAAAACATTCTAAATAATGTTTTTTGCAAAAAAAATGGGGCGCCGTTTGGAGTGCATTTGGCAGGATGATCCTATTTTAAACGAAAACTGAATTTTGAGCTATATTGAAGTGATTTTCTTAAACCACTCTATTTTAAATTCGACGGACGAATTAACCAGTGAGTTTGAGTCAAAAGTCAAAAGTCAAAAGTCTTTATTGTATAACTGTGTACAATTTAGATGGTACTAAGAATATAAAGATTCAACAGTTTGCCCGAGTCGGACGTACAATATGAAATAGGTAATAACAATTAAAACCAATTACAACTTACGTTAAATAATGTTTGACTAATGTTGTCCTGCCAGAACATATAAGGGTGCATGAATTATGTAGATTAAGCTCGTTTTAACTGAAGGCGTATTTAGGAGCACAACACTTTCATTCGTTCTTGTTTTTTATTTCGGAAAATCGACGCTTCCCATACACAAATTTCTCACCTAACTTCATAAACACCTTTATAACAATTATAACCCCAATGGTTAACAGCAAGACTTATTTTTCTATTTTCCTTTATTATAACAACATTACCCTAAAGGTTTTCGGGAAACAAGCCTCCTAAACCAATAATCAGAGGGAAATACAAGGAGAATTGTAGCGAAAAGCGGTAATTCATTTACGGAGTTTGTTAGATAATGTTATCATTCCGAATTAATTATATTGCGTCCGCGTATTATTCTGACTCCCACTCAGTTTTGATTTCTATACTTTACGAGTGGCCGAAGTGTAAGCTGTATGTTTTTATTCAGATAGTATACAAGCTTCATTCAAGCTAATAAACGTACCCCCTTACTTTTAAACGTGGAACAAGCTTGGGAGAGTTTATGCCATGCTTTGTCACTTTCTGTCAGATGCAAATGTCACAATTACTTTATTTTGTTAGTTCACTTAGTACCCTAAAGAAAATTGTCAAGCGACAACTTAAAGAATAATTTCTCTGAACCCTCTTTTATCTTCTTCCTATATAATTTGTGCAACGACATACTATGGCAGATTTTGTGCAATTATTGTACCAAATACTAGTATTGTTCATTTTTAATTTCCTTAGGTAACATTAGTTTTAAATAACCATTAGTACCTATTACTGTACTTTTTATGAACCTCTAGGTCTTTATATTGTTCCTTAATTACCTGTATACATATTTTAATGTACGACTGTATGTGTTCTTAAATAAATAAATAAATAAATAACTAAATAAATTACAGATAAGGACAAAGCATGGCATAAACTATTCGAAGCTTATTCCACGTTTATAAGTAAGAGGGATAATGTTTTGAATGTTTTTGAAACTGTTGGGAATTTACTGTACCTTGTTTCTAACGACAAAATTATTTGCAACATAGTTTAACCCTCTATAGGGTGAAACTAAAAATAGATCTGAATTCTAGCCTCATTAGATTTCCCCTATTCGCACAATATTCTTTCAATAAAAAATACAAAAAGTATCAGTTGTAAGTGGTAATTTTTAGTACCAGGTTTTAAAATTGACCTTTAAAGGGTTAACGGAACACCTTAAAAGGTAGTATGTGGGCAGTTCAAAAAATTTTGAAAAATACTTGCGATGAATGTAATAAGTTTATTTTACCATTAATTTGTATCTTGGGCGTCTTAACAAAGTAAAAAATACCTTATTTACACTGGATGACTATGAAATGAGTATTCTTTATATCATTTTAGTGGGGACCAACGGTGTCTATGCAAAAAAATAAGTACCTCATTAATATTAAGTACTTTTTCGTTTTTTCAGGCTGATGCTGCTCTATCCCGAAGAAGAATATTCTGATATACAATTTTCCTACATCGATCTTGAACTTTAGATTTGACTAAAATATTTATGTAATTTTAAATATTTACTTTGTCTAATATTTGTCAAAATTTAGAAATGCCTCGTGTTCTAACGTCATTTTAAACATTAGTAAAACCTTGGGAGCCCGTATGTATTTTTTTAGATCAATAAACGTATTTAGAAATTTTGGGTATGTTTTTATTGGTGATGATGACGATGACGATAAAAATAACGATGACGACTAAAATGATGATGATAATGCTAATGTCTGTGATGATCTCTTAAGGATTACGTTCTTAGTCACAGTAATAACCTCAATCTTTTAGAACCGCAGGCTTCTGACACATTATATGTATAAGGGCTTAGTAGCGAGATGTCTACAATCGTACTTAGTTTACTTTTATACCATTTTTATACAATAATATACTTTTTTGTATTAGTAGTCACGGCACAACATAAATATGACTTAGACTTAAAGTTTTTCAACAGGCTCGGAGGGCCAATATGTTCAGAAATAGGAGCTCCGCGAAAGAAGAGCTCCGTCGTCTCTGTTAGATTTGATTTTGAAATATAAATCATTGGTCAGTCGGCGTTGTGCTACCTATTGTATGAAAATGTAAAAAAATCAACTAAGTGCGATAGGAGACATCTAGCTACTAAATCCTAATTAGCTTGACTAGTATATATACGGAAACGTCGTTTTTTATTTGTTTATTTAGACCACTTACAGTCAAAATGATACAAAAGTACTTTGAATGAAATGATAAAGTAACAGTAAGACCCTAGGTTCATAAATGAATAAGTCCATATAACAAAAAGGCGTATGTCCAAACTTGATACTTCATTTTGATCAATAGAAGTAACACGTGAAGGATTCCTAAATTATCACATGAGATTTTATAGGATCATGAAAAGCTAATGCCCAGAATTTCGTTTATCCAAGCCATCACTTTAACTGAGCAGGAGCAAGATGGTCATCTCAATTTGTGTCAGAAACTAACTTCTACTTAGACATTTCGTGAGACGGGGAATTTTAAGTTTGTTAATACGACCCAAGGATATCATCTCATCATCAGCTGACCCGCTGTATGCACGTTTGCCAACCAGAAGAAATAGGTTGGCAGTCGATGTGTTCAATATTATATGTAACCATTTTTTATGTTACTCACCATCTAGCATAATTTACATTATGTGTGTATATTGTTCACAAATAAATGGTTTGATTTGATTTGATTTGACTCTTATTTCGTGTATTAATCGTGTATCGATAATTGTGACCTCTACGACTGTCCTTCAGCTAACTGTACAAAAGTCAAACCATTTGTTAACTTATTCTTAATTATTCTTACCGGCGGAGCAATTATTCTTAGCGGCGGCGGTGGGACTTACCTGAAAACAAAACAACACAGTTAATTAATGTCGATAAATAAATCACTAAGGGTAGTTTTCGTAGATAGCGTGCCATAACCTGAATAATTCAGAAAACTTAAGCACGGTGTCGTGTCGTGTGTGAGAACAAATGACAGTTGCTATCGTGGTCAATAGAACTTGTGAATGATGTAAACAAATTAGCACTGTTTGACACATAGGTACCTAACCTCAAATATTCACTAAGAGTGTTTTTATTAAAAATAACATACAATGAATAGTTATTTCGTCTTAAACTTAATATGAAAATAATGACCTAGTGTATAAAGGATTCCAAGATCTCACTTGATCTTTAAAAGTACATGATTATCGAGTAATCTTGGTAAATTGGTTCGTTTGGTTTTGTTTACACCTTTTGCAAGTTCTATTGACGGTGACTTTAGAGAAGAACCATTTGGCGTTCGTTATCGCTATCGAAAATGTATAGGATTGGCGTAAGCTGTCAGACGGTCGCGTCGAGCGCCTACGTCAATTCCATACAATTTGTCAGTTTGCGTTAGCGGTAAACAACTTATCTAGTCTCAGGCAATGAGGCTCAAGTCAATTTGTGTGTGATACTGATATTCTCCGATGTTCTTTTATTACATATGTCAAAACATGTGCGTTGGAGCGCATTAATTATAAAACAAATGATTGAGTGAAATTTAATAGAAACGAAATGATCCTTTGTTTGACGAAAAGTACCTATCCTTACAAATTGTATGGCCATTTGTTTCAAAACATAAATTACGTGGGTTATGCTGTTTAACTTTTTGGACGCCACCAAAATAGATATTAATTTTATTTCAAGGTTTATTGGTTCCTTCTTGAACATAATGAATAATATTTTTACCAATTACAAAGGAAAAGTTGGCTTTAAAGTATTCTCCAGATTCACCATTAACGGATTAAATGGTTTGAAAGGGCTATTAGTTCCGGAAAATAATTAAAAATGTGCCGTCGAGATGAATTATTGCATCTGAGAATTTAATGGGAAGTAGCTTATGCCGGAAAACTGATAATATGTCTTACAAATATAATCTTAGCTAGACGCTTTCAAGGCAAACCTGTAAACTAAGTTTTTTAATGGTCTGGAAACTACTACTATATAATACTAACAAAATCCTAAATCATTTGAGATTAAGAAATAAATGCACAATTACTTGACATATTAAAAAAAGAATAATGATTGATAGACACTTTTAAACTGGCAAATTACAAATCCGGTTAAGATAAAATGAAGACTTTTAGATGCAGATGAAATAATATATCTCTACATAGTACCTACCTAAATATAAACCACGCAGCGAATTTTGATGATGTTTTTAACATTACATACAGTAAATAAACATCAGGGGGATGTCACAATAGATCGAATCAACTATTTACTTACACCCCTGCAAAACCAAACGGGTCACGAGTAAAAAAATAAAATAAAAGGATAAGTAAACTCTCTCGGTAATTAACGGAATATAAAAATAGTGAGGAACCTAAAGATTACGTTGATACTAGTATAAACTATATCATTAAACAAATTGCAATGATTTATTCAAATACGAAAAACGACAAGCTATGTACCTACCTAACATAATCGTAGCAAAGCTAAAATTTCATTTTTACCTAATACCTAGAGCAGTCGAAAACTTAAGAATTAACTTAGAACGAAGCAAAAATGAACTCCCTTGGTTTTACCCTGGTAAATTAAATTTCGAAAGGGTTTCAGCTACAATTTTCATTGTAGCTGGTTCCGTTAAAGTTACGAAAAGGCCAATCGAGTCCAGTGGAATGCAGAGCACATTGTGAGCTTTCGAATTTTATTCCCGAGTACTGCACGCTTAAAAAAGCTAACGAGTTTGAAAATTATGCCGCGTTTGGAGCAAAAATCGACGAAAGCTTTTTGTGCCTCAGAATTATGTTTTTCTTTAGTTTGATAAAAGTTTCTATAGCCCAAGTCTTGTTTAATAAACTTCCACCTTAGTCCTGAGGATTGGCGACGCTTGCAGTCGTGAAATTGCGGAGGAGGCGAGCGAACGAGTGGGTCACCAGATCGAAAGTGATCGCCAGCGTCATCAGCAGCCCATCATGATCACCATCAGCGTATACTATACTTCTGGACATAGGCCTCTCCCATAGTACGCCACCGAGTACGACCATTAACATACAGGGGTGTTATTCTCTCAAAAACAACGGACGGGCGGACGAACGAGCGAGATCGCAGCGGCGAGTTTAGGTAGTCCTGTCAGAGCGAACAAAACACATTTTAGCGCGTGCATTTTCAATTAAGCAGCCTTATACGTTCGATTCATCGGCAGAAACCATGCTGCTTTAAAATGCACGCGCTATAATATGTTTTGTTCGCACTGACAGGACTACTTAAACTCGCCGCTTGGACTTCACTCGTCCGTCCGTCCGACCGTCGTTGTTCAGAGAATCACTACCCAGCTCTTGTTAGTCACTCTTTTCTCAAATGCCGACAGTGCACTTGTGCTTCTTCTGGTGTTGCGGGTGTTTGTCGCGATGATCACTATACGGTAACTCGCTTGCTCGTCTGCCTCCTCGTGAAATAAAGAACAGGCGGCGGCGGTGGGTCGAGATTCCAATCAGTAAAACCATATCATCTATGAAGTCTTATCCATTAACCTACCGCCAAATAGCAGTGTTCGCATTGTTGTGTTCCGGTTTGGGGATAAGAGAGCCGGTGAAATGACTAGCATAGAGGCATTCCATCTTAGTCCTCAGGGTTGGCAACGCATTTGCAGTCTTAGGATTGCACTGCATTCTTGTGAGTGCGAATGTCTATGGGTCACAGTTTCCACTTACCATCAGGTGGCCTGTGTGCTCGTTTGTCTACTCTAAAACATAAAAAAAAAAAAAAAAAAAAAAAAAGTGTTATCGCATTGTCAACGTTTTGATAGCTTTTATTTACTTGACAGTAATGGCCGCTGAGTTAAAAACAATATCATAACAGGGGCCCTAATATGGCTGCGTTTATCGTGTGACAAAGTTTGGATAAGGCATCCGTCACCTTCTGACACGTATATAACTGACACGTACGAGAGTGACGGATGCTTTATCCACATTTGACACGCGACATAGACACAGCCATACTAGGTCCGCAGGTCAAAAACGATACGGTTTTTACCGCCTACAATAGTTAGAGGCCTTGTGCGATCATTTGCCTTTCCATACCATTAAAAAACAGTGCGAGGCATATTGTCATTGTGTTACTCTTAGGCTCGTTGTATTAAAGTATTTTTTCATGAAGACTTTAGTATGAATTTTATGTGGTTAAATTCCCTTCGTTAGCCTTTACCGCTTGACAGAACTGTCCCAGGGGTGCGGGGATATCATAAAACAGCTTCGTGACAATCGTGACGTATGGGCCAAGAGGGTGAGTGAAATATAATATTGTGGAAATTGGTCATTTCGGCCACTTCAAGAGTTATGCGAGTTATTGTACGAGTTAAAATTAGGTGATACACACAAAAATTTAGGGGATATTTATGATGTAGGTAAATAGTTAGCATTTTGTCAAGGACATTTTGAAACTTTCTTATTTATTGCCAGTAAGCATATAAAACTTTATTTTTATAACGTTTGGCCATTCACATACGATTTTGAGGAGTATGATTTTTGTGATTTTAGACACGGATTTGTTTACAATACATTTTTCAGAGCTCTAGGAATCAAAGCATCGTTCGATAAAGAATAAAATAAAAACAGGGTCAATGACACTTCCAAATAATCTCTGTATCCAGATCTGTTTATCCAAACCGGTAGCGGTCCATAACGTAGGTACACGGCACCCTAAGGACTTTAAAAACCCTTTGCAATTCCCTCAAAATATAAACCTCTTTTAAAACTGTAATCTAATCATCTCTTTCACGCATTTCGCCACGACCCGAGAGCGAAAGAGTTAACTAACTTTTTCAGTTTCGTGTATCGGTAAGAGCCCTTAATTTAATGTCTATAATTTGGACCGTGACTCGACTGCGATTCGGGGTTGCCATAAATTATTCATCGTTTCTCAAAAGTCATTCAATTGATTGTTCTACATTTAGGATTTTTGTGACTGGCAACATTAGGCTGTTGTATTAGCGTTAGTGTTTTGTTATTTTTATTTTTAAGACAGTATTTTTGTAAATTTAAAATTGAAAACACAGACGAACGCGGATAGCCTAGATAAAGTTAAGTTACCTTTGAAGTTATATAGCTTTGATCTTTCATTAAATTTGCTAAGCGAAACGGAAACAGAAAATACATTTAGAGCCCTAATTTAATTTCCGAGCATTATTGAAAATAATAAAACTAATTATTCCTATTGCTAAGCGATATTATTTAAAACAAGGCCAAATATTAAATCATATTAAATAAAAAATAATCATACAATCTTAAACGCTCAGTTTCCTTGGTCGATAGCTTGCATACTTGTAGCAATCCATTGACGTCTAGTTTTAACATCTTTAACCCTAGAGCTATAGCGGCGACGCAATGTATCACAAAACTGAGCATTTACTGTTTTTATTCTTGCCACTTCAAAACCGGCCTTTGTACATATATAATACAGCACCCGTCCTTCCCCAACTGTCACAAACGTCCAGGAAACGTGACTGCGTGGGCTCCCAAAGTTCTCCCGAAGTTCAAAAATAACGACACTAGTGCGTGATACCTGTCGACCCTCGTCAATCAGAATAATTCTTAGGCATTGTCGACGACGCGCTGGCCTAGTTGGTAGTGACCCTGCCTACCAAGCTAGCAGCGGTCCTGGGTTCAAATCCCGGTAAGGACAGATATTAGTGTGATGAGCGCGAATATTTGTTCGTGAGTCATGGATGTTTTCTATATATTTTTGTTTATATATTTCTCTATATAAGTATTTATATCGTTGTCTAGTACCCATAATACAAGCCTTGAGCTTAGTTTGGGACTAGGTCAATTGGTGTGACATTGTCCTCTGATATTTATTTATTTATTTTTTATTTATTGTGAACGGGACGGTATAACGAGTAAGTGATAACAAAAAAAAACAAATATAGTAACAATTACTCTACTCGAACTGAGCTAGGTATGTACCTGTGTTTGAAAGCCTAGTTATTAATAGACAATTAATAGTCATAACATAATGAACATTTAGGTAATAACTTAACAGAGCGCACAGAATTGGTCCTGATTTATATGCAAAATGCATAATTATAATTACATACCTACTAGTCAATTGACAAAAACGTAAAGCAGAGTTAACTATAAATAGTTTTATGTTGTGTGCAAGCATGCGTGCGTGCATGCGTGCGTGCATGGTGTGTGTGTGTGTGTGTGTGTGTGTGTGTGTGTGTGTGTGTGTGTGTGTGTGTGTGTGTGTGTGTGTGTGTGTGTGTGTGTGTGTGTTTGTGTGCACGTGGGGGTGTGTAACGCTAGTTGAATCAGTATGATACTTAGCTAGGTTTGGTAGCACAGGGGCTCTATTCTACTGTGTAGATCCATATTAGACCGAGAGAAATATTCGGAGCTGACTTTCCCTAGTTGGAGAGGCACTTAAAGAAGAAGAAGATCCATATTGCCATTGACATGTTATAGTATTGTCAAAATTTTGATAGCTCTTATTTACTTGACGAATGGCTCCCCGAGTTAAAAAACAATACCATTACACGTCTAAAGCAATATTGTTTACGCATAGGTGCCATACTCATTAAAGATAAAGATAAAGATAAAGAGACATTTATTCGCAACAATACAAAACCACATTAGGTACATAGATACAAAAAATAAGACACAGAGAAACAGTTGCGAAACGGTCCCAACTCAGCATTCGCTAGCCGTAAAGCCAGCACTGTAAGCGTAAAGTAGCATTAAATCATTATTATAGTTCAGGAACTATGATTTGGCCGTCTGTTATCTACTTTACAACCTTTTTTTCTGCATTAAGACTTACCGGACCTAACCTTAACCTTAACCTTTCAACCCACTGTGCTGTTTGAAGAAGAGCAGTTTTACGATTACCTTTTGTTTGATCTTAGTGAAGATTATAGAACTATACCTACATCCTTCTTAAGTTGTTGGTAAGGGGTTACAAATAGTCATCGAGAATATTAGCTGTATAGCCCTGGGGGTTATTATGATATAACTATGTTCATTTTACGGCGAGTGTAAGGGACAGAGAGCTGTAGCGTCCTTTACTCTCAGCTTAAACTGAACTGCTTAGCTATTTGCTTAGGCATTTGCAAGAAGATTCCCCGATTTTCTTCTTCCACACGCTTACAATGTTGTTAGCAGGAGGTGTAACCTTAGACACTGCTCTGCCTCTGAGGCCAAAAGAATAGTGACAAAGTGGATCCAGCCTATTGATTATTATGAAACTGAAAAAATACTGAAGGTTTTCTAACATACACACACACACACACGTACACACTCACTCTCTCACACACACACATACACACACACACACACACACACACACACACACACACATAATTGTTATTAACTCAAGTACCGATGTATTATATAGTAAACTAGCGACCCGCCCTCGCTTCGCTTCGGTTTATGTGAGTTTTCGGTAACACCCGTACATAAAACAAAGTTTATTATACATGAAAACCTTCCTCTTGAATCACTCTATCTATTAAAAAAAACCGCATCAAAATCCGTTGCGTAGTTTTAAAGATCTAAGCATACATAGGGACAGACAGCGGGAAGCGACTTTGTTTTATAATATGTAGTGATGATTAGTGTTAAGCCATCCGTCATTCTAATTAGTAATAGCGTAGAACTTATACTTAGACCTGGTAATTGTAACAAATGGACCCCACGTGACAGGCCGAGCCTAGTGTGGTGGTCATGGGCAACTTATGTGAATTTAAGTTTTGTGGCAAATAAACAATATTTTATTTTATTTTTATTTTTCTGGATACCCAAGATACAATCTCAGCCTAGTTTGGGATTGGCTGATTGATGTCATAATTACCCCCGTGTAAGCTTTCAATCTTGATTATGTTTCGATACAGTGGACGCGGTAACGTACCAGAATTCGTCCCACGCAAAACCTCCCACGCTATTCCTGGTGCTTCTAAATTTAGAACACGTTCGATCTGAATTAGAATCGAATACCACTTAGTGTAATTACATCCCTTTAGATTTGTTATTCTCGGAACAAAACAAATGATCACGATCCATATTTATCGTGTATGAAGTTGATTGACAAATAAATTTCAGGGTAGTGATTCTCTCAACAATGACGGTCGGACGGACGATCGAGTGAATGTCCAAGCGGCGAGTTTAATTAGTCCCGTCAGTGCGAAGAAAACGGGTGCACCGAAGTTCATATAAAATTGCAAATTAAATTATTGGAAATCCGAAAATGTATCTCATATAATTTTACAACCTAATGATCACTCTTCATACTCTTAATTTACTTTTTTAATACTAATGATCGGAACTTATAATCATCTGAACTTATAACGCCAATATTGATGGAACCGTACACTTTTCACAATTTCTTAAATATCTTATATCTTATCTTATCTTTTTTTATAAAATGCATTATGAGTTGCGATAATTATGACATAAAAAGTGTGAACAAAAAAGTATGAGCAAAATTTTTCGAAGTAATGATGAGTATAGTCACAAATCGTTATTTGTATAAAAAATCGAAAGTCCAATTTTATATGAGCCAATATGGACCCGAAAAAAACAGCAGTATGGTTTCTGCCGATGGATCGAACTTATAAGGCTGCTTAATTGAAAATGCACGCGCTAAAATGTGTTTTGTTCGCTCTGACGGGACTACTTAAACTCGCCGCTGCGATTTCGCTCGTTCGTCCGACCGTCCGTTGTTTTTGAGAGAACACCCCTGATCATCTGAAGGCGTGAGTGTGTGTGTGTTGTGTTTTATCTGATTACAAAATGTCTAGATACTAACTCTGTAACATCCGTATATAGACCAGAATTTAGTATACATACAAACCTCCCGTGAAAATGTATGTAATTGATGGTAAAAACCGCATGAAAATCCGTTCTGGGGTCGGACGAACGATCGAGGGAATGTGGCAGCGGCGAGTTTAAGTAGTAACAAAACACTATTTAGCCCAAGCATTTTCATTTTAGGAGAATCGAACGTATACGGATGCCTAATTGAGAATGCACGGCTAAAATGTGTTTTGCTCGAGATTCACTCGTTCGTTCGACCGATTGCGTTTTTAAGAGAACCACACCCTGTAGTTTTTGAGATTATCGCATACTTGTACTTATGGACAGACAGCCGCAGCGGAGCCCTGTTTCATAATAATATGATTAATCAAAGTAGGTACAGTCGAGTTCTTAAATATGTGTACTCTTTAGTACGTTGTCTATTGCCATACATTAATTAACAGCAATTTAAGTGACAAGGTACTAAAATGTACACATATTTATGAACTCTACTGTACACGTGTATTGCCACACTTCATTTTCAGGGGCTCATCCATATGGGGGGGCTACTTATATTTTGCAAGGGCTAGTCCCAGATTAGGGGGGGCACTATGTCCTCCGAGCAAATCTCATGTAAGCTGCTTGTGCATTAAATATTTAGGTTAAATCCACTGCAACTACACTCATCCTAGGGGTACCTTACATACTAACATTCGTAACGGCACCTTACACCTTACACGAGAACATAAGAGTTTGTTAGGATACGAGTAGCATAGTGTTGCGGTAACAGTAAAATTAGGGCAGTGAAATAATCGGTTTAACCGGATTCGTTATCTATGAAAAAACTTTTTGCCCGAGTCGGTAACCGGATTTGCACACCCAAACCGAATAATGTAAACGCGCCATTAGACTTTTCTACAGGTGTCGAGACTTATGAGGTACTTTCGTATTTTTACAATACGGCACAAAATTTCGATGTAATATGTATTAAGGAAAAATGGCGGAAAAGAGGGAAGCCCTTTGCCATTTAGAGAGACATTTAAGGTTAAAAAAAAAATTGTTCGCAATTTGATATTCAGTTTTGGTAGGGTTTTTACCGTCTAAAATAAGATAAATCATGAAAAAAAGGAACGAATCTCCAAATACTTTCAATATCGAAATATTAAAAGCAAAAACTATTCGTTACTTTGAAACCGTTCGAAAACAAATTCGAATTCCGAACGTCAAGTCGTTATTTCATTTTTGCAACTAAAAGTGGCTGCATAGTAAATCCAGCGGATCACCGCTAGCTATAAGTAGACGCAGCGCTTGAAGCGATAAGTTGCCAACCACCGGATCCGAGACCAGACGCCTAGTGCTTTAACTACTTTAGAGACGTGATACGTATCGATGATATCGATAGTTGAGTTAGTAGTTCAACATTGATTTAGTGCTAGGAGAGCAGTTTAATTGAGGTAATCCTTAAACGAAACCACTATCAAACAACCAAAGGAAAACAGTGGAAACAACCGAAACTTTTTTTTTGGTTTGGTGTTTCGAGTATTATGTAAATTTATGTATGTATGTCTATTTCTGTGGCACGCTTTGCAGCCTAAAAGGCTTAGTGGATTTTAACATATTTGGTGTCGTTAGATTTGTCTTGGTTGTGGGAGTGACATTAAGTGTAATTATAATGTTTTGAACAAAGTAATGAGGGGGTTATTTTTTAACATAATCTATATTCTTTAGACTTTGTTACTGATTAACTATTCATTCATGCTATTAAACAGAAAGGATTTGCCACGAGCGAGCTATTAAGGAATAATTTACCGGTAATTACCCGATTTAGTATGAAAATAACCGGTTAAAACCGGTTATAACCATATGGCATTCCCTATTAAGGAAAAATTGTTGTAAGGTTTTATTTAAAAGTGATACTAAAAACGCTCCAATTTGATTAAAATTAACGCATAAATATTTAAATGTAAAAGTAAACAGCGCATCAAATACTTGTCTTGTAAACAAAAGTGAATGAATCCCCAACATCGGTTTTTACCGAAACTCCGCAATTATCGCTAAAACGTAAAAAGGTCGCAAACCCCGAACCGCTTTGTTACGCTTTAGGTAAATTAAAACCGGCGGCGTCGCGCCTCGCCTATAAAATTCCCCCCTTTTAGCAAAATAGGAAGCAAGGTACGAAGTGTGTATTGCAAATGAAACCTTATTTTAAGGTCTGTGAGAGGTAGATTTGCTTTGATTGTTTAGTTGTAGATACAACTTTTTATTTAGAAAGGATAAATTATAATTAGGTAAGTAAACAAGGAAAATTGTAATGGGTTAACATTTGTTGAAAAAAAAACGGAATTTCGAGTGATGCAATTTGTTTCGGCCGGCGAACTGTTCCCCTAATTTATTTTATTTTAATTGTTTTAGGTATTACCGCAGCATTTTCTCAGTTGTCTTGGAGCTTTATAAATAAGTACCTAACTACTTTACAAATTAACATATCGTTCATTGAATACAAAACGGACACATTCCAAAATGTGCCAGTGTTGCGTTTTGAAATTAGAAGCAGATCGTATAAGAGTTTCAATGCAAGAGCAAATTATTTTGGAATGTGTCCGTTTTGTATTCAATGAGCGATATGGCCAAGATGCTATGTAAAACTAGCTAAATAATATTAAATTTGATCTGCTGTAAGCACATTGATCATTGATTTAAGGTTGTCTGGAAGAGATCGCTAATCAGCGATAAGACCGCCTGTTGTTTACCTGTGTTGTTTTTAATAATGCTGTATCTCTGTAATGTTATTGTTTGGTGTACAATAAAGTGTTTTGTATTGTATTGTATTGTATTGATCATTAATTTGCTCTAACACGACGTAGAGTCTATTGTTATACTGGTTTTATTAATTATATACTTATTCCATTATAATTTTTTATATTTATATTTCTTACGGGAGACAGTTTAGATATCATATTGTCAAAGTTTTAATAACTCCTATTAACTTGACAGTAATGGCGGCCGAGTTATAAACAATACCATAACACCTCAAAAGCAATATGGTTTTACCGTGTTGAATAGAACACTGGTCATCAAATAGGCCGATGTATTAATTATAAATGGCAAGATAATTTAATATTAGTTTTATCAAATCGGTCCCGTGCCAGTAACAGTCTTCTCTAATGAAAATTGTAATCGAGTTAATAACTTTCCAATTTTACCCGCCAATTTCTAAGAACTATCGATACCCTATTTACACAGTCACATCACTAGCTGCTGACAGCGAAGCACTGGCATAAGTTTTACGGAAACAAAATCAGCTGCGTGCAACGGCTGACGCTCAGTCAGACGGAATAAATTAAACTACTTGAGGGTTGTAGGTTTTAGTTAGCCATTAGGGCGGTACTCATTATCGATATCAATAAATGACGGGGTTTATTGTTATTCTCTGACTTTCTTTAATTTAATTAATTTTGATTGTGTGTAGTTTTTTTTTGTGTGTATTAATTTACTGTTGTGCGTGCACCAAATGTGTTTTTATTTATTTAGCTCTGATGGCTGAAATTCAGGTTCCTACTCGTTTGTCAGCTGTGGCTATTTGTGAAATTTAGTAACTAGTGTATTTTTTATAAAACATGTTTGTACTTATTAATTGACGTAGAATAGCTATTTTACGAATTAACTTTAAAAAGGTTTAGAAATGTGCGTGCTTTCAATTTGAAAACGTGATTTAATTAATTTTGATTGTGTGTAGTTTTTTTTTGTGTGTATTAATTTACTGTTGTGCGTGCACCAAATGTGTTTTTATTTATTTAGCTCTGATGGCTGAAATTCAGGTTCCTACTCGTTTGTCAGCTGTGGCTATTTGTGAAATTTAGTAACTAGTGTATTTTTTATAAAACATGTTTGTACTTATTAATTGACGTAGAATAGCTATTTTACGAATTAACTTTAAAAAGGTTTAGAAATGTGCGTGCTTTCAATTTGAAAACGTGATCGTGTATCATTCACTGTTTTTACCTAAATTGCAATTGTATTATTTACGATCAAACTAATAAAACTACTTATAACAAAGGTTGTCACAGTCAGCGGCCTGACAGTGCAAAATCTACGAACAAATATATGAAACCTTAACCCCCTTACTTATAAACGTGGAATAAGCTTGGAATAGTTTATGCCATGCTTTGTCACTTTCTGTCAGATGCAAATGTCACAATTACAGATAAGGACAAAGCATGGCATAAACTATTCCAAGCTTATTCCACGTTTATAAGTAAGGGGGTAAAGCGCTAATAAATGAAGTTGAAAGGCCGAAATCGGCCGACACACAGTAAATCTATGATCCCCTTAACGTTAACAATAAGATATAAATGGAAGAGACAAAGTGCAATATAGGCCCAGATATAATCTGTGGGAGAAATCACCAATATAAAAGATTACTGTAGGTAAAAAAAAACTTTATTTTCTCAAAAAAGGGAAGCGCAATGGGGGGAGTTCAGGAAAAGTTCTGTTTTTGTTCACGCAGTAAAAACATACTTTCTACTTTAGCATGTAAAAACCGGAACGTATTTACTCGTAACTAGCATAAGTGAATCATAATCCGTTCAAATTTCAGTCTTAAACTAACTACGTAAATTTTGTAATGGCATGCGTAACGTTACGTCATGTTTTTCTAAAGTACCTACGTTTAATATAACCCCATGTCAAAACGGATTCATCCTGAAATCAATCTTAGAATAACCCTACTGAATCTAAAATGGCGTGTATGATTATTAAGTTACGTCAGTTTCGTTCCAGAGCACATGTTACCCTTAGCAAATTGAATGATATTTGACATAATGAAAGTGGAAGAGGACTAAACTCTCTGAAAAAAAACATCGTAATCTGTGTCTGAATGCATTCAACTAAGACTCAAATTACGGTGATATTTTATGGCAGTTGGACCACTTTTGCTTGTGAATTCATTTGATCTCATTCAAGACTCAACCCTTGTCTTCATTGATTTTCATCTGAAACAGATTCGAGAAAAGCGATAATTAGGAACTTGACAAGGGTTTTTAATGAGGATTAATATGCATTTGGTTTTGTAATAGGTGCCTTAGGAGCGTATGGCAATTTACGGTTAAAAGAGCAGAATCGGCGTTTGTAGGATTATTTTGTAATTCTAAAATGTTGGGAAAGGAGGGATGGCGTTAGCACGAGATCGGGCAAAGTGGCGTGAAAGAGGCCTTTATCCTGCATTGGGTGTATTGTTTATCGTACGTAGGGAATGCAAATTAACCGGCTATTAACCGTTTTCGTATCAAAATAATCAGTTAAACCCGGTTATAACCGGTTAATTGCATTCCCTAATCGTACGCCACGTGCAAACTTACAATTTAAATAAGTACAATACAATACAATACAATACAAATACTCTTTATTGAACACCAAAAGAAAACAAAACTCGGAACAGTACATTTTAACTATAGGTATACAACAGGCGGTCTTACCGCTAAATAGCGATCTCTTCCAGACAACCTTGGACAGAGAAATAATAAAAACAAAAATACATGGCAGGCGGTGTAAACTAAATTATACAGAACTCAAACTAAACTACAAGAAACACTTCTGATATTGTAAAAACTACATACACAAATATAAACTAAGTACATATTAATATACACATAAACAAAGTAAATTAGTTAATAAATACATACCAAATACACGCTAAATACATACTATTATACAAATATAAAATATACATACATAAATTCTAGAAATCAGCCAAACACAGCCAAATACACGAGGTCGTAAGATGGTAAAAATAAAAGTAAAGGAAATCATAGAAAAACTACGGAAGCGATAGATAGTATTCCTTTAGCTTGTTTTTAAAAATAAAAATAGACTGAGCACGCCTTACTTAATACTTAATACTTATTACTTAGTACTTAATAAGTATCTGTCCAACATTTTAATAGACGCAAGGTATTGTTGCCAACTGTACTTATGTTGTCACAATCATCACTAGCATGACTAACATGTTTAACTGGAAGAGATCCCTTAAAGGGATAAGTTCGCCTTTGTCAACCCTGTTATATTTTTGTCTATTTCATAATTGTTATCTCTTGTTTGTACAATAAAGTGTTTACATACATACATACATATCGAGATTTGAGAGAGAACTTGACAGGTCTACGTTAAGTACAGCGAAAATACCGTTGCCACCTTCCGACTTCTTCATCAGATCAGCTGTTGGACATCATCGTCACAGTCAGTCAAAATCATTCTGCCTGCATTTTCTAATTAGAACAGTTTTGGACCTCTATATTCTACGAGGCGAAACCATATTGCCTTTGAAGTGCTTTCGTATACATAGTCTTTAACTCGACCGCCATTACTGTCAAGTAACTATAAGCTATCGTAACGTATAAGATACTCGTACATGTCAAAGGCAATAATTTACCCTGCAGAATAAAGAGAACCATGTCGTTTTGACTCTTTGAACGCCTTCCTAGGACAGATCAAACGTGACATTAAAACGACACAATACGCCGCAATATTAGTTTCTTTCCAATGCCTTTCCAAACAAGGCCCACCCCTAACCTCTGACCTATAGGGCGCTAATCGCTCCGATAACCCTATCCGATGTAATGCGAACCCTCCCGAACTTTGCCGATATCTCCCGATCGGTTCAACCTGAGTAACTTGATACCATAGATGTCGAGGCAGCCGAGGCAGCGTTCCGAAAATGAAAGATATATAGAAATCGGTCAAGTTAGAGTCGGATTCGCTCACTGAGGGTTCCGTACCGCTAGGTAGTAGGTATTATATTCCGATTTGATTTCGATTTCGAAACGAATCAACGCGGGCCTAACTTATTATTTTACTTTAATCATAAAAAATTGCAATCCCAATAGTCTTACCCCCTTACTTATAAACGTGGAATAAGATTGGAATAGTTTATGCCACCACATTTTGCACACTTAGGCTAATATGTTTACCAGTGTATTAGTGACAGGTTGCAAGCCCATCGCCTAACAGTACTATACGCCTTTATTCCCTTAGCCGTCTCTTACGACATCCACGGGAAGATATGGAGTGGCACTATTCTAACCCGGCAACCACACGTTACCAACAAGTTTTTAGAGTTGTTGGTAATTCTGTAGCTCTGCCTACCCCACTCTGGGAATAAAGGCGTGAGATTATGTATGTGTGTATGTATGTAGTTTATGCCATGCTTTGCTTACCTGTAATTGTGACATTTGCATCTGATAGAAAATGACAAAGCATGGCATAAACTATTCCAAGCTTATTCCACGTTTATAAGTAAGGGGGTTAGTATGTATAGATACAGGTGATTTTACCTATACATACCTACTTCTTTTTTTTATTAATTTTCTGAAACTCGTGAACTATCAGTTTATTTCGTCTGTTTTTTTCTTCAGGGTCAAATATTTAAGCAAAATTTGACACCCGCCATTTTTCTGAAGCGGCATTTTTCCTTGATGCACGAATCGAGTCGTTTATAAGGGATTATTGCTTAGGCCTACTAATCTCGGAAGATTGTCGAAGCAATCTGTTGCAGATTGGTTTCCTTCCGAATAAAGATGTACATTTGTAAAGTTCCCGTATCAGAGATTGAAAGAGTTGATATACTTTTGGTTGATAAAAATGAAGCATATTAGGAAGGAATCGGAAAATGCTGTGAGTATTTATTCAGGTTTGCAGTTTTGCACCGCATGTCTTTATGTTGTTCGTTTTTTAAATCTCTTATTATTGATTGTCCTAAAGATATTAAGACAATCAATAATAAGAGATTTAAAAGAAGCTAATCAACGGACATAAAAAAAAGATAGAAGATAGAAGATAAAAGACACTTTTACATGTTAACAATCTACCAGCGCTTCGCAAGAGACCACTGCTGAGAAGAAACGCCGCAAGAAACACAACAGTCAGTCGATTTTTTTAAATATAAAATTATAAAACTTAACTTAGCATTAACCTACAATAAGAAGTAAATAAATTCACGCGTAGTTGAGCAGGAAAATGTGTCAATGCTCAGGATTTTCACCATAACTAATTAGAAGTAAGAGAAAAAAAAAATTATAAAAATTAAACTTAACGAACGATGAATAGTAGAAGGTTCTCAACTCGTCTGTATTCTACGAGTATTTTACAAGCTTTTATTTAACTTGCAATGCATAGTTTGAGCCACTTCCCGGCTTCCGATGAAGCTGAAAATTTGCACCCGCCTTTAGTTCTGATGACCATGCAATATTATAGTACCATCGAGCTGGTGTGATGATGGAGACTCAGAGTGGCCATAGGAACTCCTAAATTACACATGATAAACTCGACGTGTTAGGGCTTGTTAGAATCGTCTTGGCGAGTAGATGACGACTGTGAAATAAAATGTACAGTCGGCAACAAAAGCCTGCCAAGAAATTAAGTTATTGACAGAAACTTATTTTTGCAAGAAATCGAGGAGCATTCGTCGATTTCTTGGCAATTTTCAGCCGATTTTTCATGAAGTTTCACGTCAAGATCTGAGGGGCTACTTGGAAAATCGAAGTTCGAAGTTATGTTTGCTTCATCCCTTTCTCTCGATTTAGTCTCGAATGACGTGTGAAAGGGATTCGGCACCCAAGTTACGAATTTAGTGATTTGAGGGTGAATTTAGGGAAAGTCCAACCAGTGTGTATTATTGACAGGTTGCAAGCCCATCGTCTAACAATACTAGAAGCCTTTATACACTTCATTTATTTATTAACCTAATATAAAGCAATCTTCGGCCAATCCTTCAGAAAAGAGTCCAAGTCATCCCGCCATCTCCGCTTGGGTCTGCCTCGCCGTACACCTTCATTATCTACCCTAAATTCGATTGGCATTTCAAATGATAACCTTATACACTGTTACGTAACGGAAAAAGGTCAAATTCGGTTACGTAATCCTTTTTTTAACTTTTAAGCGCATTACTAAAGTCGAGGCTCCACGTTAATCCGAATTGATCAAAAGGATTGTTCCAATCATTGTCATTTATTTTAAGCCGATTGAGTCCGTATTTCAAAAAACTGCAAAGTTCCATTCAGTGAATAGGACGGAGGTACGGTACTGATATAATGCTGTCGCTTTCGACGCTTTTGAAAGGTTTTGACAGTATCATTAAAACCTTAATAACTTCTAAATTAATTACGAGTAACATACTGGAAAGTTAAAACAATGTTTTGGACGGGTCTAGAAGAGGTTTTTTACCCTTAATATATTCATAAATTTCAAAACACCTGTAGGTACAAATATGACCCTGAAAAAGGAGTGTAACAATGTAGCTAGTGTAAGCTTTTTTTATCGATATATCGATAATTGTATTGTAAAAAAAATAACCGGCCACGAAAAAAAATAAAAAAAATATAAAACATTTTACGTGACTTTTGTATAAAATTAAATAGAAACCGATGTAGTTTCTTTTTCGAAATCCACGTCAGTTTCGAAACACAAAGCAGCACTTGACATTTTATTTGGATTAGTTATGTAGTGCACATTTTCTGAAGGTTCTATTATTTTCAATGAGGTAGTATAGTCACGTCATTCAAAGGTTTACCTCTTAGTTACCCGACGAGTTATTTTATTACTTGATATGATAAAGTAGGAGATAAGATCTAGATGGAATAACACAAGTAAAACAACCGTCGCGAATGATTATAAAACAATGTAAATACATCGCTATGTTTTTTTTATAAAATAATACTACATATCGATACAAAAAGCGATTCTAGCTCTATATACTAGGTGACACGTAAGACGTAATACAAAATGTTATTTTCCGAATCTACCCATGACTACGATCAACTATTAATATGGGACCAACTTCGAAAATGTAAACACAAAATCGACGTCTCCATACAAATTGTGAAACCAGGTGATTGCTTTTAGTATGGGAGATTAAAAAAAAAACTACCGATTTCGATATTAGTCCCATACTAAAAGATGATCCAGCTCATGAGTAGATCCAGAAAATAAAATTTTGTATTACGTCTTAGGTGTCACCCTGTAGATGGAAACAGTCTTTTGTTTTGCCGCGAAAAATCCGAGCTTTGATAAATAACACAAACCATAGATGTAGGAAAACATAGATTCCGTGTAGCCAAATGTCAAGCGTATCACCTTTTTTTTCTGTGTACAACACAACTTGTTGCCAATATTATTGATAAACCGCATAATCACTGAGTCCAAACTTACGCACACTAATGCAGAGTCCCACACTGACACACCTATAAAGTGGTATGCTTTTGAAATTCAATCGAAAGCGGTAATTTATAGACGAATCTTGTTAACGAAGGGCATTTGTAGCAGGTGCGAAGAGTACTATTCTATTAGTCGTTTTTATACTCCCTGTATGCTTTCCTACCTCTATGCATCAAACGACTAAAATACAGATCTGATGTAGTTAATAATCCATTCCCATCGTTTTTTGTCGGATATGTTCGTATTTATCTAGCTTTCTCAATTAGCTTCAGTACCCATCGATAAGCCAACTGAGAAAGCAAGATAAACACGAAGTTATCCGACCAAAAACGATGGGAAAGGATTACTCACTACATCTGTACAGTGTACGTCGTATAAAATACCCAAAAATATAATTAGTACTCACATACACTTCCCCCACGTCTCTTGTTTTTGCTCCAATTTCAAGTTAATAAAAAGCAAACAAATTGTAAAGATAAGCGCCCACCGGCACGCTCCCACTTACTCCAGACGTAACAACGCGACGAGTGGCCGCGCACCCTTATGTTTGCGTTAAGGAGAGTCGGCAAAAAGGTTTGGTGAAATTAGGTTAAATAAAAAAAGGTCAAGCGCGAGTCAGAATCGCGCACCGAGGGTTCCGTACCTTTTATTTATTTAACAAACATTAGTAAAGTGCTTGTAATTAGGTAAATATTTAAAGCAAAATTGAGTAGGTACGTAATTGTAGTACGTACCTTTTAAAACTCTTTACTTATAGTAAAAACTGACTTTTTGGCGGCAATAGAAATACTCTGTGAATATTTAAATCGTCTGCCTATTAGGTATAATTCATGAAATACAGCCCGTTGACAGACGGACTTCATGTGCGTTAGGTTAAGTTAGCCTCACCGTTCTTAGAAACCAATATTTTAAACGGTTGTACGTTATTTTACAGACTGAAGTTGTTTAGAATTTCATTTCATAGATTTTTTTTCTCGTATTATCATTTCATAGAATAATCAATATGTAGAATAATTACTTTGAAGACTTTTAAATCATCGTTTTTTATTTTAATTAAAATTCAATGTTTCTTTTTTCATATCATAGAATAGCAAATTAATATTCTTTGTTCTCATATTTTTTATTTAAAATATAACTTAATAACAATAAAATCAACTTATAGAATAGGGTGCAGTTTGTGAAGGTGTGTGAAATGAAACGTTTGAAAAAAAGCATACGATTTTAATTTGCAATCAAATGGTATCGCATAGCTTATTCAAGGGATATAAAAAGAATAACCTCGAAGGCTAAGGCGGGAGCTTGCTTCGCTTCGCTCCCGCCATAGCCTTCTAACCTAACCTATTCGTCGGTTCTGCCCAGAGAGGTCTTGCTCGCTCGCTTCGCTCGCTCGCTCACTCATATTTATATCATAATATAGTATTTATCTTATAACCCAACCTTCTAAAAAATACACTGACCAAACAATATTCGTTGAAAAATAATTATATTGTTTGATAAGTATGTGTACCTAATGAAAAAATAAAATTCCAAAATTCATTGAATTGATTTTCTGTCGAATTTGTTTTTTTTTCAAGTAAATAGTTAAAAAATAATAATATACGAAGCAAAAATGCAAGGACCACATAGTATATGAAACATTTTCTGTGAAACAAAATTCTGTAATTATTCAGTCTGTAAAACAAGGGGACACCATTTTAAACGTTTAAAATTGTCTATGCCATATTTTTAAAATATTTTGCATAAAAACCGCATTCTAATATTAACTATTTTGTAGTAAAATATGATTAATTAAAACATATAATGAAGTTAATATATAAGTACATTAACTGCAATTACTCGGTCATGCTGCGACTCAAAGACCCTGTGAAGGGGTTGCTTTAATATCAACTAACAAGCTTCCAGGCATCCTGGCAATTAAGTTGCCTGGATGCCTGGCAGTGACAAGTAGGTATGTGCTTTTCGGCCAGCTAACATAATTTATAACATATAGCTCTATGGCAAGGCAAAAGTCTTTATACACATATAACTTAGATATACTTAGATATTGCGGCGACTTCGTGATGGGATATCATCCAGATAACTTATGAGCTATTTTATGCAACTGAATTCTACAGACTACAATTTCAACACTGTCAATCCTTGCCGACCCTAAGATGGAATAATGGGTACTAGACAACGATATAAATACTTATATAGAGAAAAATATACCTAAATACATAGAAAACATCCATGACTCTGGAACAAATATTCGCGCTCATCACACAAATATCTGCCCTTACCGGGATTTGAACCCAGGACCACTAGCTTCGTAGGCAGGGTCACCACCAGAGTCACGGACTCCGTACACCGAGTATGAAAAAGCAAGCGATCACTAATTTCGTTGATCTTAAGTAGGGTCTCGGTGGCATAAGTGGTAATGCGCCTGCATCGGCCCGGAGAGCCAGAGGAGATGTAGGTTCGAATCCTGCCTAAGACCGACGTATTTTTTTCGCATTATAAATTACTATATGGCATTATTTTAAATGAGGTAAGGGTAAATGGGAATCTTGGAAGGCCAAGGCGAACGTTCCACGATTACATCGGGGACTTATCAAGAAAGGGCCAGGTCAGGAGACTCTAACCCAACGCACGTATAATGAAGAGACATGAGTGTGGAGGAAGCGAGGGAAGTCTGGATCGAACCATGTGGAATGAAGTTTTTTTTTATGGCATAGAGAAGACAAACGAGCACACAGGCCACCTGATGGTAAGTGGAAACTGTGACCCATAGACATTCGCATTCACAAGACTGCAATGCAATCCTAAGACTGCAAATGCGTTGCCAACCCTGAGGACTAAGATGGAATGCCTCTATGCTAGTCATTTCACCGGCTGTCTTATCCCCAAACCGGAACACAACAATGCGAACACTGTTGTTTGGCGGTAGGTTAATGGATAAGATGGTGGTAGCGATCCGGACGGACCCTGCTCAAGGTCCTACCACCCGCAAAAAGTGGCCTACCCCTAAGGTAAAGAGGCGTGATTGTACGTATGTATGGCATGTATTATTTTCGCTGACCGTACATCAAGACGACCAACTTCTGTCCACACTGCGCCAAATATGCTAACCCTAAAGTTTCGCAAGCCGTGTGTAGCCACACGGTGTTACTTAATCTGATACACTATTCTAGCTCAATATGGTTCCTTTACTTTCTAAACCTCTTATCTGATCGAATATGTTAATAGGAAAGTAGCCTTTATTGACCTTGGAATTGGAATGAGTGTTTTTTTCTATCTGACTATTACGGGCCTACTATGTCCTTGTCCTTGATAAAGCATCCGTCACTATCGTACTTATGCACGTGTCAGAAGGTGACGGATGGTGCCGGATAAACGCAGCCATATTAGTCTCACAGATAAGACGTTAAGTAATATCCCACTAATATTATAAGTGCGAAAGTTTGTTTGAGTGTGTGTGTGTGTCAGTTTGTTTATCCTTTACGCTGCAACAGCTAGAAGGTAATGGATGAAATTTGGAATAGAGATAGCTTATACCCTTGATTAACACATAGGCTAAATTGGAATAACGACGCAACGTGAAATAACCGAATAACTAAAACAACGCGGGCGAAGCCACGGGCACAACCATATGGCAGTTTATACATGACGTTAAATAGACAAGGTACTAAAGTGTAAACATATATATGACGTCGACTGTACCATACGTAAATAAAGCTCTACTCCTGGGGCTCTATTCTAATTTGTACAACAATATTGCATCAGACGTGTTACTTTTTTTTTTATAGTGATGTCCGGAACTTCCCTTGACACACAAAATTCACTTGGTAGAGCTCACTGTGTAATTGCTTATATCACCTTCAAATAAACGTCATAGTCTCGCTGCCCCTTTGTACCTATAGTAGTTAGACTCACAAGTAACTCGGAAACAAGTCGCACTCGCTCGTAACTGCGCCACTATTTATACGTCATCCATCCACACCCACACCACAGTATAAACAGTAGTCAGTCTTCAAAGAAAGGTATATCGCGCGGCTTGCTTGTGTGCATGCCTCGACCGTACGCGCCGCGAATCACGACAAGCAAACTCAACAGGATGATGGTTTAATCAGGCCCGTACTGTCGCTGAATCCGCGTTTGGTTGCGTACGTATTAAGTAGTTACCTATCGAGCGACGCGCATGGACGCAACCCTAGCGCCCGAGCGACAATAGGTAACGGGAACACCAAATATGTCGAAAACAAACTATTTTTCTATTTACACTATAGCCACACCTTCAATCAAACTTGATACTTTCACAGCACCTATGTATAGTAGCTAGACTCACAAGTAGCTCGGAAACTACTCGCACTCGCTCTTGCGTAGCTATTTTAAACGTTATCCATCGCGACCACACCTACACCACAGTAAAAACAGTAATAGTAGTCTTCAAACAAAGGCTTGCTTGTGTGCGTGCCACCACCAGCAAGCTTAACAAGACGCACCAAGCCGGTTGCGTGCGTAGTAAGTATTCACGCAATGCTAGCGCCCAAGCGGCAATAGGTAACAGAAACTCCTAAAGGGCCGGAGACGAACTACTTTTCAATTTATACTATGGTTACACCAGAAGTTCCCGACTACCTTTATCAAGTACTAAGTACGAGTAAGTTGCTCACAAGTTGCACTTGCTAGAATTCACTGTACCTATTTTTGCTAGAACTTAACTCACCTAACTTAGTAACTTGCGGAGAGAAAGTTGTAACAAGTATATTAAGTGTATTTAATTACTAGCTGTTGCTCGTTAATTCGTCCGCTCCGTATCGCTATTTTTATAAATATAGGGACTTGATATATATTGACATGTTACAAATTGACGACTCGGAGAATGATAGCTTAATATTGTATTTGATACAGGTTGTCGACTTTAACGTTTATGGAGAATAGGTGTTTTTGCTATGACATCGTAATAATTTGCACACCTGCATGCAGTTTGAATATGCAGAAACAAACTAAGCCTCCTCTCATGTTACCATATTCTGGCAAATAAAGAAATTTTGATTTTTGATTTTGATATTACCGTAGCGACTCTCCCTGTTTCAGGATCAAAAGTACCCTACGAGTAATATGTCCTTTCTCGGGCTTCAATCTATCTCCATACATACAACTGGAGGTTTGGCAGAAATTAACCTCGTCTAGGGACCAATAGCAATAAGGCCAATAAGCGAAAGCACACAAATAATTTGGGACCTCGCGCCAAATCAAAAGTTTTAGAATTTTAAATAACTAATATAGTCTGTTAGGAAAATCATGACATGAAAATGATGTTATAATGTATGTATGTATGTATGTAAACTCTTTATTGCACATAAGATGTACGCTGGCGAACTTATCCCTTCCAGTTAACCTGAGTCCTATCCTATAATTGATCCAAAGAGATAATATCAGTACACACAACACACAACACACAGTACAGTACAGTTTCCTCAATCATGGTCAGGTTAACTGGAAGAGATCCCTTAAAGGGATAAGTTCGCCTTTGTACATGTTAATTTTAAGTTTATGTACGAATTTACTTGTAATTGTTTTTTTATTGTGCAATAAAGAGTTTACATACATACATACATAATATAATATAATAAAACACAGCAATATATAATTACACATAGCCTGTTTACTGTGTTTTATTATGCTGTTTTATACTGTAATTTAGCTCTTTGGATCAATTAAAAAAACAATTTTATGTCATGATTTTCTTGACAGACTATATTCGCATTGACATATCTTTCTGTTAGTGACTGTTCATTTGTCTTTAAGGTACTTATTTAAGCATACGAGTATTTTAACCTATTGTACATATAAACCTTCTTCTTGAATTACTATAATATCTACATACATACATTAAATCACGCCTGTTTCCCAGAGGGGTATGGCAGAGACCACTTCTTTCCACTTGCTACGATCTTGACAAATTTCTTTCGCTTCTTCCACATTCATACATCGAGTCATGCACGCACGTCGGTTTCGGGTACTTAAGATTCGGCCCTTTTCCAGTATTTCACCGATTTGACTCGAAAAAGTACGCCTAGGGCGGCCCCTTCCGACCCGTCCACTCACTTTCGATCTGTATATCTCTTTCGTCAATCTTCTTTCATCCATCCTTTCCAAATGACCGAACCATCGAAGCATGCCCTTTTGAATCTTAGTCAATACATCTTCTTTTATTCCACATTTCTCTCTGACTTTTACGATATCTATGTTGAAAACTGCATTAAAATCCGTTGAGCAGTTTAAAAGATGTAAACGAACAGACAGCGGAAGCGACTTCATTCGACTATGTAATAAAGATAAAGAAGAAGTATGAAAGTATAAATTTTACGCAAACGTGAAACGAATTTCAGTTGAAAACTTAACAAAAACCCAACATCGTTACAACAAGTAGATTGAAACTACAAAATTTCACGTAAACGTTAGCTTAACGCAAACCCCGGAAATTGCCCGTCATCGGTAGTCAGCGGCGCTAAAACACCGCCGAACGTAAAAGTTATCGTTTGCGTATCCAGGAAGCGTGAAATTAATTTTCGGTCAGTACCCTTACCATGAGTAACAAGTATCGTACTCGCTAGTGAGTCGAATGCTCTGTCCCTTTCACTCTATAAGAATACTTGCAAGGTCTGCGAGGGAAAGAGCTTTGACTCGTACGTTAATTGTAACTCATGGTAAGGGCCCAGTATAGGGCGTTTTACAATGGCGGAGTTTACATCGTTGAAAACGTTTTAAATTTGTAGGGTTGTTGCCGATCGTTTCTCTCTACTAAAATTGTTGCAGTCTGGCAATAGTTTTATAGTTTACTTTTTAAACTAGCACGAACATTCCCGTCATTGTTTACTGAAAAATATAAATTACGCCATTTCAAGCGGGATTCCATCCATGTCTTTTTGACGAACAACTTGGTAATGTCAGAACGATACACACAAAAACAAAAATAAAAAAACAAATGAAATCTAGATACGTTCAAAGGTTAAATCACCCGAATTTTCTTGATGCGATCTCATATTTGATAAGTATTGATAACATTTCATCACACTAACCCAAATACTTTCTGAATAAAACCGACAGATAAACAGGCAGACATTAAGATAAATGGGATGCCTTGCATGGCTCTGGAACCCTAAAATCAAGTATTTTTCCAAATGTAGCCAAGACCCATGTACCAGGGCAGCATAAACAGCTAGGAGGTAACCCCACGTCTGGATAACTTGATTACACGAGCGAGATAACGTTCCCGGCTACCTACGGTCGGAATGTTGATGCGATCTCATTTCTACGTATTCTAGACCATCCCATTGAAGAAATTGTATAAGGTGCAGGTTTCTTATTGATTTAGGTCACGTACCTACGTGTTTATTATCTCCAAGAGTTCCTCTTAATTTTTTTTGTTGTAAATGTATACCCGTTAGACTTAATTCTATCCCACGTAAAAGTTAATGTTATTAACATATCTACTTGTAAAATGTTACCCACATTATCAATTCTATGCAATTTTTTATAATGAAACAAACTTCTGCCCGCGACTTCGTCCGCGTAGATTTCGATTAACGTCATTCCCTCGGGAACTTTTAAATTTTCCGTGTTGAAATGTAGCCTATGTGTTAATCCAGGGTATAAGCTATCTCCATTCCAAATTTAATCCGAATCCGACCAACCGTTGCAGCCTAAAGGAGTCACAAACACACACACAAGCTTTTGCATTTATAATATTAGTAGAATATTTACCGATACATTTAAAGGATTTTGTCGGTCTTTGGCGACGGCTCTTTGGATTTTGTATGACGGTCTGTAAAAACGGAGCATTTGTAGATTTTATAAAGTTCGTAAAATCCAAACAGGCAGCCTTGCATTAGTATGCAAATGTTCAAGTCCCCAACTAGATGTTACGACCTTTCAGATCATTCAGAAATCTGCAGCGTATGGCGTATAAATATGAAGCGAGGTACGCCGCAATAAAGAAGGCTGTAAGCGCTGGCAAGGGGCCAAGCAGACGATATTGACACAGATGCTTCGGAAACAGCATTTTTTAAATAAATATGCAAAGTTTAGTTAGCGAGCTTATGGGTTGCGCAATCACAGTTAAATATTGTTTTTCGATTATCCTTACTAAGTAAAACTACTTTACGTTTTTATTGATATTATGACATATATGATAATTTTGTCGACGATGAAGCGACCTTAGACAGAACATGCCTATTCACAGCTTTAAATAGGTTCAGTGTATGTACTCGAAAATACAGACGCCGCGCCGGAAGCGCATTCCACTCTTTAGTAGTACGCATTATGTTATGAAGGATGATGCAAAACGCTTCGTTTTATCTTACACTTCGTCTTTTATCGCTGCTCCTTCAGGTAGGTACTATCCCTTTTTTATGTATGTTTCCCGATTACTCGAATACGGCTGGACTGATTTGTTTTTTTTTACAGGATATACTTCCGGTGGTCTCATTGTCATGAGGATCAGGGTCTGATAATGGGATCCTGGAGAAATCAAGGAAATTATTTAATTATAGACACTATAGCGATTTGGGGTCATGAGATCGATGCAAAATCAACGGAACTCTGTCATGATTTGAAGTTGGTTTATCGATTTTACACAGAATCTATACGACGCACCAACTACTTACATATTTTGTTGTATACTGCCGTGCAAAATTAAATACTTAGCAGTATGCGCAAAAATACCACCATATTATTCTTCAACTCCACACAACTCCTCGAACTTGGAGACCATGATTATGGTGGTGTTAGTTCACTTACTGGAGATTAAATTTTGTTCGTCATTATACTTCACCTTTATTACTCGATGGTAATAAAAAAGAAAACTTTAAAGTTCGTGCCAGTAAATTTTAGTCCTTAAGGGAGCTGTTCCAATCGGCAAACATCTTTTTAGGACGATACTTAAACAGTTATTTCTACATAGAAGGAAAACTTTATACAGTCCCAGAAACCGACGTCAACCCGCCTAGCGCTAATAGAGCAGCTCGTAAGCTATCGATTTAACCCCTATGTATGTTCAGCAATTGTTCCGAGATATTGATCATTTTAATCGGATTTTTTAGAATTTTTCCTTATGTCCGTTATACGAAAATTCCCTCAATTCATATTCGTAATTTTTCAGTGTTTTCTTGCATGATTAGAATCACTATGAAAAAAGTAAGTTTTTAAAGCTACATGCCTTTTTTTTTCATTACAGGTTTTTGAGTCACCGCACAAAGTTTGTTTTTCTATACTTGGTGAAAAACAAACGCGGGGTTCTCTAAGTATGGAGAAAGTAACTTTTACTCAAAAAGAAATAATGAAAATAAAACTGGCAAGTAACTTTAAACACATTTTAAGTTAACGGTGATTCAAATTTTGGAGAAAACACTTAATACACTTAAAACACTTAATACCTTCCGATTCGGCAAAACGGCGATTTGAGCGTTTTTTTTACTGTGTCGTACCTATCACGTGTTACCTGTTTGTTATCTTTTACTCTTGAACAGCTGAAGGACTTACCTGAAACAAAATGAACAATATAATAATCTTGGTCATAAATATAAACACACTTAAACATGTTTATTAGGGTATTCTTCCACCAATTGGAAAATCGCTGTCCTTGGGTTTTTTTGGAGTCATGTCTTTAGATAAATGTCAAATAAAAACCTCTTTGTGTCAAATCATAGCCATACTTTTATGCGTGACTGATTTTATTTAGTTACACTTTTTTGAACATGTCAAAGAACAGTACCCTGGCATGTCCCAAACCCAGAATTTGATAAGTATGACATAACAATTATCAATGTGTTACAAGGTAACAAGATTTCTCTATTGTACTTAAGAAGGTGAATACACAATCCGTTATAATAAAGTAAGAAGTATTTCAATTAATATGTACTCATTTTATTAGAACTTTTACTCAAACTTTGTCCCTAGACTCTAAAAACAGAAACACATAAACAGTCCCCTGTCGCCTGATTGTGATTATTATTATTATCGTACGGCCTTACGAGTGAAGGTCCTGCGTTCCTTATAAAAGTAAATCTAAATTATTTAGCCAGTCTAAAGCCTCCTCAGAGCACCCACTAAGTTTCGCGTAGCCGCCAGCAAAACGTCGGTTGGGACACTCCTCCACGATGTGATAAGCTGTTTGCTGTGGAGCGCCGCAATCACACGCTGGCGAGTCTTTAAGGCCCCATTTGTGAAGGCAATAGTTGCAGCGGGCGACTCCCGTGCGGATGCGGTTCAGCGTCGTCCAGATCTTACGGCCGGTTTTGAAACCAGGCAGCTGGGCAGACGGGTTACCTACAAGGGCACCCGCCGAGCATTCCTGGGACTCCCAGTCAGCCGACCACGCGGACCGAATGTCAAAGGGTTGGCGGATGACGGGGTCTGACCAGAGAGGCCTACGTATTGTGATTAAATAAAAAAATATTGATGAGATTGACTTATGTAAATGCATTGATCTTGTTATGAACGACTGGAGATGTGATTTTTACATTTTATATCACTATTATTTGAGGATAAAGTTGACAGGAGACTGTTAAAATTTTTCAATTAGTGGAGAAATGCCCATTAAAGGGTTTTACACCGTTTCTTTACTCTCTTGAAAACTATTTGTTAAACTACTTTACCGCTCCCATTCCACCTGGGATTCCAGTGCAGACTTATTGCACATAAATATTTATTCCAGGCACTCCTCGCTAGCGTTGAGTAGTTGAGTTGAAGTAGAGTCGGATCTAATAAACTAGTGCATTGGATGTTAAACTAGAAACTACGGATGAATTTTATTGAATCACTTAAAAAAGGGACTAATTAATTTTGTTTGTAGCCTTTTTTATGGCGAGGCGAAGGCAGTTCAGCATATAAGCCACCAGCCCCCTATTTCACCATCTTGACAATGACACGTGACAGGTGATAATCCATACAAATATTATTAGGTACTTTCGGTGTTTTTAAGGGTACCAAAAGGAGCCTTTTAGGAACTAAAGCTCCGCTTTTATCTATCTGTCACAATTCTGTATTTTTTTAACCGCAATAGTTAGACACTTAACATTTTCAGAACGTGAGAGCTTTAACAGCCCGTAATAAAAAATAAAATAACCTTTATATTGCTTTTATTTAAGAAGTTGAGGAAATGTCGATACGTATTTATTGACACCTACGCCATCTGTAAAGTCTTCATAACTGTGTAATACCATCGGAAAGGTCAGATTTTATAAAGTTGAATATAATTATTAAGTTACACAAACATTCGTGCAATATGGGTTGTCAAATAATTTCGAAAATAAAACCTAAAACAGTAATTACGCCAATTAAATGGTAAGACAATATATATTTCCTACTTTTAATTAACCCCGCTCCAATCCAATCTGTAAGTTAAAGATCAGGGCTGGCGTGTTGCCAGCGGCGGCTAGCTAATTACTTTATATCGCAGTGAACTAATTGCAGGACAACACTAAAATACCCTGGCAAATAACCTCTCAGACCGCAGTATTTGCTTTGTGTTTATGTGTAAACGTTAGCTACTCGTACACAAGTTTTGTTTGCACAACACCACTAGATTGAAAGGATACGTATCATAACATATAAAGTTCAAAATACATAATGGGTCATAATACATAATGGTCATAATATATAATAGTTTTATTTCTGAAACCGTAAACTCTTCAGGATTGTTATAAAACAAACCTAACCTAACCTAATGGGTTGTATACGATGGGCTTTTAAAAAATCCTGAAATATTTACGGATTCAGAAATAAAACCATTATGTATTATGACCATTATGAATTATGACCCATTATGTATTTTGAACTTTACATACTATGATACATACTCAGCTTGAAATACCTAGTATCAACTCAAAAAACTTAGTTTTCTTTCAAATATATAAATAGAAGTTGTATTAAAGTCGGCATCATACGCTATTTCAAAAGCTGCACCTTCTATCTACCACTTCCATGTTTGCATATTAAAAGCATATAATATTTTTGCCAACTCCCGCAGACACACCAAGTCTATTTAAAAAAACGTAGTGAGATTTCTCAAAGGTCAACGAGGAAAAGAGTTATGTGTCTAATGTACAAAACTCTTTGTAGGTACATAAAATTTCAAACCTCCTTTTAAATTTACAGCCATTTACAAAAAAGTATGAAGTCGCTTGCAGGAAACCTTTTCACGCGCATCCTGACAAACTGGCTTAAAAATGGATTAATATTTTTATATATTGTTCGAGATTATTTAAAATTGTATGCAAAGGCGTAATGTATTTATGATACGTATTGTTCTTTTGATTAAATTCTTAACATGTTAAATCTATTTAAATTCAGCAAAACAATATTATAATACAAGGGCTGAATACACTTTGAACATTATTTTGTAAGACCTTAATTTATTACTGTGTAAGTAATAAATTAATTAGTTATTTTTTTTAATACAGTATAGTTTTTTTCCAATAGTGGTGCGATCATGTGCGAAATCTCTTTTAGATCTCTGTGTCCCTGTTAACCTATTCCTAACAGTTGCTGACGAACCCGTTCGAGTCTCAATTTTTATAGCTTTCAAAAATAAGCTGAAACAGCCCAAGCGATTGACATCAAATCTTGCTAATAACCAATCCGATTAATTTACTTTTAATAAAAAAAACCATTGATATCGGTCCATATTGGTGTCGGTACTTCTAAGGGTTTTTTATATCCATTTGGATTTGTTTTTAGGAGTAGTTTTGAAGTTGGTTACCCAATAAGACAAATGTCAATATTCATAATTATATTAGGGTAACAACGAACAAATACTAAATGAAACCTTAATTATTACAAATGGACTGGAACAATTCAAAGAATAATAAACCCTTCCTCATTTAAAAGCTGTTTCTGGAAATGTTACGCGAAGTTTCAAACTTCAATAAGTTTAAATTTCGAATCCCCTTTTCAAGTATTATCTGTGTTACAGACTACAGATGTCCGAATGCCGGCTGTTTACAGTTTTCAAGTTGTGGCAACACTGAGTCGGATGTCATTGGAGGGTTGCCAGCTAATCGTGCCGTGTCGGGCACAGATTGGACAACCTGTGCTTATCGTTTTTGGGTTAGCATTTTTGTTGTGGACTGTCCGTTTAGAATTAGGTTATGAAGATTTAATTTAAAATATTATTTTGGCATAGCATCTTCAACATTGCATTGTTGCATATGAATGAAATTTTCGTCTACTGGATTTTCTTAAGATACCTACCAAATGGTAGCCATAAAATTTTGTTTTATTTTTGTGGTGACAAGCTAAAAATGTCACAAAAATACCAACGGAAAATATGCCATGGTAACATTTAACAAATGTCAATCTCAAAATGGCGGTTTTACTACCACTTCTGGCCGTTTATAATCTCCTTGTCACACCGAACCTGTGGTCTATGGTACCTATAAAACGCACACTAGCAAACCAAACTCACACATCACAAGTTATCAAATGTCAGGGATTACTCCAACAGGCTTTCATGAAAACGAATGACTTATGCATTCGTAACAAAAGAGACTCAGATCCTACCAGTGATACTTCCATTTCAAACCTTGGCTTATCGGACTAAGGTAAGAATTGGGATGAATTAGGGTAGTGACTAAGGATCTTTTGTGATAAAGGTGGATCGTTGTACTTTATGACTGAGGTAAGGGCGGTAAAACAGAAATGTCTCCTTTTCTTTTATTGGGAAACTGATTATGCTGAAGTAATGTTGGTTTTACGGCCTACTTAGCTAGATTCAACAGGTAAAAACACTAAAGCTTTAGAGCAATATGGTTATTGTCCCGTTTATAGCGGTTTAGGTAGTTTAAGTTATTGCAGGGTAAGAAGGTTATTAGGGTTTTTTTTTTAGTCGTTGGTGCTATATGAAAAATAGGTAAGATCATAGTATTATTTGAGGATTGCAGTGCAGTAATTATTAAATTTAACACAGTAATGGGTGTTTTATAGTGCTTAATATCAGGGAAAAATTCCATTGTAGCTCGACTTGAAACTGAATTAAAATAATGGCATTGTTCGGAGTGAAATTGTAAAATATTTATATATGTATAATCCTTAATCAATACTTAAATATAAGAATGTTCATCGTTGTCTGGTACCATCGAAAAATTATACTTGTATGTATGTATAGTTGGTCGTTGTATGCTAAGACGGTTTGGTCATTAAGAAGGGATAGATGAAAGAAGGGTTAAGAAAGAGGTTTGGAGAGTGAGTTGAGATGTCGGTTGGGACGCCTTAGACATGTTTAACGTATTATTTTTAACTCAACCGCCATTACTGTCAAGTAAAGTAATATATATATATATATATATATATATATATATATATATATATATATATTTTAGAGGACAATCTCACACCAATTGACCTAAGTCCCACACTAAGCTAGTACAGTACAAGCCTAGGTACTATGGGTACTAGACAACGATATAAATACTTATATAGAGTAATATATACTTAAATACATAGAAAACATCCATGACACAGGAACAAATATTCGCGCTCATCACACAAATATCTGCCCTTACCGGGATTCGAACCCAGGACCGCTAGCTTCGTAGGCAGGGTCACTACCCACTAGGCCAGCGCGTCGTCATAAGAACTAAAGTAACGTTGAAAATACGATAGCATGTCAAAACCAAAACAGTAGCCGGGTAGGTATTATAAAAAAAAGTATATACCTACATATAAAAAGTCACAAACAGGTACGTCTTTCAGTTTCCCTTACTGTACGTATTTAAACGCAAAGTCAAACCAATCATACCCTTCCCTTTTATCTCAAAAGCGCCGTCGCGTCACGCACACCAAACCAACAATCCTACCTGTCCCAATAACATGTAGAGTTGTCAGTCAGGTCACGCACGAAACGTCTATGAAACAGGTCGTTAGAAATATAATTCACTTGAGACTCGTGCGTCCCGGAATCGTACCCCTGTAAGTCACACAGAACAGTACGAACAGTAGGTAGAGGCTGACACTGTCGAATGGTTATGCTTTACCTCGTCGTATGTACCAACGTGCTCGACGTATTTAGGTTCATTCGAGCAAGTTTTAACGTGGACCAGTACATCCCTATGCTGGCACATATCTAGAGCATACATACATACATACATACATAAACTCACGCCTGTATTCCCAGAGTGGGGTAGGCAGAGCTACAGAATTACCAACAACTCTAAAAACTTGTTGATAATTCTGTAACCGGGTCATACACAATCACAAAAACAAAAGTTGTCTCTCCTGTGGACAATAGTTAAGGGCTTGTGTGCATATAAGTTATGTTTTTATTTGATAGGACTAAAGTAGGCGTGACGCCGTTTATACGGATGTGGGTTCAGTCAGAAAATTTGGCCTTAAACACGTTAATTTCGGGTATGTCCACAGGAAAGACGGGAACCTAAATCTGTGTATGACCCAACCACATTTTGCACACTTAGGCTAAGATGTTTACCAGTGTATTAGTGACAGGTTGCAAGCCCATCGCCTAACAGCCTATACTACTACTATACGCCTTTATTCCCTTAGCCGTCTCTTACGATCCACGGGAAGACATGGAGTGGCACTATTCTAACCCGGCAACCACACGGGGCAGAGCATAGATATAATATGCGTCTCTACTCTCTCTCTACCTTTCTTAACACCCTAAATAATATGTGTGTACAAAGTCAAGTGCTTCTAACCCCCTCAGAACTAGATTCCTCCCTGTTATAGTTATGCTCGCTTTTAAATTACTATTTCATGCTCTTTAATTTATTCTTGCAAAGATTCCAGGAAATGGATGGCTATGCTTTATTGGTTTCCGTTGACTTTCCATGAATCTCATGACCATATGTTGACAGCATTCAAATGTAACCTCTAGTTACCCTTACTCATGAAAAAGGCAATCTTAGAACCGATTGACAATTGGTGGAGGAATCGAGTACATACACACAAATAAAACATACAGACATACCAACTCTTCCTTTTGTGAAGTCGGGTGAAAATATAATCGTCTGGTGTTGAATATTCTACGTGGAGTACTGTTTTAGAGTGCTATGTTTACTGGAGATGACACGATTTAAATATTTATTTTACTAAGTGGAGCTCTGATTATGTTTTTAGATATTTCAGCGCGATGTAAAGCATAGTTGAAATATGCATTGTCATTTGAAGAACATGGAACTCTGTGCACAAAAGAGTATAAATTGCTATGCAATATTATGTTATAATTGCATAAAAGGTCACGAAATTAATTTCATAAATGCTTGACATAAAATAACCTTATACGACTAAATAGGTTTAGTGTTTTCTGCCATCTCGCATATTTTTAGAAACTTAACGCAAGATTTTATTCCAACGAAACACATAGGTGCTGGACGAAGGTTTTTATTTACAACGAGCGGCCCGCACTCGCTTCGCTTCGGTTTATGTGAGGTTTCTGTAACACGCGTACATTAACCAGATTCTATTAAACATAAAAACCTTCCTCTTGAATCAGTCGTATAGATGAATTAGCGAGAGCGTGAAATTGCATATGTAGTGGTATTGCCTGTTTAAAGGCAAAAGAAAGAGCAAGAGAAATAATTAAGTAATCGCTCTCGCTAATTCATCTCTATCTATTTATGTAAGCCGCATTAAAATCCATTACGGACCTAGTTTGAAAATCTAAGCGTACAGTAGGCAGCTATACAGGGGGATAGACAGCGAGAAGCAACTTTGTTTTATAATATGACGAGATGTAGCTAACTAGTATATTTTATCGTCCCCCATACAATACTTACCTAACAATATTAACCTGTGATTTCTATTCAGTCGTATTACCCACGATCAAGACAGGAAGGCTTAAAATTAAATATTAATGTTGCACTTTCCTCCCTCAGTGTCTCTATTAATAGAAGAAATGCTGTCAGTGTTCAATGTTCAATGCCACGAGAGCCTTTGTTACATAACTAGCTTCTGCCCGCATCTTCGTCCGTGTAGATTTTAATTATCATTATTCCTTTAAACTTTTTTTTTTTTTGGGTTGATATTATGTAAAAGTAGTTTAGAGGTTATTTTTTTGACACTGGCGAAATCACTGCGGAACCGCCGTGAACCGCCATATATAGTTACAAGATGAAGAGGTTATCTATACGCTGAGTTATATATTTGTGTACAATGAAACAGGCGTGATTTAATGTATGTACGAGTATGCAGTAACTAATTTCATCAACGTAACAGTTATTTGGTGACAGGTGACAATTCTGTGTACGGTCGGCCAAGAGTTTCTGTGAGATCTAATTATCGCTAAGGCACTTGTTAATGTCATAATATTATTGCAAGGGAAAATCAAACTGGTTGTATCATAGAAAAAAAAATACATTCATTCACTACACACACAAGACACATAGAATAAAGTATAACAGAAAACAGCAATAAACAAGTAGTGAGTGTCTTCGCGGCAGTAAATCGGGCACTGGCTCAGCATAATGCTGAGGTGTTAGACACCTGAAACGCTGATTTTCAGCCAGCTCCGAGTGTCATCGTGACGTGCAAATGCACTTCAATCATAGGGTGGTAGACCACATTTTTGGCTGAGTGTACAGTCACGAGATTTAATTTGGTACCCACCTTAGGTCTAAAGTCAATCTGACATTCTACAACAATAAGGTTGAGTTTCCTAAAAGTTACAAATGACTTGACATCTCTAATGACAATGACATTGACGACTTCGAGCATATTTTTCTTGAAATGGGTCCCAAATTAACGCTCGTGACCGCACATGGCGTAACAGTAATGAGAAGAAGGGTTAAAACGACAGTATCCAAAAATAAAGACCTTTTCAAAGTTTCCTTTTTATTACACAGGGCCTGTTTCACAATCTACGAGTAAATTTATCTGCCATTTAAAGTAAGCGCTCTCGTTATCTATTCAAAGTGTAACAAAGAGAAAGGGGTTAAATTATCTGTCAAATATGCTTTACTGGTCGATTGGTTACTAACGGTTAAACTAAATGTATTTTTTTTTGCACATGACATTTGGAAATCGAAACTTGCTATAATTGACCGGCGCGCAGTGACATATCCTAAACTGAACTGTATATCGATTTGTCACCTGTCACTGCTAAAATAGGCTGCCCAGATAATCTTAGTTTACAAGCGCGTAAATCTTGAGAAATGTGGGTAGTCCTAAGATAATAAAATCATCAATCTGGCTCTGGGGTCAGTAAGCCGGCGTCGGAGTAAGCCGCGTCTTAAGACGATGGGTCAGAAAACATTTACCAAAGACCGCTACATCTGGCTAGTAATATATTGAAGATGCTTCTGTGGACAGTGGTTCTTCTGTACTGAAACCTCGACAAAATTTTAAAAAAAAAACTTTATGTAAATTTTAGAACAATTGAAAGTTCTTTCTGAAATTCTCGCACCCACCATTACTATTCTCTGTTTGGTTGGCCTAGTGGTTGACTGGTAGAGAATGCTTCAAGGCATTAAGCGCGCCTTTTGTACTTACTTTTTGCATTGTGCAATAAAGTTAAAATAAATAAAACAAACTGTAAATTACTATACTGTTAAGTGGTGTTAAGGGCAACACAATCTGACAGCTTCGTATTTACGACATATAGCTGAGTAGATACCATTTTCTCAGCACTACTTTTCCGTTTTGACGTGCGTGCATGACTCAATGTATGAATGTGGACGAAGCGAAAGAAATTTGTCAAGATCGTAGCAAATGGAAAGAAGTGGTCTCTGGGAAACAGGCGTGATTTAATGTATTTATGTATGTGTATGTACTTTTCACACACTGTAAAAATATGTCAAAATTAAGGGATTCAAATATTTTCTATTCTACTCTTTTCTAATCTATTCTAACAGTCCTGTTCATCTTATGAGACAGACAATCGTTTCTCTAAGGGTTTCATAATAATTTTCACAGGTTTTGGACAGACAACCGGCCTAACGGAGTGGGGACTGCAGGTAATGTTAGTCTGATGCGCCTTTTCACTCGTACGACTCTATAGGATTTACTGTCATTAAGTACAAAAAGAAATTCGTCCACTTGAATTGACCATTTGGAATTTTGACCAAAGTGTAAATCTGATAAAATGTAATTATGACCAAATTTATTTTCGTTAAAAATTAATTAAGTCTGAAATGAATTATGTCCATTATAAAAAATGTGCAAAATTTAATACGCACAAAGTGAATATTGTCTAATTTTATTTGAGACCGTAATGTAAATTTAAGTACAAGTATTTCAAATGGTAATACTTCCAAGTGAACATAAATACAAATGGTTATTATTCCTGTCGGCCTATATTAATTTTGGTCAATTTTACCAGAGGACATGATTCTATTTTGGACAATATTCTGGATGGAAAACTATCCTAATAGTTATATTTCAATTTGGCATTTTTTCCGATTTGATGACTAATTCTCTGTGGACGAATTTATTTTTGTACTTAATGACAGTAAATCCTCTATAGGTAAAGAACCTCTTGTGTGAAGTTGTATTCAAATATTCAAAACTTTGACTTCATTTCCCTACTGTACTTAAGTTTTTAACCTATACCGTAATATGTGTCCTACGTCAAACGTCAAACTGTCAGTGTGGCCAGTTATTATATGCGGAAAATGTATTCATTGTAAAAATGAGTTACAAACATAACCCGATTCAAATTCGATTTTTCTTTATTACACAATACAATACGATCACTCTATAAACATTACTCCAATAACTATACACCTTGGACCTTCATCCTTCATCATACATGCCAATCGATTCCAGCTCTTCCCATTACCATAACAATGCCGCATTTTCCCTAGCCACTTCAAACTGTCAACCGCCCTGACCCAAATATACTCGTACCAAGTAATAGGACCCTCCTTGGGTCTCATATCCTGGGTACGCGTATTTGTCAAATTAATTGGTGCAAGACCCCGTTTATTTCTCTCCCTTGGGTATTAAGCAAATCGCTTTTAACTGTAAGTCTTAATAGGATTTCTCAAACATCCTCGGAAATTATGGCTATAGAACGAATACGTGAAACGATCGATCTAGAAGTAAAGCAGGCATATGAAAATCTATTTCACTCTCACGAACGATTTTTCGTACGAAATCGAAAGGACCAAGAATTTTCTTACAGCCAAGGCCACTGCTCGGTTTTTAAAACAGTGCGTAGTGATTTTTGTAATTTTTTAATGTCTATCGTAGGAAAAAAAACTTTGTAAAAGGCAGTTAAAATTTGTGAAAACTAATTACCTATTTTGCTTGTTACAAATGTTTGCATAAATCTCTCGCATTTGAGAAAAGCCATATGTCTCCGCGGAAGCAGCGATTACCACGTCAGGCAACCCCCTATTTTCCAGGCCTCTACAATAATATCATAACTATTCTGACAATATTTAAGTAGTTAGCGGTTTATCTCGCGTAAATCTGTTATAACGTGTGTGACTCTGTATGTGTGTATCTATGTATGTGTGGGACAGTGTAACTGTGATAATGGATAAATTTGGACACATTTTTTTTTAAGAAATCTTATTTAATTAGGATTGTTTTAAGCTACTTTTTAAATCGGTTCGGTCGTTAAAAATATATCAGCTCTGAAAAAAACATTTATTCGTACAAACAGACAAACTAAAAGAAACTGTCATAGACAAATAGCCAGTTGTCACGAAATGATTCCAACTTTTGATGGCATTCAGGCCAGCACTATGGTCTTACGTTGGAATAGAACCATACAGTGAAACCACGGCAGTTTATACACGCTAAGCAAGGGTATGTATTTATATCAAGGGTATTCAAATAAGTTAATTACGCATTGTATTATATCCCTGCATTAAAAAATCTTAAAAGAAACGTATACACGTAAAATCGTATTCCTAATCCAATTTCGTATCCAAATTCCAGCAACCGCGTCCCGAGGGGGCCCGAGTACTGCAAATAAAGAGCTTCCGAATTTAACATCTTCTAAAACGAGAGCATGGAAGCTCCCATGAGTGCGGATAGATTAATAAGCTTAGAGCTTTGGAGTCGCATTCGGAAAATAATGCTTAAGGAAATGAGAAAAAGCGTGTCTGCGTTTGGATTTACTTGAGGTGACAGATAGTTTTCAGTTGTAAGTAGACAGAGGTTGGTTAGAGCTTAGTTTGGAACTAGGTTAATTGGTGTGATATTATCCCCTGATATTAAAGGTCAATTGGTGTAACATTGTCCCCTGATATTAAAGGTCAATTGGTGTGACATTATCCCCTGATATTAAAGGTCAATTGGTATGATATTATCCCCTGATATTAAAGGTCAATTGGTGTGATATTATTCCCTGATATTAAAGGTCAATTGGTGTGACATTATCCCCTGATATTAATTTATTTTATTTTTATTTATTCATGATTTCACCGTATGATAGTGGATTAAATCAAATGCTTTCTACTAGACAGTGAGTACAACAGATGCTATATAAAAAAATATGGATCTGTCAGCATGTGCTAGTACACTAAAGGTTAAATAATTGTATAGTTAGGTAATAGACGTTTATGTTTTCGTATCGGCTGCTATTACTGTAAAGTAAATAAAAGCTATCGTGACGTTGACAATACGATAACACGTCAAAGGCAATACGGTTTAAGAGGCCCAGCTGGCCTATTGCCTAACGCACTTGCAATCGCAATCGACTTCAAAGCGGAACAATTGTTTTAATTTTTCATGCAAATAAGCGTTCGATTTTCAAAATAAAAACAATTGCGTTTGCGAGTGCGTTAGCCAATAGCCCCTCGTAGTGAGCCTATCTAATTATCTAAATAAATCAATGTTACTCATTATTACATATTACTAGCTGTCCGCGCCCGGCATCGCCCGTACCCAATATACTTTACGACCTATTCTAAGACCTACTGAATACACACACAAAATTTCATCAGAATCGGTCAAGCTGTGTCGGAGGAGTTTTGTTATAAACACAGTGACACGAGAATTTCAACCGAAACCAACTAAATTAATAATCAAAATTCACAAACCTTCCATTTAGCCTTGATTACTATTAATTAATAAATCGACATATTAATAAAGGATAACAGGATTACGACGGTAACTCCACGTTGAAATCTCCATAAAACTCTTTAGGCAGTAAATAGCGGCAACGCTCGGTTCTAGTGTAATTATTCAAATTTCCCGTCGCCTCAGGATCCAATTAATCCTCACAGTAATTCCGCAGGGGGGAAAACTCGACAAATCATAGACGTCGGGATGTTCCCGTAAAATTACGGGTAACAACCAGCATTTTACCACAGATGTACGAAAACATACGAAAACGTTTCTTCTCGGCAGTGGTCTCCTCTTGGGAAGCGCTGGTAGATTCTTGACGTGCCCGTTCGGCCTACTTACTGAATAAATATCTTTTATCTTTTATCTTTTTTTATCATAGATCCCGTGTAGCCAAATGTCAAGCGAAACGCCTTTTTCTTGCGTGAGCGTAATAGCTCGTAAGAGCGCCGTATAAACATTGCAAAAGATGTAAAGAAAAAAAAACTAACCAATTCGCCATGATTACTCGATAATCACGTACTTTTAAAGATCAAGTGAGGTCTTTGCAATGATTTATACACTAGGTCATTACTTTCACATTAAGTTTAAGATGAAATAACTTTTCATTATACGTTAATTTTAATAAAAGCACACTTGGTGATTATTTGAGGTTATGTGTCAAACAGTACTAATTTGTTAACATCGTTCACAAGTTCTATTGACGGCGACCTTAAATCATTATTTTCATATCAAGTTCAAGATGAAATAACTATTCATTATACGTTATTTTTAATTAAAACACGCTTGGTGATTATTTGAGGTTATGTGTCAAACAGTACTAAATTGTTTACATCGTTCACAAGTTGCATTGATGGTGACCTTAGTCAATATTATTGAAAAGCCGCACATCACTGACTGCGTACACTAAAAAAAAAACAATCGAAATCGGCATATCTGACGCCTCTTTTTAACGAAGGGCATTTGTACCAGGTGCAAATAGTAATATTCTATTAAACGTTGTTATACTCCTCTATGCTTTCCTGCCTCTATGCATTTTACCCTAAGAAAGGGGTAACTTGAGACACAGCCCTTGGTTGGTTTCGAGTGTTTAAAAAACCGAGTTTTGGTAACGATACAAAACCATGATTGTTTTAAGGTTTTATTTACGAGTAATATTTATTTATGTAGTCAGTTTAGTTCTAATCTTGCAAAGCCATTTATCACTTTCGACATGTTATTGTATTGTTTTTAACTGACTTTACTGTTAGTTAAATAAGAGCTATCGTAACGTATACGATACGATAACCATACCTGTGTTAACCTGGGGCACATATACAAAAATTATGTAGCAAAATGTTTTATTGACAAAAAAATATATCGATACTGTCAACATCTAAATGACATTCGCACACTTTTGTTATCTTAAGAGACTCGATATCAGATATGATATTTTATTGTCCTTTTTATAGTAATCGAGAATTTTCAATGAACACATTATCGACATCTTGTTTATTGATATCAAATCTCTAAAACGTGCCCCGAGTTAGCACGATAACATGTCGAAAGTAATATAGTTACACCGAGTAGAATATAGAAAGATGAATTTATTCGTGAATACTTCAGGTAATTATGTAGGCAAGCTATTTATTATTTGTTATTACATTTGCTAGCCTTTGTCGATTTAATTAATCTTACACGCCCTTGGAATATTAAACCGAGCCAAGCAAAAGCGGTAGAATTATGAGCTCTATTCCGACGGAATAATTCCGTGAAGTCGCCATCGCATTGGTAAGTTGGTCATCTGTGGGTGTTAGAACAACGCGCAACGTGAAGCGTAACAGAGAGAGGAAGTCTGTTAATTTGTTTTCTTGAACACCTCTCTCACACACACAGGCCAGGAAACCACACTAATTCTGATTTCTCTCAGTTCAAAATATTTTAGTATGCAACAAAATAAAATGAGCACTATTCTTTAGTTAGGATTATGTTCCGTGTTTTTTAAGTATACTAGCGACCGGCCCTCGCTTCGCTTTGGCTTATGTAAGTATGATAAGCCTGTAGCCTTCCTCGATAAATGGGCTATCTAACACTAAAAGAATTTTTCAAATCGGACCAGTAGTTCCTGAGATTAGCGCGTTCAAACAAACAAACTGTTCAGCTTTATAATATTAGTATAGATGTGTGGTACAGCTTAAGTTACCCATTCAAAATTTACAAGCTGTCATACCAATTTCCGTCCCTTTTTTAACTGCGTCGCACCTCCACTTTAACTATTCGACTGAACAAAGTGATAGTTCGACGATAATTTAAGTACAGATGTAGTGAATAATCCTTTCCCATCGTTTTTTGTCGGATATGTTCGTATTTCTTTCTCAATTAGCTTCAGTATCCATCATTATGCCAAGTGAGAAAGCAAGATAAATACGAAGTTATCCGACGAAGAGTACTTGACAAAAATACAATTTAGCAAATCCGAACATGAGTAAAATCGGTCAGAGTGTTAGAAGATAAAGGCATTCGGGAGGTGGACTGCCAGCTAGTGTTTCTAGTTAGATTATACTTTCCGCAACAACGAATGACGTGTGAAAGAACGAGTCCAAACTCGCTTTTGCCCCACAAAGCCGTGTAAAACCTTAGGTAAATCTACTTCTAGGTGTACTGGTTGCAAAGTTTATTTAGGTCGGCACCCACAATAACTGTGAACGCTAGAAACTTTGTCCAAGGCTTTTATGTTGGGTCTATTGGTATAAGGCGGCGGAGTTGCATCCAGGGCAACGTAGTTTATGTAGTAGGGAATGCAAAAAAACTGGTTAGAACTGGTTTTAACCGGTTATATTCATACTCAAACGGCTGATAACCGGTTTAATTGCAATCCTTATTGGGTAAGCGAGGAGTAACTCGAGTATAAAGATATTTGATATTAGGTTAGTTTTGCTTTTATTCCTACTATTAGGTCTAAGACATGCGAAAGGGTTCGTTAGTTTGTTATTTTTTCACGCATCGACGCCGTATTTATCACAGACTAGCAACCCGCCCTTGCTTCTCTTCGGTTTATGTGAGTTTTATGTAACACACGTATATAAACCAGAATTTATTATACACAACAACATTTCGGTAAAGTATGTCTAACTGATGGTGAAAACCGCATCAAAATCCATTCAGTAGTTTTGACATTATCGCGAATACACAGACAAACAGTGTGGGACTTTATTGTTTTATAATTGTAGTGATGCGTGTGAATTTTTTGTTTTTTTTTATTGTGAGCTAGCTTTAATTTATCTTTGGGCAATTCATTACTTAATGTATGTTATACTAAGGTTTAAACGACAGAAAAGACTAAATTCATCATTATCATTTCAGTCGAAAGACGGACATAGGCCTCTCCCAAGGTTTTCCATAGTGGCCGGTCTTGCGCCACGGAACAAAGGAACACTCTTAACCATCTAATTGCAGTTGCTAATCCGCATGCCCAGTGTTGCGACTATGGCAAAGGGGAAAAAGTACAATGACAGAAATACTAAATTGTTTCATAGTAAGTACTTAGCACAGAACCGATCACCATCAAAATCAATTGTTTCGTCTCATACACTGAAAGTAGGCCATTGTTTATCTTAGAAGCGGGCTGAACGTAATACATATCCACCCTAGGGATGAAAAAAGTATTTGCATGTATAAATAAAGTACCAGGAGCGCAGCGGTAGCAGCGGAGGTGCGTAGCGCAACTTAGATCGCACAGCACGGATGTCTCGCGAATGCACAGCACTGTAGGGTACCTACTTTTAATGTTTATGCACTCCTAGTATTTGACGTTATAACTTATTCTGAAAATGTTATAAATAAGCCTTTTGTTTTACCTACTTTCCTCTTACTCGCTATCGCTCGTGCAGCCTAAATATCTCGGGCTGCAATTGATCACTTTCATCCCTTGGGTAACAATCTACTAATAAAATCACGCCTAGCATTTTTGTTAGTTAATAAAAGAACAATACTGCAAACATAAATAGAATACTATAAATAATACCCTTAATAATTAAGATAATCAATGATTTAATACCTTCTTTCATTAACCTTCAAAATAGAAAGAAAAACGAAAGAACGGAGCAACACAGTTTCAAATAGGGGTGACAAAAATATGCAGAATAATTTCAAGACCCCTCTCTAAATTAAATTAGAGTTATCTTGGGTAAGGTGTCCGCAAAGATTAATTTATCTAGCGGGGAATCTCCGTGTCCCTGTTTAGTTGAAGCCTTTTTAAATAAAGGATAAAAGGATTTCAGGGAAGTGCTGGGATGTTACAGAGTTTTAAATTTGCTCCATTGTGCATGCGGGAGAGGTTCCGGGTTTGAAAGATATTGGATTTTTTAAGAAATGCGGTTGGTTAGGTATGATTGTGGTCGTGATAAATATTGGAAATTCTACGTTATAATGTTAAAAGATGCAATGATGTCGGCCTCATTTTATTAAGTTTAAAATCCTTACCTTAATATCCGTGTAAATCTTTGGACCGAGTAGATTTATTAAAATCATTTATATTTTACACGCCTAAAATTGATATTAGAAGAAACGATCTCAACAAACTCATACTGTCCTTCTCCGGATTGAATTAGCAACACATAGCCACAAGATAATAAAAAATTATAACCACTTACCAAATTTTATAAAAAATATAGATTTACCTACTAATAAAAAATTTGGATTTATATGTATAACGATTTAAAGTTGGTCAGCAACAACAGTCGGGTTTTTTATGTTTTTGATGTTACTTAGAATCTTGCTTATAAAAAATTGTCACTAAGGAATGAATTAATCGTCAACTGACTGACTGTTTTCTCTGCTATTGTTGCTGTGCCCAACAGGGTCTACATATCATATACATGTATAGTATACCTTACCTATGATTATACACGAGATAAAATTTGGTACCCACCTTAGGACCAAAGTCCATAGTACATTCTTCAACAATAAGGTTGAGTTTCCTAAAAGTTACAAATGACATTGACGACTTCAAGCATATTTTATTTGAAATGGGTCCCAAATTAACGGTCGTGAGTCGTGACCGTACAAAACAACATCTGTAAAATGTGGAATGCCATAAATGTATTGAATATTGGGTATTGACTCTCAGCATGACCGTAAGTCTGTAACCGTATTCCGTTCAAACCACGGATATATAGTCTTCAAGTAGAAATTTGATGTATGTCTCGTAAAAAAGGTGTCAAGTTCTAACCTATCCGTAAAAATCTGTCAAAATAGATTAAGTTGACATAGGTGACCGACGCGATCGACGCCAGCCTACGTCAAGTAATATTTAATTTAATTAATAATAAGTTTGCTAAATGCATCAGCGGGGCTAATATGGTGGTGTTATCGCGTGACAAAATGTGGATAAAGTATCCGTCACTCTCATACTTACATACATACATTAAATCACGCCTGTGTCCCAGAGGGGTAGGCAGAGACCACTTCTTCCCATTTGCTACGATTTTGAAAAATTTGTTTCGCTTCTTCCACATTCATACATCGAGTCATGCACGCACGTCGGTTTCGGGTACTTAAGATTCGGCCCTTTTCTAGTATTTCTTCAATTTGACTCAAAAAAGTACAAAAAATACGTGTCAAAAGTGACGGATGTTATATCCACATTTTGTCACGCGGTAAAGCCATATGAAGCCCCCTGGCTCACAGATGCCAATCCCCGGTGATAATCACGTTCGAGTCGAAATAGGGTTACCGGGACATCGTGTCCAACTGTCCAGTGAGTCGGCACTCCCCGGTCACAGGTACAGTCGAACCCAAAACTATTTAGACGTATAGAAATAAATATAAACAGTTCAATTATTTAAATAGAATCTAAGAAAAAACATTTATTTGTGATAAAAAATCAACAAAGAATAGAGAAGTACGCATAAGAAGAGTATAGTCACGAAGTTCCCCGCGTGGTTGCCGGGTTAGAATAGTGCCACTCCATGTCCTCCCGTGGATGTCGTAAGAGACGACTAAGGGAATAAAGGCTGTGAAGTACTGTTAGGCGATGGGCTTGCAACCTGTCACTAATACACTGGTAAACATCTTAGCCTAATTGTGCAAAATGTGGTTACAGAATTATTAATAAGTTTTTAGAGTTGTTAGTAATTCTGTAGCTCTGCCTACCCCACTCTGGGAATAAAGGCGTGAGCTTATGTATGTGTAATGTAGTCACGAAATGGTCTCAACTATTAGTAAATTATTCTGATTATATGTGCTGTTATCGAGAACGTTACAATTCAACCTATTTTCGTCGAAAATTGACTGAATTTTAAGCCACCATTATACATCTTGATTATTAATTAAAAAACAACAACGTACAATATTTCGGCCCTTGATGATGTTGGTATACATTCCTATTCATCCCTAATTTTTATTTTACTGAAATATACGTAGTTACTTCGACTGGCGGAGAGAATGAGGGATTTCAGCCCTAAAGTGCTTTTTTTATTGATTTTTATATAAGTTTGTTTTATTATTATGCACAGCCATACGAGTAAGTGAATCGATATAGACTAAGCCACGGTTAACGCTGGTGAACTCGACTGTACTCTGAACAGCAACTAATGAATACAAACCAGCCAACGCTGTGCCAATACCTTGTATGTAGCTTGTATGTATGACGTCTGCGTCTCGCTGTATGTAGGTATACTTTGTTGGCAAGCCAAGGAAAAATATTACTTTAACAAGGACTTGCTTCTGTTTTATATTACTTACAAGGATTTTATTTAATGTAAAAAGAGAAGATATACGGGATATACAGGTTAAAAAAACGTATATCTGTAACGTAACTATGACATTAATTTAATTTCTAAACACATTTTCAGGCTTCGTTAACTTCCTAACAAAATTTTAATTGCCAGCAATGTACGGCACAGCAATTTGACAAGTGTAAATGACAGTCGACGGATACTATGATTATTATGATCTGCCCCCGTACCACGGCATGCCTTGTACCAAGCAACAGCGATACTGATAACGATGAACACGCAGCACATGCACTACATTAAAAATGGACAGTATCTAAGAAAATTAATTGTGAAGTTATTTTAACTATTTTTAATTGATAATACTTGCAAACAATTGCTAAAGCAACATATTATCGGCAGTTTTAATAAACGCCCGCATGATGGTAACACACAGTATAATTTTGTAACTTACTTTATTTTCTACTAACTGTTCCCGTGCCCACTTCGTTGGGCAATAAACCTTTTTTTGAGTTATCCTGTCCGCAGCGCCATGTAAAGTATGAATAAAACCATGGAAGCCATTTTAATCAAGACTCTTTATTCTCTTTCGCACACGGGGGTTACTGTTATTGTCTATCTCGCTCGCACACACCTGTCTAACATAAAGCAGGTTGCACCCTTACAAACATATAGCCTATGACACTCACATATAACGTGGCTTTCTATTGGTAAAAGAATTTTCAAAATCGGTTCAGTACATCCAGAGATAACTCTCTACAACGTCACAAACTTTACCTCTTTAAAATACATACATACATACATACATAAACTCACGCCTTTATTCCCAGAGTGGGGTAGGCAGAGCTACAGAATTACTAACAACTCTAAAAACTTGTTGATAACTCTGTAACCACATTTTGCACACTTAGGCTAAGATGTTTACCAGTGTATTAGTGACAGGTTGCATTGCAAGCCCATCGCCTAACAATACTATACGCCTTTATTCCCTTAGCCGTCTCTTACGACATCCACGGGAAGATATGGAGTGGCACTATTCTAACCCGGCAACCACAAAAAAAATATATATATATAAAAAAAAAAATAAGAAAAAAAAAAAAAAAAAAAAAAAGTATTATATAGTATAGTATAGTATAGTATAGTATAGTATAGTATAGGTATAGTATAGATAAACTGTCATTACACTTATAATTTATTCTTGAATACATTGAAAAAAGAGCCGACTGCATCTTACGTCATACAAAATGAAAATTAAATCATATTTGAAAGGCATACTAAATTCAGACATAACATTAACCAAAAAACTGAAACCACAGTTTGAAAAAATATATTTTTTAAGGAACACATTTCTTTTCTAACCTGTAGCAAAACATAATTAACGTGACTGAGTAAGCAGGTCATGTCGAGTAGAGGAAACCAGCCCGCTTACAAAAAAAAATACAAGCATTCTTCGAAATGGTTTCAGATGAACATTGTTTTTTTTTGTATCCCAGTGTGTTGCGTTCATCGTTCACCAAAAGCCATTAAAACCATCAAAACTAACCACATTTAAATACGAAATCAAATTCCTAAATGTTATTCTATTCCAAACACAAATGCTAAACGCGGTATATTCCAGCCCCTCCCTGGGAATGTTTGCAGAGCGATCAGTTGCTTACCAATTAGCGTTCTCGCTGCAATTTCATTATACAACGCTCAGTCAAAGGGGATGGTTACATAATAACTATTATACTACAGTAGAATTTAACTTGACAAAAACTGTAATGATAGTACTCGTAGACATTAAACAAACAAATATATAATATAAACACACATACACACACGCACACGGGCACGAGCGCAAATAAATATAATTAATGGGTCTCTATTGACTGCCATAATTATTTTTAGTCATAATGTGTTTTAAGTATAGGTAATTTTCGCAAGTATTAATCCATTTTTCTCAGGACACGGTTATTTTTTCAGGATTTTTATAAAACTAACCTAACCTAACCTAACGAATCTACACGATAAACGTTTATATAAAACTGTAACTTCAGCCTGAAAGAAGTTATGACAAAAAAAAATTTACTAACAATACATTATGACCAACGATATGTATGGCAGTCAAAGGGATCCGACAATTAATACATATATTTAACTGTAGAATAAACGTTACTGAGCGGAACCTTATTTAGACTATACACCTACTAGTTTTGGAAGAGTGAGACCTCCTTATACAGGTACATTTATACAGAGGTATAGTAGGAGGCCTCAACCACTTTGTAATTTCCACCTATGTTTTTCATTTGTTTTGATTTTTTGAAATGAGCTGTGAAAAATTTAATTTTTAGGGCAGGCTTCTATTATCGACTGTAGGTTTTTTTTTGAAAAGTCTCAATCAATCTCAATCTACTTGTCAAGATCAAACAAATGAGTCCCAATATAAGATTACGAATCGGAGTCATTCTTACTAGTTATCTATAGTAGTGACGTCACTCACTGAATTTGATTAATTGGTAACTAAAATACCGGGTACATACCGTAATTTTAAAATTCATTCGAAAACGGTAAACGTTTATTTGAATCACAAGCAAAAACTAGTATTGATATAAACATTATAAATTACCTTAGTTTTATTTTTAATTTGTTAGCGTAAATTAAAACTGCTTGTGTAAGTACATAATATTTACTTTATCCTTTCTCAACCTGTCATTTACGACTACATTTAGAACATATATATTAATAACTCAACTGGACAGTTACCACGCTACTGAACCCTCCGGTTAAAAATGCCCCGCTCGGTGATGAAGCCTGAGCTTACCAATTAGCTACATTCGTTAAGAGAACTGCACTCATCGCCGGCAGCCATACACAATATTGTTAACCGAGGGATGACAGGAATTATTTATTTCACGAACAAAACAAATTAAAACTAAAATAAAAAATAGGCTATAGGATTCCTGCTTAAAATGTAAGGAAGTATCAAAACCATTTTTAAGAACATTGCCTATTGCCTAACGCTCTCGCAATCGCAATCGACTTCAAAGTGGAACAATTGTTTTCATTTTGTATGCGTGCCCCTTCGATTTTCAAAATGGAAACAATTGCGATTGCAAGTGTGTTTTGTTCGCTCTGACGGGACTACATAAACTCGCCGCTGCAACACTCACTAGTTCGTTCGTCCGATCGCGTTCTTGAGCGAACCACACCCCTGTCTTTCGTTGCTTATATGTATACTAAAGGGCCACAAATCAAAATGTGATCGTGTTGCATTTAAATTATGTCGGACCATGCTCAGTGTAGGGTTCCGAAGCCGTAACGACAAACACAAAAAACTATCTCAAAAATCAACATGTATGAAACAATTTTCTATTTAAAGTTATTTGGCGCTGTCTTAGATGATTTTTAGTAGGTATAAACCCGTTAATCGCCTGTATCTCAGGAACTAATCATGTCTACTTAGCCGTGATAGTTTTCCTTTAAAATTCGTTATATGCGCTTTCGTTGAAGATTTTTTTCAGATTTTTAGTACTTGTAGTTTTGGCTGTAGGGGGGGGGGGACACTTGACTCTAACAAAAAATAGCGCTTTAAAGCTTAATATTTCATAAACGGATCCCTTAATCGAAAAATTGTTTTCATAAACCCGCAATATTTTTGAAAGACCTATCCAACGACACCCCACACTATGGGGTAGGCAAGAAAAAAAAAAGACATCCCCACGTTACGTGTAGGGGAGGTGCATTAAAAAAATATATTTTTCAAAATTTTATTTTACCACTTTGTTGGCGTGACTAATATGTACATTCATGCCAAATTACAGCTTTCTAGTACTATGAGTCTCTGAGCTAGACTGGGGACGGACGGACGGACGGACGGACGGACGGACATGGCGAAACTATAAGGGTTCCTAGTTTGACTACGGACGGAACCCTAAAAATGACTGACTGCTGTGTTTCTTGCGGCGTTTCTTCTCAGCAGTGTCTCCTCTTGGGAAGCGGCCTACTTACTGAATAAATGCCTTCTATCTTTTTTTTTAACTATATCTGTTTTTGCGGATCCCTTTGACTGCCATACATATCGTTAGTCATAATGTATTGTTAGTCATACTTTTTTTTTTGTCATAACTTCTTTCAGGCTGAAGTTACAGCTTTTCATAAACGTTTATCGTGTAGATTAGTTAGGTTAGGTTAGGTTAGTTTTATAAAACATCTGAAAAAATAACCGTGTCCTGAGAAAAATGCATTATGACTTGCGAAAATTATGACTTAAAACACATTATGACTAAAAATAATTATGGCAGTCAATAGAGACCCCTGTTTTTGTTTTGTGGCGCTTTTGTATTTAAGCAGCGCTTTACTTGTGTGGCCGCCGCTCTCTGCTGCCGCAACTTAACAAGCGCCCGCTAACTGTTATTAATCGTTCGGACAACGCTCTGTTTTTGCGCTCAATTGTTCGTGTTTCAATTTTGTGTTCGCGAACGTTCCACACGACACGCTTCATGGCGGGGTTTCAACTTGGCGCTCAAATTAACTTTAAACGCATATGTTTATTACAAGCTTTTATAATTCACCTGTGCGTTGTTCAAAAAAAAAAGCCGCTTTCTGACAGTAAAACACGTAATCGGTAAGGGTTGCTAGACAACTGGGTAGTGATACTGTAAACAACGCCGGTCGTTCGGACTGTCGAGTGATATCCAAGCGGCGAGATTAAGTAGTCCCGTCAGTGCGAACAAAACACATTGTAGCGCGTGCATTTTCAATTAAGCAGCCTTATACGTTCGACCCATCGTGCTGCTAAAGGTCTTCGCACATTATAACAACTCCACGCCAACGCGGCAACAACTCTACTAACACTCTCGATGAGTAGTCAACTAGTTGATCCACCCAATGGTCACTAGTGGACAACGCGGTGTCAACGAGTGGACAACGCGGTGCCAACGAGTGGACAACGCGGTGCCAACGAGTGGGTAATGCGTATTCAACAGACAACTCGTCTAACCTCAGTTTTCGGTTGAATTTTGTCCAAAGAAGTCGTGTTGCTTATGAAATGTCGAACTTTACATTCAGTGAACTGGCGATTATAGCTATTATACTTGATAATGAAAATGAACGAAACAGCAGGAAAAGAAGATATTGGGTACATGATATGTTGCGACAAAGGAAATCAGAAGGGGAATATTGGAATATCCGGAAACGTGTGCTAGATGACGAAGAAAAATTCTATATCTATTTCCGTATGCCGAGATACTTGTTTTATTATATACTTAATATTATTGAGGACGACATCTACAAAAGAAACACGCGATTTAGAGAAGCTGTATCACCGGAAGAAAAGCTGGCAGTGACATTAAGGTAAGCAATAAGAAACTTTTTTATAATTTATATGTATTTATTTATATATCAAGTTAAAGGATAAATCAAAGCAAAGCAATTTTACTTTAGTTGTGTTAAGAAGAACCATCAACCCTCGATTCTTCCATAGGCGTTGTATTTTGCTGTTGGGTGCTAGCGGTGCTACTACCGGTAGTACCTGCATTTAGGTTTTGAGTTGTGTAGCCAGAAGTTCCTGGTGCAAAAAAATCTTCATAGTAACAGTTTCGATTATTTTGCAGTTCTTGTATTTCAGCTTCCGAAACTAAATTAAAAATTCTTGACTTTAAAAGTGCTTGATTATAGGTAGATAATTTTTTTACTGTGCTAGAAATACTTAAAAAAAATTTATCCATTTCGTCATTCTGCTTTCCATCTTCATCGTTTTTGTTTTTTAATAAATATTCCATTAAGACCGCCGATGCACTTGTTTCTTGCAATTTCTTTCGTTTTGTCGTTTTTGGAATGTCAGGAAACACTGATCTAGATGATTCGTACATAGACACCGAAGATTCAGGACGCTCCGAGGTAATTGACGAGTCTTGAGATTCTTCATTATTAGTCACATTGGCAAGAATTTCCGCAGCAGATAAGCTATTTTCATCATCACCATCATCTGTGTTGTCCACTGACGTCACTGTAGACCGTTCTTTATAATGTGGTAATAAAAAAGACATTTCAGTTTCATATTGCCATTTTTTATTAGTATTAGCACTCTGACCACTTTTAGTTGCTTTCTTTTTAATGGCTCTTCTATGATATTCCCTTAAGTTTTGCCATATCTTCTTACATTCTGACGCTGTAACAAAATAATATAAATATAAAGAAAAATTGGTTGTTTCAGGTACTTGATTAGTGGCTGTTCATTTAGGACTATGAGTTCAAGCTTTCGGTTAGGCGAAAGTACCATCCGGTCGATATTAAAAGATGTGTGCAATGCGATTATAAATACAATGAAGGGGAAGTTCATGCCCACACCTACTACCGAAGACTGGAAAAGAATCGCAGATGGTTTCAATAAAAAATGGAATTTTCCAAACTGTATAGGTGCCATCGACGGCAAACATGTAAACATAATTGCCCCTCCTAGCAGCGGCTCGCTATTTTTTAATTATAAAAAACACTTCTCTATCGTCCTCATGGCTATCGTCGATGATAAATACAGATTTATAGCTGTCGATATAGGGGCCTATGGCAGGAATAGTGATGGCGGAATTTTGGCATCGTCAAGATTAGGAAGAGCGATTGAAATGAATACATTTAATATTCCAACTGACACACCATTACCTGGTACTGAAATAATAATGCCACATGTTTTTGTAGCCGACGAAGCGTTTCCTTTAAAAAAGAATTTATTGCGACCATATCCACGTTCAAGTGGCATTTCAGAAAAGGAAAGAATATACAATAATCGCTTATCGCGAGCTCGCAGAGTAGTTGAAAACGCGTTCGGCATCTTATATCAAAAATTTGGAATTTATAATAAGAATTTGCATTTACACCCAAAATATGTTGATATTGTGGTCTTTGCGACGTGTATTTTACACAATGTCATGCGGTGTTATAATATAACATCCGATGATGAAGTCAACACAAGGCAGAGTTCGGCCAATAATGATGATGAACAGAGATTACTAAGTACACTTCCAGAAGATATAAGTGAATCTTCGGCATCTGCTTTTGAAACGCGTGATATGTTTGCAACTTATTTTCAATCTCCCGAAGGACGAGTTCCGTGGCAGCATTTAATATAGATCATGGATAATTAATATGTAATAATCATAAGAAGTTGGTTATAATATTATTGGCTTATTAAGAATATTAAACAAGTTTCTATACTAAGGTGGGATTTTATTACTGATTACCTATATTAAATAAACGTAAGGCACTTTATTATAACATACAGAAACCCAAAATAAAAAATATATGACGTAGATTTAATATTTTATGTCAGTAAATTCTGGGATTTTATATTACTGTATGTGAAAAAACTAATTTTTACGATAAACCAAGATTTTTCGAGTGTCCAAGTAGAAAATCGTAGGTACTGTTAACTGTACAATAACATACCTACTTTTTGGATGTAACAGGTTGAATTAAATTTTCTCAAAATGTACTTTAATGAAATGACTTATAAGTTTTAACATTACTTTTAATATCTATTAGAATCACACATATTTATTGGTTCGATAGCTGAATTTCTGTAGATTATGGCAAAATCAATAACTCAATACCAACACTGAAAACGTCACAAATAGAAATTAATTATGTTAAAAATTCCTACCTGGTTGCGACAATACAATAGCGATTTCATTCCATGCCTTTTCCTTCTTATGTACGTCACTATATTTCGAATCACTAAGGTCGTATAGTAGCGGATATTTTCGCACTTCTTCTATCAACTTTTCTTTCTGCATGATTTTCGAAAAATATCACCGTATACCGCTTATCAACGTGCACTCCGTCCTTCGATTCCATAGTGAATGATGGCGGGCGGGGGGAAGGCACGGGGCGGACGGGTGGGCTGGCAAATGGTTGCCCGTCACGCGTCAGTCGCAAACGCATAGTCGTTGCGTGGACAACGTGTGGTCGTTGCGTGGACAACGTGTGGTCGTTGCGTGGACGACGTGTGGTCATTGCGTGACAAACGTGTCGGGGTTGACCTTTAGTGTACGATGCGTAGGCCACTCGTTGTACACTACTTATAATCATTTTTTGAAATTAAACCTTGAACATATGACACAGGGCTTAAATTTCAATGTCTAGCATAGAGTCGAGTCGCCGGTGAGTTGTTATAATGTGCGAAGACCTTAAATTGAAAATGCACGCGCTACAATGTGTTTTGTTCGCACTGACGGGACTACTTAATCTCGCCGCTTGGATATCACTCGACAGTCCGCACGACCGGCGTTGTTTACAGAATCACTACCCTGACTGTAAAACACGGAATCGGTAAGGGTTGCTAGACAACTAGTAGCGTCTACCAATCAACACGCAGCGTTTATGCCGGCAGTACGTTTTAACTACAAGCATACCGCCAAGTGAGGAAGCGGCCTAAAAGATAATAAACACCAACAATTTAATGTTTCATTAAATTTTGCACCAACCTGTATTTGTCTCTGTTTGACCCAGTGGTTGACTGGTAGAGAATGCCTCAAAGGCACCTTTTGTACTTATTATATTTATTTATTTAAACTTTATTGCATAATAAAAGAAAAGTACAAACAGCGGACTTAATGCCTTAAGGCATTCTCTACCAGTCAACCAACTGGTCAAACAGAAACAAGACAAAGGTTGGTGCTTACTTTAAGAAATCAGCTAAACATAAATATAGTTCTATAATTCTATACTGAGTTTCTTGCGGCGTTTCTTCTCGGCAGTGGTCTCCTCTTGGGAAGCGCTGGTAGATTCTTGACGTGTAAAAGTGCCCGTGCGGCCTACTTACTGAAAAAATATCTTTTATCTTTTATCTTTTATAATATATAATATGGGTATAAGTACTATTACAATACAATAACACATATAATCAAGATAAAATACAATAATATTAATTTACACATATAAATCTAATAATATAACATATATAAATACAAACAATAAACATACCTTACTATAAGAACATTATGCAGAGACTTTGTATGTGCAATAAAGTTTAACTAAATGGACTTGGGCCACGTTGATTCTGGATTGTTATATCAAAAAAGATAAGGGTTGTTCATTTATTTTGGCAACAATTTATAACTGTACGCTTTTTAAATTCAGAGTTCACCGTGTTATTGTGTGCCTGACAGCTAAAATTGCTCACGCCTGGTGCCAGAACCCTTTTTTTTACTAGTTGGAAACTTTAGAATTTATAAGCTGCAAAATTTAAAGTCTGTTCGAAAATTGCGATTTTTTGCACACGTCATTGTGTTTACAATGATGGTATACACCGTGGGCCCGAATAACCCGAGGGATTTTAACCATCGATTTTAGAGCCCAATTGGAGTATATAAAGTAGTATAACATGTAGTCCAATAACGCACGATTCCCGAGATTTTTATTATTTAAAAATCAATTCCATAGTTAATTTAATTTGAACTCTTGTCACCTTAGCTTAAAGCATTATTTACTAAGAAAGATTCATGTTGTAAGTAGCACTATCATCAACATACAACATAAATTAATTAATCGATTTCTTAGTAAATAATGCTTTAGGTTAAGGTGACAGAGTTCAAATTAAATTAACTATGGAATTGATTTTTAAATAATAAAAATCTCGGGAATCGTGCGTTATTGGACTACATGTTATACTACTTTATATACTCCAATTGGGCTCTAAAATCGATGGTTAAAATCCCTCGGGTTATTCGGGCCCACGGTGTATAATTGTATGTAAATAAAAGTGTCATTTTAAAACCATTTTGGTGTTATTTTGAAGACAGTTTTTTTTTCCAATTTTCCTGTAGAATTCGTAAGAGGCGACTAAGGGATTAAAGGCTTGTAGTACCTATTGTTGGGCGATGGGCTTGCAACCTGTCACTAATATACACATGGTAAACATCTAAGCCTGTTTGTGCAAAATGTGCTTATAGAATTAACAACTAGTTGTCAGAGTTGTCGGTAAGTAATTCTGTAGCTCTGCCTACCCCACTCTGGGATGAAGGCGTGACGGTATGTATGTGTTTTTATAGCGTCATCTAAAGATAACGTCCAAGAATTATGCAAAAGATTTTCTACAAAAAAACGGAATGGCAAAAAATAATAACGTCTCTTCCATCTTTTTTAGACGTAATATTCGAATTAGAAGAGATAAACACTGAACTTACTACTAAAACTAAAAAGTCCATACAAACTGTTCGCTAATAAAAGCTTATTAAAAATAACTTCAACATCCTCATTGCAGAAGCATTTCATACAAAAAAATAAAAATTCATAACAAGCACAAATCATATTTTATAGCACTTTTAAATATAAAGTTCAATATTCGATAACGATTTCTTGGTATTATAAAAGCATGGCATAATAGACGATAGCGTTCAAACGTCCCAAATTAACGTTGCGCAAGCGGCGACTTGAGCACGCGAGATTAGATAACTATTGTATCGGAGGAAGTATATTAATAACGGAAACTAGGCTACTTTCGAAATTAACGCGATCGCACGAACCATTGTGTTTTATTTCATAATATCTGCATAACATGCATTTAACGAGCATCAATCAAAGTGATATTGGAGTAAGCAATTAAATAACTATACTCACCGATAAACTGCATCAATCTACGAACAACTTTATATGTGTCAATGTAAAATAGTTATTGTACAAACAGAAAAAAAAAATTATAGGAAAAAGATTTGTAAGAAGGTAACTTCTCCCTATGAAAGATTTCTTCCAATTAACCTTTTAATTAATCAGCCTGATTGTGCAAAATGTGGTAAGTAACAGAATTATCAACAAGTTTTTATACCTAAGTAGTTGTTGGTAATTCTAAAGGTTTACCCCCCTACCCCACTTTGGGGTTGAAGGCGTGAGTTTATATATGTATGTAACCTCTGAGCGATTGCCAAATGTTTGAATACATTAAATAGCCAAACGTACAACAGTGCAATGGTTCAAAACAAATCAATCATTTCAGGTTTAAAAAAGTCTCTATACTTACGGGTACATTAGAAAAACCGGGCAAGAGCATGTCGGGCCATGCTCGGTGTAGGGTTTCGAAGCCGTCACGACAAACACAAAAAACTATCTCAAAAAACCACATGTATGAACTAATTTTCTATTTAAAGTTATTTGGTGCCTTTGATGATTTTAGAAGGTAGGTATAAACACTTTACTCGCTTGTATCTCAGAAACTAATTAAGTCTACTTAGTCGTGATAGTTTTCTATCCACGAAGCTGCGATCTGCCACAGATTATCAATGCAAGGTTGCGTCAATGTTTGAAAAAACCGGTCATATGCAAGTCGAACTCTCGCACTGAGGGTTCCGTACTGCCGCAGAGTAGGTATTATTATATTCCGATTTCAATTCGAATTTGAATTGAATCAGCGCGAGCCCAACTCACCCTTGACCATATTTTAGTATTTGTTGTTTTTACCTACTATAATCATACCGTATGTGGAATGACTAAGATGTAGTGACTAAGATTGAAAAGAGCATACTTCGATGGTTCGGTCATTTGGAAAGGATGGATGAAAGAAGACTGACGAAAGAGATACAGATCGAAAGTGAGTATACGGGTCGGAAGGGGCCGCCCTAGGCGTGCTTTTTCCAGTCAAATCGGAGAAATACTGGAAAAGGGCCGAATCTTAACGGACGGACAACCCGGCACTGTAGGCATAAGAATAGGGTCCCGTTGGGAACCCTTAGGGTACGGAACTCTAAAAATGAAGCAGGGGGGCGCCGTGTGGATTGAATAACACTAAAGTAATCCCGATGCAGCTTCACGCATATTAAAAGCTCTGCCGTACAGAAGTTCCATTGACGCGAAGAATAAAGCCGCCATTGTCGGCGGCGTGGTCGCCATATTGGAATTAATCCGCGACAAGTGCTCAGGGGCGCGCAACCTGTGAACGAGGTTTTTTGATTATAAATGAGTTTCACGGTAATCTTGCACCAAAATCACAAATTGAGCGAGATGCATGTTAAGGTTAGTTTATTATAACGTCCTCGTTTTTAATTGTAAGAAGAGTTAGCTGATGGTAAAACTCACTGATAGGTATAAATTCAAAATGTCATTAGAATTCTTCTAGCAGTTTTAACTTGAAAAGTAATATACTAACATGATAACAAAGCTTGGAAACTTTCGCACTTATAACGTTGTTTTTCGCTTCACGTTGGAATTATGGACACGAATAGCACAACTTGGATTTTCCTCGTTAGTGCAGAGAGATTACTGAACGTTAAACAAATCCCGGGAAAATTTCTAGTTGCTCTGAAACGTTATTCTCTTTATACAGTGCAGATTTTTTCAGAATTCGTCCGCTATAACTTCTCAGAAATGCATTTTATGCTATAAAAGTCGGATACGCAAAGTAAAGCAAATGTGTTTAAAGCTTACATGTAGAGTGGATAAAAAAATAAAAGAATGAACAAGATAAAATAATATTTTTCAGATTTAAATAAAAATATCGTTTTATTAGCTACATCTTTCTAACAAGCTAACACATTTAGACACTTGCATTTTCAAAAATGATCTGACGCATACACTATCAGAAAATTCCTATATTTAATTACTTGACTTAAATGCTATAAAATTGAAAATTCTAAAACTTTACAACCAAGTTTTACATTTAATCAATCACGAAATCAATATCCTGCCCTTATCCTTCAGTTGGCGACCCCTGTCTCGGTAATCTCTTCAGGTAATCAATTGTGCATTAAGTCCGCCGCAGCAGGATTAGGGATGATGAAGGACCTGTCATCTTCCTGACAGGCTTCAGTGTCATCTGTAAGACTGTTCTTAATGAACCAGAAATTGGCCACTGTTTGGGAATGGACTTGGAGAAAAACAAAATGTTATAAGTACATTCATACCTACTTATGGCTAGATTGTAAGTTTCAGTAGTGAAACTTTCACTTAAATTTAATGCATTGGTCATTTCAATTTCATGCAATATTCTGAAAGTTACCAAAATTATCGCTTAATTTCTAAAAGTTACTTTTGTTTTGACGTGTAAAGTAAGTAACGAAAACGTTTAATGAAAATTACTTGTGATATTCCTTTCATTTCGCAATTAAGGAAAGCGGTGCAGTGTTTCAGTAATCGTCCACTCTTTTCTATTTAGTGCCTATTTTTTTTTTATAACTATCACTTACTTAGACATACATACATATATTAAATCACGCCTGTTTCCCAGAGGGGTAGGCAGAGACCACTTCTTTCCACTTGCTACGATCTTGACAAATTTATCTTTACTTAGACAAGAGACTAAAATACGCAAAACATTGTTAAAATCAAAACTAAAGGATTTGCTTCTCGATCACTAGCCAGCGTTAATAGAATAAAACCGGGCAAGAGCATGTCGTACCATGCTCAGTATAGGGTTCCGAAGCCGTAACGACAAACACAAAAAACTATCTCAAAAATCAACATGTATGAACCAATTTTCTATTTAAAGTTATTTGGCGCTGTCTTAGATGATTTTTAGTAGGTATAAACCCGTTAGTCGCCTGTATCTCAGGAACTAATTAAGTCTACTTAGTAATGATTCTTTTTCTTATAAATTCGTATATAATATCTCAAACAAGAGCCAAGCTTTTAAGTGTGAGATCAGTAACCTACCTATGTATGTAGGTAGTTACTAGTTAGGTATCTAAACTGCTTCAAACCGACTTTAAATTACAATAAAAGTTAAATCTTTTATATAGTAATTAATAGAAATTGAAAAAAAAACAAGGTTCAGTAAATAGAATTTTAAGTTTTCCAAACGATAGGTACTCAACTCAAATCAATAATCTAATCGAAAATTTGTAAACTTTCAGATCGCAAATCGCAAACTTGTAGGTAGCATTCCGGGGCACGTCCAAACAGCAACTAGGCGCTCGCGCTTATGAGAGCGCGGCTGTCGCTCGATTTGTTGCTTGGACAGTTTGACTCCCCCCGCGCGTCCTGCACGCCCCGTTAACAAATTTTTCTATCAAAGTTATCATAGGCGATTTTGATAGGTATAAACACTTTAGTCGCCTGTACCTCAGGAACTAATCATGTCTTCTTAGCCGTGATAGTTTTCCTTTAAAATTCGTTATATGCGCTTTCGTTGAAGATATTTTTCAGATTTTTAGTATTTGTAGTTTTGGCTGTAGAGGGGGGGACACTTGACTCTAACAAAAAATAGCGCTTTAAAGCTTAATATTTCATAAACGGATCCCTTAATCGAAAAATTGTTTTCATAAACCCGCAATATTTTTGAAAGACCTATCCAACGACACCCCACACTATGGGGTAGGCAAGAAAAAAAAAAGGCATCCCCACGTTACGTGTAGGGGAGGTGCATTAAAAAAAAATATTTTTCAAAATTTTATTTTACCACTTTGTTGGCGTGATTAATATGTATATTCATGCCAAATTACAGCTTTCTAGTACTACGAGTCTCTGAGCTAGACTGGGGACGGACGGACGGACGGACGGACGGACATGGCGAAACTATAAGGGTTTGACTTTGTTTGACTACGGAACCCTAATAAAAAGGACAATTATGTAGGTATTACAAAAACAGCTGACGCTTGCGGTAGCCGGGAAGCGAACACCTACGAATACCGCTGTGTCTATCTAAGTATAACTAAACATAATATTAGTAGTCGATTAGATATTAGGATAAGTTAAGTAGTGTAAAACTAAGCGCGTCTCGCCGATATACGTAACAGTTTGGCGATTAATATTAGAATATGCTACTGTAGTCTTTATTAAATTAAAAAAAATTGGTCAGCGTTCATTTACTTGTGACGATATTTCACACACAATTTTGAAAAAGGAACGAGTTAATTGTGTCTGAGTGGGGCGGTTAGTGACTAATACTAATATAACACCCGTTCTTTGAATGAAATTAATCAGGACAAAAAATTCGATACTTCACGAATATACCATAGAGTTCTCCGCAAAAGTCACGAAAGATACGGGCAAGTCAATATGTCGGCCACTGAAATGAGTCCCGCCGAAAATCCTGAAAATCGCCCTGAACAAACATTGATAAAACTTTGGCGAACAGACACTTTATTCCCAGCCAATCGAAATTCCCGTAGAATAATGAAATCATTCTAGCCAAAGTCGCGGAAAGAGCCACTTGAGGAATTGTCATTTAGCTATGTTGATGAAATGTTATCAGTGGGTCTATTTATTTATTTGTTTATTGTAAAATCTTCAATTAATCTAGTCAAGATTTATGAAACGATAAGCTTGGGAGGTAACATACCTACAGTGAGTTTTTGTAGCGATGCAACCTGTCACTAATACACTGGTAAACATCGTAGCCTAATTGGGATAGACCAAAATAAAACCCCACGGTTTTTACTTTCTCATTCGAAAGAATAGGAAATTTTAAGACACCGATTTCATTAATTATGTATTTGACCCAATAGTTTTTTGTTTTAATATCTTTATTTATTTAGCAGACATTTTATGGATGACATGATTATTTTAAATTTGGGATGGCATTTTCTAATAAATTACAACAATAGTGTATTAAAACATATTATTTCAAGCTGTTTCACTTAACCCGTAAGATACACCTAGGAGGGCTTCAAGCCGAAAACGAAAGTCAAACAAAGGTTAAATATACTTTTGTCGAAATATCCAAAATAGATAAATATTTCAAAAACTTAATAATGCAGAACGGCTTTAAAACCCTATTCCTCGAAATGGTTTTCGAATTGGAGTAATTATAAAAATATGGACAATCCCAATTGTCATTTAGCTATGTTGACGAAATGTTATCAGAGGGTCTATTTATCTATTTGTTTATTATATAATCTTCAATCAATCTAGTAAGATTTATGAAACGATAAGCTTGTGAGGTAACACACGGTAAGTTTTTGTAGCGATGCAGTCGCCGCGTTTCGTATCGCTGGCGCTCTGTGTGAAACTGTGTTGTCATGGAAAGGGTAAAGGGTCCATCTTGGCTAGGCCTGCACTGATTTGACGTAACGTTAACGTAACCCACCACCAAGCAGCAGTGTTCGCATTGTTTTGTTCCGGTGTGGGGATAAGACAACCAGTGAAATCCCTAGCATAGACACCTTCCACCTTAGTCCTTAACATTGGCAACGTTTGAAGTCTCAGGATTGTAGTCCTGAGACTGTAGTCTTGAGAATTCGAAATGTCTAAGATGGGATGATATGTTTTTTTTTTATTGTACATATGTTTATTTTTACATAGTACCATAATCTAAATGTCGCCAAACTGTGTGTCAGTTTGTTGGCGACAATGTGACCAAAAATAAATAAATAGGTAGTTATAGTCCTTCCGTCGTTGGATACCATATTCGCAAAACATGATATTCTGAAAAATATCATAAAAGCAAAACATCATATTCACAAAACATGACATTCGCAAATCATCATAGTAGCAAGACATCACATTAGCAAAACTTAACTATTATTAAGACATGAATTAGATAGTGTCATCGGAACTCCGCTACGGCGGAGCTCCTATTTCTGGGTAGTTTGGACCTCCGGGCCTGATATAAATCTAACATAACCTAAACCTACCTAATGATTTTATAACAAAACCCGACTATTTGTATATATAATGTTTTGCGAATATCGTGTTTTGCTAGTATGATGTTATGCGTATATGATGTTTTGCTAGTATGATCTTTTACGAATGTCATATTCTGTAGAGTAACCGGTTATAGTTACTCCAAATAATGTTTCTGAACCTAGGTATTCTAGTTTAATTACAGAAATATCATCATATTTGCTTTACACATACGTATTACAAAGTGGCCAGTTACCGGGGTGGCCAGTTATTGACGATTTACTCTATATCTAGTTAATTAACGCCTATCTCGATGTTCAGTTAATTTCGTCGTCATAATAACGTACCATTAACTAAATCATGAACACATTATTAATTATCCCACATCGGTAACGCTTGCGTGTCTACATAATCAGACAACATCGCTAAATGCAATATCCATTGCTGCATTGTAAAGACGATGGAATTTGAACTCTTACTTACGCGTCAATGTAGTGACTAAGGAATGGTATGTGGAAAATCCGTTTTGTGATGGTATTCTCTACCGTGTGATTACGGCGGTGATACTGTACATATAATATCACGTAACTAACAAATTCAATAAGTTGCAAAAATGTGCCTTACTGATTTATTGTCTAAGGTGTATTTTGCACCTTATTTAATGTGTTAGTCACGCCGTATTACAGTGTCAACTAAGATTAAGTAAATCAGTTGCTGTCAGATATGCATATATTACGTAAGTGAATATACCTAAGTCTAAAATTTCATTGACAATATAGATTATGTAATATTGTTATGGTTTTAGGACTAGTATTAGTGTACACAAATAAGTAGTCCACGATATGTATTATCCTAATTTAACTGCTGGTAGATTTACTCTATATTACCGACGTGTAAAAGAGCCCTCATGTGGCCTATTTACTGAATAAATATTTATAATTTACAATTTTTGAACATATCTGAAAACCTAAAGGGGTCGGGGTAAAAGTGTTGTCATTTGTAAAAGTCATACATTTTCAAGGTTGTAAAAGTGGTAAATTATGATAGAATAATTCAAAATAAACACGTATTGTTATGTAATGTAATACTCTTGAGTGCATCGGAGCCGAGATATTTAATATTCTTACCTAGGTGTAGGTACATAAATACATACTTTTAGTACCAACAATTTTACACTTAAATCTTAAATATCTCGGCTCGATATTATTAAACACCATAAAATATATATATCTATGTGTATTTCGAAGTTTTTAGAGGAAGATTTCCTTTTTACATTTTTAGTAGGCCAATTCAAAACATACTGTGACCTACCTACATTACTATAACCGTAAATATTAAACAATAAACTCATAGTAATCCTGCAACGATTATCAACAAAGTTAGCGTCAAATCAATCACTACCAAAGGCTCAATTTGGCGTCAACTTTGTACATAACTCAGGAACATTGGCACCAACAGTGCTTACATTAAAACCCAGCGACACGTAACTGTGTCTAAATTGCATACAACCCCAGGTTACCGGCATTGAACGTGTTAATGAACGTTCCGGCAATAAAGCATATATTTCCACCGCAAGCACGCCATTCATCCTTTAAACACATGCGCTACATTGATATATCACTAAAGAGAAGTGACAGTTCAGTCATGGTTTTTGATTAAGCTACGATGCCTATGCGATGAAAGTGTATAACTGAGATGGATAATTACTCGCATAAAATAATAAAAATACATATCATAAATTGACTTCGAGTATCTAGGAAAATACAAACAAACTTACAACACCCCTCTTTTTCTGTTGGGGTTTAAAATGGCTCTTTGTCGAACGGTCAAATTGAGTGAGTGAAGACATACGAGCGGGCTCACTTGCCAGGTAAAGCGAGTAGCAGGTAAGACCGTAAGACCGTATGTTTTGTACGGTTCTCTGCCTTTTGGCCGAAATATGTTTGGCCGAATGTATCGTTTCCCAACTGTTTCATTTGCCAACCCGCTTTTTTTTCTGTAACTGTAAATATTTCAGGATTTTGATAAAACTAACCTAACCTAAAATATTTACAGTTACAGAAAAAAAAGCGGGTTGGCAAATGAAACAATTGGGAAACGATACATTCGGCCAAACATATTTCGGCCAAAAGGCGGGATACCGTTTTGTACGCTCTGTCAGCTCAATTTTAATTCGTCGGTTCATAATTGGTCCGTCACGTTCAAGAGCGAATGCGTGCGCGTAGACGTGCACGTGCGCGTGTGCTTTTCAGTGTGTTCTATAGTACAAATTCTCATACAATATGCACGCAGCCGGTGTGGCTCGGCCTTAAGAGGACTACCACAAGGTCGAATTTTCATTCCCATCTGTTTTATTTATCCAAATCTCCTCAAGTTAGACATACATATTTTCTAAAAAACAAAAAATATACGTGTGAACTAGAGAACCTCGTCCTTTTTTTTTCAAGTCAGTTGAAAACTGTTTGTGTTTTAAAATAAAACTTACCCAACCTACGGATCCTATAGGTACATATATCTCTTCAATCATTTTTAAAAGTTAATTTTGTATCTAAAATGGGTTTACTTTTGACCTTAATCTCACAAGATGTTAAGTTAGGACGAGGTCGAGGGTGATACTTACCCTCTTAAACTACACTCTTGCCCAGTTTTGTCTGATTAATAGATTCTGACAAAAAGGCTTTTCTACTTTATGAATTTTCGAATACTAGCTTTCTTTTTAAGTTAGTGAGTGTCGGAAGAGGCCGCCTTAGGCGTACTTTTTCGAATCAAATCGGAGAAATACTGGAAAAGGGCCGAATCTTAAGTACCCGAAACCGACGTGCGTGCATGACTCGATGTATGAACGTGGAAGAAGCGAAAAAAAATTGTCAGGATCGTAGCAAGTGGGAATAAGTGGTCTCTGCCTACCCCTCTGGGAAACAGGCGTGATTTAATGAATGAATGAATTTTCGAACAAATGAAACAGTTGGTAAAAAAACTTCGGAGTTGCTATAAGATATCAATCCTAAGAATGCGTTACCAACCCTGAGGACTAAACACAATTTACCTCTTAACTTTTCTTGTAACGTAATGAAGTGAATTAGTTAACCGGTAGGAGCAGAAATCAAATAAAACAACTCGATAACAATACCAGACAGAGAACTTAATCATTTGGAAGTTTGGAGGGAAACCGAATCTGAAGCAATCGGCGGGTAGCGCTTCCTTTTGTATACTTTCGCCGTTAAAGCCATCCATTTCGTTAGCGTTCATTTGTTTCGTATACTTTAAGTATCTCTACTAGAGTGTTGTTAATTGCTTGCATTGATTCTCTTAATTTTCTATGTTAAGCGTTTCTATTACAAACAACTAAGATTTCTAACGACATAATTTTTACAGGTAGATTCACTTAAGCTGGCACGAATGGAATGAACAAAAGTAACGTCACTATCACTACCTATCAAAGTCCTTTGAATACACCTAAATAGATGACATTTTATGCTATAACACAAAATAAGGTTTTTTTACAAAGAAAAGTTATAGTTTTATAGTTTTGTAGCATTAAAGAGCGTATAAAGCTCATTACTGAATGAGCTTTATACGCTCTTTAATGCTAGCTAGCTGTGAGTACATTTAAAGTACCTTCTTACTTGAAAAAATCGAAAGGCCGCCTTCTTTGAAAGGAGGTTTAATAACCACACCTACCACGTGTTTATTTTGTTGGCAAATGGATACAAAGCATTTTGGATTCAAAGCTTTGTTGTTTTTATTATAAGAATAGACTAGAAAAACGAAACACAAAATATTTAGTGCTTCGATTCTCAAAAATCTACTCGCCCGTGATCTCATCGACTAATTTTTAACTGGCAAGCTTCAGTTGTTTCGTTAGTGCGTAATGTGCGTATAAAGATCATGTGGTGCTATTGCTGCTTATTATAATAATAGTTGTGGATGTTTTTGTAAACTTGCAAAGGACCTCTTGCGGATCAATACCACCGTCTTACATGATGGTGTAGCCAAGCAGCAATGTTCGCACTATTGTGCTTCGACGTAACACTACTAATATCGCACTGCTAGATCAACACAGTAGTAACTCAAAATACAACTGTATTCTAAGATCAACTTTAATACAAATTCCATGACCTTGAAACAAAACTAACTAGGATTTTGAGTTCATACTGTTTTGATCTGAGCAGTGCGATATAGAAACACTCGTTACATATGACATAATCTCCGGCTTTGCATCTAACCACCAAAGATGGCGACCATAGAGTCACTGCCAAATTTAAGTAACAGATACTGGCATTGGCGCCAGTCCAAACAAATAAGGCAAAGGATACCAAGCTATCTTTACAGTTGGAAAATACTAATGTGGTTAATGGGACAGATATTGCATAAGTTTTTAATGGTAAATGTATGTTTGTGGTTACATCATGTCCAGATGAAGGTTGCATATGGTTTTGTCTATTGTAGCGTTTTTTGGCGACGATTTCGTCAGAGTACTTTTAAGGTTTGTTAACATATTTGGCTATTTGGTTTATACTTATAGTTTAACCACCTTACTTATAAACGTAGAATAACCGTGGTGTAGCTAAACTATGCTTTGTCCTTATCTGTCATTGTGCCATTTGAATTTGACAGATAAGGACAAAGCATGGTTTAGCTATTCCACGGTTATTCCACGTTTATAAGTAAGGCGGTAAAGCTGCATTTTTAACAATAGAGAAGATGAAATCACTCAGGGGTGTGATTCTCTCAAAAACGCGGTCGGTCGAACGAATGAGTGGGCGAGTTTAAGTAGTCCCGTCAGAGCGAACAAAACACATTTTAGCGCGTGCATTTTCAATATGGCAACATAGCTTCTATCGATGAGATCGAACGTAGGCCGTCTGATTGAGAATGCACGCGCTAAAATGTGAATAGTTCGCTCTGACGGGACTACTTAAACTCGCCGCTACGACATTCACTAGTTCGTTCGTCCGACCGAATTTTTAAGAGAATCACACCCCAGGACAGAGGGAAGTTATTTAAAAAAAAACTGATCAATGGCTGAGCCACAGACAATTAATTGAGAAACATTATGATTAACACAATATCTTTGATGATGAATACATATTGGTCCAGTGCCAAATGTGGATTCCTTATTCATGGTTACTTGAAAACTTATACTAAGAGAGGATATTTTGAAAATTGACCCCCAACGGGAAGAAATAGGTAGGTTATGCTTTGTCCTTATCAGTCATTGTGACATTTACATTTGACAGAAAGGGACAACGCATACTTTAACTAAAATAGGTTTATATTGTGTTTATAAATAAGGCGGTAAAGCAGGAATGTCCATGACACTGCCAAGATCTATTTATTTATGTGTCTAGATTTACCAGGCCGTGTTAAAACATGTTTTCCGAATTTCCACGCGCATCACATCTCGTTTCTGTTCAAAGGATAAACAACTTTACGCGTAATAAAACTCCAATTTTACGCTTTACACAGTAATTATAAATTTAATGGGTTTCTGGTACCGCAGCTAAACGAGTTTTATTTAATATTGTAACAGATTTAAACGGTGGATAAATTTTATTTAGCTATTTGAATAGTGGAGATAAAAATAATGCATGATGATGTTTTACTATAAAAACCTCAGGATTGTCCCATCACCGGCGAGGACGCAATAAGCTAGTTTAAGAAATAAACAAAAGGTATAAGTAGGTATTTAAATCCCAATGATAAGATGCTTCAGACGGAGAGTTACGTTTTTCGAGTGTATGTATGTATGTACGAGTATGTAAGTCTTTTTTTTGGCACACAGCTTTCGTTACATTCGTCTTAGTTGTAGGAGTGACATAGGCAGTGCCTATATTTTAAAGTAACGAGACGGAAGGGTTTTTTTAAACATAATATCGTAATCATAAAACCTGGCAATGCTATTTTTTGTTGTTATAAGTCCCATGTCTAGTATGATAATACCCAAGGCTCCCATGGTTATTCTTCGGAACTGTGGAGGGGTAGGACTATACGACGATGCATTGCTGCAAGCCCCCCTGATTGGCCTAATCAGTGGCAAAAGCATGATAAGCGACGCTTCGTACTTAAGTATCTAGTATGGTCGTTCTCCTCAAAAAAAAAACTCATCTGAATAATCATCAATTTGTGCGTGAGAAAAATCACTAATAACTTAAAAAAAACAAATTCTGTGCCAGGTTTTCTGCATTCCAGCATTTCCATTTCGTATTCCCCCATTAATAACGTTACTAAATATACACGGTGATTTTTTATCGGTGATCAGGAGTTGAAAATTATTAATAAGCAACAAAAATGGAATTTGATGGTTGATGTCTCAAACAATTAACTCATTGTTTAATTTATTTAAGTTAATGATATTTTTAAAACCAATCACCACTTGGACATCCTACATTAATTATTGTAGTGAAGTAGATACGTCAAGTGCCATCGCTTTGGCGGTAAATTTGACGATTACGCCAATGAACTTATCAGTTAAGTGTTGTTAACACATAGACTAAACAATTAGTAGGGTGACAATTAGTTTCAACTAAAAGTTAGTTTCCAAATATATTTTTACATAAAAAAATAAGTTTTGTTTCATGTAACTGCGACTTAAACGTGATCGCCATTAATAACTGAATTAGAAAAATGAGTTCCAGATCACCAAAAAAAAAAAATCGAAAAAAAGGTTTAGTGTCGTGGGATCTTAGAATATAAATAGCTAGTTTATTGTATGGCATAGAGAAGGGAAACTTGGACATTCTGATAGGTATCTAATTTAGGACTCCTTTTATAACGGGTAAATAACCCCCGTGTGGTAGCCGGATTAGAATAGTGCCACTCCGTATCTTTCCGTGGATGTCGTAAAAGCCGACTAAGGTAATAAAGGCGTGTAGTACTGTTAGGCGATGGGCTTGCAACCTGTCACTAATGCACTGGTAGACATCTTCGCCTAAGTGTGCAAAATGTGGTTACAGAATTATCAAAAAGTTTTGATAGTTGTTGGAAATTCTGTAGCTCTGCCTACCCCACTCTGGGAATAAAGGCGTGAGTTTATGTATGTATGTGTAAATAATCCATGTTGTAATATTAGTCAGCACCACATCCAGTGAATGTAATCCTGCGACGTATCGCCGGAACAAAGAGCCCTGTGCGGCACAATGCGGCCCTTGTGTTGTAAACCATACTCATTACTAACTCAATTGTTTCTGATGGTTCGGAATAACATTGCGGTTTAGTGATATTGCCGTTCATAAATAATATTCGCGCTATACTTAAAGAGTATGAGCAGTAACGGCTTGAGCCTGGTTTCTAGGGACAGCGACCTAACAGCACAATTGAAACATTAGTTCATCTTCAGAATAGCGCGGCTTGCATGTGTGCGTGACTCGACCGTACACGCCGCGAGCCACCACAAGCAAATCCAACAGGACGGACCGAGACGGTTTCAGTCAGGGCCACAACGTCGCTGCGTTTGGTTGCGTGCGAAGCAAGTAGCGCCCGAGCGACAATAGGTAACTGAAACTCCTAAAGGGCCGGAGACGACTGACTTTTCTATAGACTTTGCTAGTGGCCCCGGTATGATGCCAAGTAAAGGGAAATATGAGTATGAGTTTTGAGCTTTTTTTATGTTTGTCTCTTTACAGTCAAGAAAAAGTTAAGCACGCGACCTTGCTTTTGTAAGAGGCCGTAAAAGGGCGTTTTCACTAAAAAGTGTACCCAATTAAGGCCTGAAATTAAGGAACTTTAACTTTGTCAGTTTTGTGACGAAAATTAGCCATACAATGCGGCCGTCAATGTATAGCTAATTTTCGTCACAAAAGTGACAAAGTTAAAGTTCCTTAATTTCAGTCCTTAATTGGGTACACTTTTTAGTGAAAACGCCCAAAAGGATGGTTAAGGACATTATTAATTAAAATAAAGTAACTATCAAATTGATAAAAAAATGCCGTGACATAATGGTGACACCTACTTAGCTGGAAGGTTACTATAAAAAAAAACTTCGGATGCTCCGTCCTTTTCACTTGTCATTCAAGACTAAATTACCAGAAAGGGATGGAGATGACGTAACTTCTAACTTCGATTTTTAAAGGTCCATCAGAGTTTCAGAAACCGTAGCCATTCCGATCATACAAGCTTTCTTTTTAAAAACCGCGTCCAGACATAGACAGACATATAGGCACAGATACACAGATATGTTATACACACATATACATACGTAAACTGATAGCATAGCACCACTCTCTTTTCATCTCGTCTAAAAAGCTCTTTACCAAAGTTGAAGTACTCCTACATAATGTGAAATATAAAGAGCTCGTTACCCCCGCCCACAGATAATAAGTATAAACGCATGATGCACTCGCATTTACTTTAAGTCGCGACACAGGGACCGGATGCGCGTATTGTCTCAATCCAATCTGTCTAATGAAGCCGGAAGCGCCGGCGCCATATTGCTTTCGAACAGGGTTGTCGTTGCTTTTGAAATTGGAATGCGGAAAGGGAATTGGGTTGAACATGCGTAACAGATTGAATAGTGACAGATATCATTGTATATATAGCTTTAATTCTCACGCTATGATATCTTTCGATCATTTGTATTTAAGTTTTTTACGAGTAGATTTATTGTTAAATACGATGAGAGACGAGAAACTGTTACTTTCGAAATAATAAAGTGGGTATTAAGTCTCCAACTCGCACTGTTAGATATTCTTTTAAACAACTAACTTTCAATTCATCGACGAATCAGCTCGACCAAAGCGGTAGGTGCTATAAACATGAAAGACTACCTTTGTTAGCCGGTCGACAAATAGAAGTGTTTTTTTTTTTATGAAAATTATTTTAAGTACAACCCGTAGTTTCCGAATAAATGTCACCATCGAGTCTTTACTCCAAATTGAGACTACGTCCAGATATTTTCATGCAGTTTTTTTTTGCTGCAGTTCATTGCAGCCCCTCTGAATTTCTAAAATGCTCATTTAGTAAGTGAGCAAAGGAACAGAGAATATAGTATTCATGTGATTTAATTTATAGTCTGTGTCAATTGACGTAAAGAAAACCAAACGAACCAATTAAGATTATTACTCGATAAACACGTAGGTACTTTCAAAGATCAGGTGAGGTCTTTGCAATAATTTATACACTTGTTTATTACTTTCATATACATTTTAAGATGTAGTAACTGTTATTTACACGTTATTTTAAATAAAAGCACGCTTGATGTACATTTGAGGTTATGTGTCAAACAGTACTAATTTGTTTACATCTTTGCCAATTTCAATTATAACGGGTCAGGTAGGATGAGGACTCACAGAAAAACTTTTTTAAAGTGATCAAGAGTTTATTCTTATTAAACTTGTACCAAATCTAGCAACCGACTGTATCTCGGCTCGATCAACATGCCCTTTTATACCATCGGTAGATGGCAGCACTTAAACACTAAATTACACACTTTCAGATCAAAATCATGCTCAAATATTAAACAAATAGTCGCAGCATCATTTAAATATTCTAATAATAATAAACAATCACCTAGGAATTAACACACTATGCAATACATTACATTCAAATAATATTAAGTACCTAATAAATGTAATCAAATAGCAACTTATTAGTGCTGTGACCTACAATGGTGTTAAGTTATTATGAAAATAGTTAACAACTCGGCCATCCTCAAGAACAATGGGTCCTCCCGTTGAGACTTAACTTTACAAATTATCGTCTTATAATATATTTAGTTTTACAATGTTTTAACATTCAGAAGCATTAAATTTTATAGGTACAACATCACATTACAATGATAACTGTATTCACCTACTATAGTATGTACAGAACATTAGTTTTATACGATGTATTTGCATTAAATAAAACAATTAAATCATTTAACTACTTAAATAACATAAACTAAGTACTTGACTAATTAAAGTTTACGAATCTTTATCTTATCATTATATCTTATAATTTTGTGATCATTACTAAAGTGTAAACATTTTGACCCTACCTCAGCGGCGTTATAAGGCCAGCCATGACATTGCTTAGAAACTACTGCTTGACTCCAGTAATTACTAACTGAGGTAAATCAATTGACCTTGACCCTGATCCTTGACTCGACCAAATCAGTGTATCATCTATTTAACTCAGTGGCATCCTTGCCGGCCATGACATTGCCCAGGGTTAGTACATGAAGACTACTAACCACCAACTGAGCCGCATTGTTGTGCCTAAATTACTATACAAACATATACGACGTAGACAGTTACATCATAAACTTCACTACTTACTCTTTCTTACATTAGTCATGTCACTCTACGTCATCCTCCGTTTTGTTTCCGTCACTATCACTACTTGAAATATCGTCATTAGCGCTAGTGAAGCTAAGCCATGGAAAAATCTTATCAGCTGAAAAAATACCCTCATACCCCTTTCCTTTACGTGTTAAAGGTGTATCTTCGATAACGTACCTGTCGTTTGGTAACAGTCTTTTTACACGGTATGGTCCTCTAATCTTTGGTTCCAATTTCCTAGATTGCCCTTCTAAGCTAGGAATAGCTCGTAAAACTCTTACTAAATCTCCCTCTTTAAACTTTTTATCATTGGATGTATGTGCGTCATGTCGGGTTTTTACCTTTATTTGTTGCTCATCGATAAGACGCTTTGCCTCTTGCCGGACTTCCGCTAAGTCGGTGTTAATTACGCCGTTTCCTACATCACCTATAACTTGATTTAGAATACCTTCGCACGGACTAGTAACCCTGCGACCGAATAATAACTCGGTAGGAGTTTTCTTTGTGGTTGCATGCATAGTGGTGTTGATACCTAACTGAACATCAGGCAGGTAGTCGTCCCACGTACCTTTGGACTTATCGTGCGTCATTGCACCTAATGCAGCTAAAATGGTGCGGTTGTATCTCTCAACTTGTCCATTAGCACGTGGGGTAGCTACCGCATTATAAACATGTTTAATGCCAACGCTTTTAACGTATTCTTTAAATTTCTGACCTGTAAAACTAGTACCTTGGTCGGTAATAAGTCTGGTAGGAGTGCCAAAATAGCTAATATGGTCTTTAAATACGCGGGTGCTGGTTATACTTTTAGTATTCCGAACAGCTGTCAAATTAACAAATTTCGTAAATGAGTCTATGATCACTAAAATATAAGAGTTTCCCCGTTTGCTCTTAACAAAAGGCCCTAAATGGTCAGCATGAACGGTGTGAAAAGGGATCTCAATTTTCTCTATCGGGTGTAACGGTATGGTTTGAGTGCCACTGGGTAACTTGTGGTGTGCGCACTCTAAACATCCGTTCACGTATTTTTTTACAAATCGTCGCATTTTAGGGAACCAATACTTCGCGCGGATTCGTTCTAGCGTCTTTTCGAAGCCGAAATGACCAACGTTGTCATGATTGTTTTGTAAAATTTGCCAGCGCGATGCCTTTGGCACTACCCAGCGTAAAACGTCAGGACTAATTATCCGGTACAGTTTACCATTTTTTAGGTTATAGTTTTTGATAATATCGACCACTTTAACCGATTCCGAATCCATAAGTATGCCTTTAATGTTTTTAATTTCATCATCGTTATCTTGTACCGTCGCGACCCAGTCCTCAGAATCGACTGAGAGAATGTCTATTACGCGGTCGCGGTCACTGCTGTCAGAGATAGCATGGCGGCTCAGCGCATCGACATGAGCCATTCGCTCACCCGGCCTGTACTCTATCGTGCAATCGAACTCCTGAAATTGAATCCACCATCGTGCTATTCTGGGCACAAGGTCCCGCTTGGTAAGTGTAGTGCGTAGTGCACTACAGTCCGTTAATATAGTAAAATGCTTCCCTAGCAAATAAACACGAAATTTATTCAATGAGGAAATAACGGCTAACGTCTCCAGTTCAAAAGAATGAAGTTTCTGTTCATCTTGTGAGGTTTGACGGCTGTAATAAGCAACTGGTTGGAACAGTCCAGCCTCATTCTTTTGAACCAAGATACCAGCGACGCCCATTTTACTGGCGTCCGTATGGAGCTGTGTTTCTGCTTCAGGATTATATAATGCGAGAACCGGGCGCTTAACGAGATTATCCCTAAGAGAGTTAAATGAAGCCTGTTCCTCCTCCGTCCATCGCCACTGAGTATCCTTTTTAAGAAGGGACGTTAGAGGCTTTGCGAGTATTGCAAAGCCTCTTACGAATCTTCTAAAAAAACTAGCTAAGCCTAAAAACCTACGCACATCATGGGGGTTCTTGGGCACTGGGAAATTAGAGACGGATTCGGTTTTTTGAAAACCAGGTCGAATGCCTTCGGAACTGATTTCGAACCCTAAATAATCTATTTTGTCGTAGCAAAAATTACATTTGTTAAGCTTTAGAGTTAATCCCCCTTTCAACAATAAGTCGAGAACCTCCTTTAACCTGCTCAGGCTTTCATCGAAAGAACGGGCTGGTATTAAAACGTCATCCATGTAGACTAAAGCATATTTTATCCTAGCCTCATTTAAGATTTTGTTAATTGTCCTCTGAAAGGTGGATGGAGCGTTTACTAGCCCGAACGGCATACGATTATATTCGTATTGACCGTCGGGCGTAACAAATGCAGTTTTACTGCGAGACTCCTCGGCTATCGGAATTTGATAGTAGCCAGAGGCTAGATCCAACGAAATAAAGATACTGTTACCGGCAAGGAGGTCTAGTTGGTCTTCTATTCGTGGCAAGGGAAAGTGTTCTTTGACCGTTTTGTTATTAAGTTGACGGTAGTCAACGCAAAGACGTTTTTCCCCGGTTTTCTTTTGTACTAGAACAATTGGGCTTGCATATGGGGAACTAGAGTCTCGAATAATACCGCTATCCAGCATTTCTTGTACCATGGAGCGGACCTGCTGCCTATCTGGAGCCGAGAGGCGGTATGGCCGATAGACAACCGGTTCGTTGTCTTTCAGATGAATCACCATCTCTGTGGCGGATGTGAACCCAAGGTCGTGTAAGCCCGTAGAAAAACACATTTGATACTGATTTATTAAATTAACTAATTTTTGTTTTTGTTCAGATGTTATGTTTCCACAGTTTAATTGTGATTCATTTGAAATATCTATACCTAGCACCTCTAAATTCTCTACAGGATCGACCACAGCCTGCGCTCGTGTTATCAAGCTATTCTGGACCAATATAATATCACTACATGATAAATTTTGGGTTATTAACCTGCCATTTCCGTTTATGAGTTCGTATTCACCAGGGAGTAAAAAATACTGCTGGTCGGGACGACCCCTTATAGTACCATGAACGTAAACCCTGCCGGTATAATTATCATCAGCGAACACTTCTATGATGGTAGTCCCTATAGATTTAAGAGTTGTATCCTTAGCTAATTTTAGACATAATTTCAATGGCTCGATGATTACGTGGCGCTTTACGATTAAATCACTACTGGTTTTGATTATTCTTATCGTGGGCCGTTCTGTATAACTGTGTCCTAAGAGTACCGGGTAATTAATCATATGATCATCAACAATAAGAATTTCTACGTCATTTTCAATAATACCTTGTACATCTACGGTTACATGAGCGCGCCCTAAAGGAGTATATGAAATATTCCCTAAACCCCTAAGTACGGGCGTGCCTACCTCTTGCCACTCTAACCCTAGAGAATGAGCATCGGACAAACGAACCAGAGTGCAGTCGCTGCCAAGATCAATGTGTGACATAACGGTCTTTCCGTTTATTTTTATGGGGATTTTATATTTATTAGTACTTGAAACGTCTGTTGCAACTTCCATGACAGTATGTGTCTTTTCAGCTGCTGCGCTTTGATTGGTTCTTGTACAATTCTCTGCTAAATGACCGCGCCATAAGCATTTTGTACATTTTACCGTAGGTTTTGGGCACCGATAAAAGGTATGACCTGCTTCATTGCAGTTGAAACAATTTACTTTACTAAATTTATCATCTTTCTTAGGTAACTCTGGTAAATTTCTGTTAATTTTCCTGTCCCTATCTCTAGGTTTTAATTCATTGTCTCTAATCTGGCCTACTTTAACGGTTTTAAAATATTTTAAAACTTGTTCTGGTTCAGTAAACAGTGCCGCTTGCGCGCCTATCCTAATACCGCGATCTTCTATTCCGGAAGCGATACAGTCCACTGCCTTTCTACCGTATATCTCACACCGATTTAACAAATTTACTTTCTCATAGTAGTAAATCTCAAGCGGATCTCCGAATTTAACCTTTTTACTTAACATTTCCATCAAAAGATCAGAGTAGTTTTCGCGAGTGGGGAAAGAATCATTTAATTTTCTTTTCCATTCTGACCATGAGTAAAGAACAGATGCTTGCCCCTGGTACCAGATTTTAGCTATACCAGAAAGTTTTGCCATTGCGTAGTGCACTATTTGTGTATCGCTCCATTCATAAATTTGCGCGCATTCCTCTACTTTACGTATCCAGGTAGCCATCGTCTGTTCCTTGCTCATGGGGTCAAAATCAGGAATAACATTCATTACAGGAAACCTATCTTTGTCATGTCTTTTATCTCTAATGACATCTAACAGTTTCTCAATGAGGTTATGACTTAAAGAAGGGTCTTGGCGACTACGTTTTCTATATACTACTACACTATCGGAGGATTGACTATTAGAGCTATGACTGACTGATCTGCTATTCCTATTTCGACACTTTCGTCGTAGTTGGGTACCTGGTCGGTGCTGGGAGATCGTACTACGACTTCGCGACTTCCGTCCTCTGCGCTGCGTAGGACTGCGGTGTCCCCGTCGACGGGAACTGCGAGTCCCACTGCGACTGCGACGCACCGACGATCTACTGCGATGCTCGGCAGCGCGATCCACCGAAGAGTGATGAGATGGTCGTGGCGGTCGTGTTCCTGACGGAGTTCTTGTCAGTCGCCTTGACTCGCGACCGTCACGAGATAATCTTTCGCGGCCTCTTGCATGTCGAAGAGAGACTCGCTCAAGAGAGGGAGGTGGCGGAGTCTCCGATCGCCGTCTTTCGTTTTCCTCTCTCAAATTTTGCATCTGAAACTTTCAGCACAGTTAATAACACTATTTCGGTGCTTGTGGGTTAATGCGGAAGCAAGCTAAGGCACAACTAATGTCAGCAAATACTTTCTAGTCAGTTGTAGTTGTTTTTTTTTTTTTTTGAGTAGCCCTAGGCGAAGCAAAGTCAGTCGTAGCTTCCAGAGAGTAGCCCTGGCAAAGCAAAGTCCGTCGTAGCTTCCAGAGAGTAGCCCTGGCAAAGCAAAGTCCGTCATAGCTTCCAGAGAGTAGCCCTGGCAAAGCAAAGTCCGTCATAGCTTCCAGAGAGTAGCCCTGGCAAAGCAAAGTTCGTCATAGCTTCCAGAGAGTAGCCCTGGCAAAGCAAAGTCCGTCACAGCTCCCAGAGAGTAGCCCTGGCAAAGCAAAGTCCGTTATAGCTTCCGGAGAGTAGCCCCGGCAAAGCAACGTCAGTCTCAGCCTCCAGAGGGTAGCCCTGGCAAAGGCAAGTCAGTCTCAGCCTCCAGAGAGTAGCCCTGGCAAAGCAAAGTCAGTCGTAGCTTCCAGAGAGTAGCCCTGGCAAAGCAAAGTCCGTTATAGCTTCCGGAGAGTAGCCCCGGCAAAGCAAAGTCAGTCGTAGCTTCCAGAGAGTAGCCCTGGCAAAGCAGTAAGTCGTAGCAATAATCATCATAACATCACCTCGATTTTCAAGGAAGAAGAAAAAAAAACACTTAAAACATAAATTAACACTTGGCATCATGACAATATTCGAGGTAGAATTACCGTTTATTTCAAAATTTAACTTACGTTTTCTTCCTTGTGGGCATGCGGAACAAGACACTTATAAATCACGTAATTTGTGTAACGTGCAACTTAGGTCGTTCCTTGGTTCGATCCCACTTCTGACATATAACGGGTCAGGTAGGATGAGGACTCACAGAAAAACTTATTTAAAGTGATCAAGAGTTTATTCTTATTAAACTTGTACCAAATCTAGCAACCGACTGTATCTCGGCTCGATCAACATGCCCTTTTATACCATCGGTAGATGGCAGCACTTAAACACTAAATTACACACTTTCAGATCAAAATCATGCTCAAATATTAAACAAATAGTCGCAGCATCATTTAAATATTCTAATAATAATAAACAATCACCTAGGAATTAACACACTATGCAATACATTACATTCAAATAATATTAAGTACCTAATAAATGTAATCAAATAGCAACTTATTAGTGCTGTGACCTACAATGGTGTTAAGTTATTATGAAAATAGTTAACACAATTGACACACACTATACACATAGATTGACATCCCTATTGGAAATAAGGATCTGCCGAGACGTCACAGCGTACTCACGACAGAACCATTCGACCATGTCACAAAGTAAAGTCCCGGTTGTTTAACAATATTGGTTCATCATTAAAGGGGAACTAATCACTGCCAGATTTGTATAAGTAAGAATAAGCATTTCAAGGATTGGAAAGATCTATCTTACTAGTTTTAAGCACGCATAAAAAGCATACCCATGCCAGAATACAATAATGTGCATATTCCGGCTTGGCATTTTTAATAATAACCTTCAAAAATCCAATAATCATTAACTAATTCGGTTTTTAATAGGTTGTTAAAACGGATCAAAATATGACTGCGCCAGATACGGCTAATACGTGTCCACACCTTCTTTGTAGCTCAATACCCTTACCATGAGATGCGATTAACGTACTCGCTAGCGAATCGAAGCTCTGTCCCTCGCAGACCTCGCAAGTCTTCTTATAGAGTGCAAGGAACAGAGCATTGGACTCGCTACCGAGTACGGTAATTGTAACTCATGGTAAGGGTACAGATATCTCTTTCTTATTAGTTTTTGCTGATAAAGACACACCGACCGTGAGTAAATCCATGGCGTGGTAGATTCCTCTTAAATACAGGCTTTGCTTGAGTGAAAGCCTATAGTGGATACGACCACTTACTTCCTAAAGCTTAGACAATTGAATTTTCATTTAATGATTAAATCTTTAAGGTTGTATTACAGCTTCGAGTAAGGCTCTAGTTTGAGATATCAGTCAATACGTCTCGTTAATATTTCACGATCATCTTTAGCCTTCGGCTTAACTATGAATGGCCCTTTTCATTACATACTTACTTAGGGTTTATGTGAATTTTCTAATCTCTATCTTTAGGTTAGGTTTTCGAGTCAAATCGGAGAAATACTGGAAAAGGGCCGAATCTTAAGTACCCGAAACCGACGTGCGTGCATGACTCGATGTATGATGTGGAAGAAGCGAAAGAAATTTGTCAAGATCGTAGCAAGTGGAAAGAAGTGGTATCTGCCTACCCCTCTGGGAAACAGGCGTGATTTGGTGTGTGTGTGTATCTTTAGGTTTGAATATCATGCCCACAAAACACAATTTTCATTTAGTACACATTTTAATAAATGTGAATAAGATAATTGGATAAATCGTTCGTATTAACGTTAAACGATTTATACGGCGGATTTACTAACAACCACAATCAAACTAAATCAAATCTATCGTACTAAATGTTTTTTTTTTGCCAGTAAAGTTACGAACTTATTATTTGTGCACAAACATACTAATTACAATAACTTTTCAAATGTAATTGGTACAATTGTGAACTAAATGTATCGATATAATAAATGACAAAAAAACAAAGGATTTGAATTTTTGTTGTATCTATGGTAAAAAACGGTGATGTATACAAGCGTCAAATTTGGTATGATTATAATTACATAATAATACAAATTGGAATAGTACCTACTGTGCAGCGGTACGGAACCCCCAGTGCGCAAGTAAGACCCGGACTTGACCGGTTTTTATGTAACTTGTCAAGTTCAACATAAAGCAAAAACGTAAACTATTTTTTCAACACGAATTATAAAAAATCAACACCTATCTGCAATGCAATTCACGCCTCCTGGTACCAGGAAACCATAACGCCGAAGCAGCGTATTTCATAAATTCTACTCTTCAAAAGGCACTTATCCAATTTAAAACCTAAAGCACAATAAACCCTCTACTCAAGCACATAACGTTGCTTTTTCAGTAAAAGTACTATAAGCGATGCATCTTTTTTGCTTTGAGAAACTAGCGTTTGATATTCCACTAGCCAGAGCTCCCACAGGGATCCCACTTTAGCAGGTAAATGTGTGAACGCGTTTCCTTCTATTTTATGTCTCTTGTGTCTAACATAACAACCAGAAATAGAAAAAAACTATGCTAAAAAACATTCATTTCACAACTTTTTTAAACTTCATAATAGCGAGCGGTAAGACCAGGAGCTCTATTCTACATGGTAAAACAATATTGCTTTTGACCTGTTATTGTAATGTCAACGTTTTGATAACTCTTATTTACTTGACAGTAATGGTGGCTGACTTAAAAACATCAAGACATGGATAACGGTTCTCTGTCGTTTGCCCGAAAGTCATTTGCCATAATTCAATCACTTGCCATAATATTCATTCGCCATAAAGGTATTTTTTCTGAAATCCCGAACTATTCAGAATTGTTATAAAACAAACCTAACCTAACCTATTGGGCTCTATACGATGGCATGTAAAATTACATGAAAGGTTTACAGTTTCAGAAAAAAATGCCTTTATGGCAAATTAACATTATGGCAAGTGACACAATTATGGCAAATGAAATTCGGGTAAACGAAGTGATCCGATGGATAACTTGATTGCAGACAAAACAAAAACAAAAGGTTTAAAACAGAAAAAAACGAGGTAAGTCTCACAACTCACAACACAGTAGACTTTTAATTAATCCAGAATTGTTCTAGCCTCTAGTTAACTCAGTTAATCTGCAAAAAAACGTACTAGTTGCAAAAAAACAGGTTAGGTCTCCGCTTTAAAGCTCGTTTATTGTTTTAAAATACACGAAACCGAGTCCCGCGGTTATATCGTTAAAAGTTTGACTACGGAGTAAGAATTCCGATTTCAATTAAAATTTTAAACGTGGTACTTTTTTTATTTAATTTGTTTTTATTGCTCAAAAATACGCACAAAATGGGGGACCAAATAGTACTTTTGTATTTATCTAAATATAGATAGTCCAGCGGGCTTAGTATGTTTGCGTATATCGCGTGACAAAATGTGGATAAAGCATCCGTCACTCTCGTACTTATGAGTATAGTACGTTTCAAAAAGTAACAATTGTTTTATCCGCATTTTGTCACGCGATACAGCAGCCATATTAGACCCCTGCACAGTTATTGAATACTTATTTGGACAAATCAAAAGTATGGCATTTTCAAACCACCAAGCCACGCCTCTACACTCATAAAGATGTTGTTTTTTTTATGGTTCTGTCGATCGATTATATCTTAAAAATAGGATCATTAAAGAAATAGTTACTTACCCCTGAAAATCAATAATGTCTTTGACCTCATTAATATTAAAGTTGAACTCTTTACAGCGGTTTTAAAGGAGAAGCCATTTGACACGTTAACAGTAGGTAATATCTTAGTTTACTTGTAACAAGTTCGCATCATGCTTAGGTTAGCGTCTACCTTAAGTAATATAACTATTTAATAATATTATGGGTATCCCTTCTTTCAGAGCGTATATCTATTAAAAGCTAAGCTAAGAATAATCCCTTTTATCTTTTATAAAACTAGTTATCTGTTTAAAAGATACACAGATACACGGATAAACATGTTTAACATAATAACCGTCCCGTTCGGATACATTAAAAGATTTTATGTTTTAGGACATCGAACTATTATTCCACTTTAACTTCCGACATCTCCTACACTACTTCAAAGTAGTCAACAAAGCACAGAATTGGCAGGGGTTGCTAGGCAACCACCAATTGGGAAAAAGCATTCAGCATACCGACTCGTTAGATAGCGGGTTTACTGTTTTATAAAAGGAAAAACAGTTCCATTGTATAATACGGTTCTTGATTTTTGAATGTCTTGAATACCTTCTTGCCGTTAATAACCATAGCAGTCAGGAGCATCACCTATTTCGGGTTAGTCATAACTATGGCACAAGATCGGTGTCGGAGGGTAAATTTAAGGTACCAACGATCAACAACTATTACGGAGACAGAACACTTAAAAAACGAATACCCTTCACTTTAAATAGTCTACCCGAAGACATCCGATCAGAACCTAATTTACTCAAATTTAAAAGGCTGCTTAAAAAACATCTACTTCATTCATTATAAATTAAATTATAAAATAAATATGAATAAAGCTAGTATTAAGGAACCAAATTGTTACGTGTTAAGTTGTTAAGTTTAAAAGGACTCAGCTGCAGTCAAACTGTTGTGACAGTTTTGCAGACTATTTTTTAAGAAAAATATGTAATTTTTGGTTAATAAATAAGCAATAATAAATACCTGACTTGAGTCCAGTATGTTTACAACCCCTGAATGGATTCATTGACTTACCTACGTGTAGACTCAGTCTAGACCGGGGCAAATTTCATTGTAGTTTTATTACCTTTGCACCGGAATAACTTCGTTTTATAGCTACAATTGTAACTTTAAGATTGCTCTTATTTTTAACTGCCTCAGATGTATTATTTGATTTAACTCTAAGTTTGAGCCGCATTCGTTTTTATAAACACGTCAGATCTTATCTACACTACAATTATTATTGGACACTCAGTGCATGAAATAAGGTACTTACTTGCAATAATACAGTCTCCCATCTCTCCCCGTGTGGACGGTCCATCCCTCTTTCACCTCAGCCTGCATCCTCTCCAGTGCCGCCTCATCCTCCACCGCCGTCCTGACGACCCTCGGACTCCCAAACCTTGGGCTACCGAACTTTGGGCTAGCCCCAAGCTTAGGACTGGCACCCAACATGGGGCTGTTGGCGCCCAAACGGGGACTGTTGGAGCTAGAGGTTCCATCGCTTAGGATGGGGCTTCTGGAGCTGATGCTGGGGCTTAGGTTAGGGCGGGGGGAGGGGGGAAGCTTGGGACTGGCCGTGCCGCTGGGACCAGGCGACGGAGACGCCTGCTGCAGCAGCATCATTCAGGTCATCGTACCATTTTTGGGGTTAGGACGATCTGAAACAAGGAGAAGACTGTTTTATAAGCTGTTAAAAAGAAGCCAACCCTCAGAAATAAGACAGATTGCGTTTCTGTTGCGTTTAGACATTTTATTTAATGTGTTTTCTCCACAGTGCGTAAAAAAAACCGTACGAAACTATTTTTGATATTATATTATTATTTATAGGTATATCTGCGTACTTGGAAACATTAACGATGTCTTTCCAATTCTCTACACTCGTCCAATTTTATAGGATACCATTGGCAACCTTTATTTAGCGAAGATAAATACATGTTTCAAATTACGAGACGTCCAAACTGCATACGACAGACGGCTGCAAAAACATTCAAAAAGGGAACGAAACGAGCTCTTTTTGAAACGGCAACACCGATTAAAGCTGGCCACAAAAAGTCCACTGGCAACGCCAAATTGCCGGGGAAAAAAGCCGCCAACCGTAATCGCTGGAACGCTTCGAAATATGAATGAGAATGGCGTTTCCGTGATGGCGTTCTGTTTATTCGCCCCGTTTTCGTTGGCCATTCGATAAAACCGGGATTAGGGAAAGTATTCTTGCGATAGGATTGAGAAATCTTAAAATGGAGCACGCGCTTTTATGTTGTCTCCGGAATGATGTAGAAACAATGAAATTTTCAAGCCGTCTATATATTGCAGGAATTTAAGCTATTCAATGGTCCAAATCGTCTTTAAAATACTTTGAATGGATCTCTCTAGGAATTGTGCATATAATTTCACGCGCTAATAGAGTTGGTCGTACATGATAGTTGGATCTCTTCTTAAAGGCATTTCCACATGTGTGGGTTAGCTGTACGAACGTGTCTTAAACCCTACCGAATGGTGAGTGCACCCAAAATAGTTTTCAATCATTGTCGTGTTGCCAACACCACTACACAGAAAGATGCGTCCTCAAAGTGGGTTCGCTATACGAGTCGTTGCTATTGTACAATTTGTCAATATTTGGACGATAAGGCGATTGAAACAGGGGAGTAATGGGGTGCTTATACTCACTCGCTTCGGGCTGTTTTGTCAATAACTCAAGCTTTATCAAATGAGGGGTACATTTTTCCCAAATGTGTATACTGCACAAGTTTCAATTGCGGTTTTTGTAATTTAGAGTTCCTTTGTCCTGGATTTGGCTCCGTCTTAATGCCGAGGTTGAGTACATCCATTGTTTACTTTTAGGTCAACTCATTGTCAGTTCGCGGTTTTATAAAACTGAGGCGCTTGATGTTTTACAAATGTAAAAAAAAACTTAACAATGCAAAGTAACACATTCAAAAAGTATCACGTTATGCACAAGCACATCCAATGACACTTTAATTTTATAAAACATTTTAAATGATCAAAGAAAAATTATGAAAGACATTTGTCAAGACCGTAGCAAATAGAAAGAAGTGGTCTCTGCCTACCCCTCTGGGAAACAGGCGTGATTTAATGTATGTATGTATGTTTAAATGATCTCGGTGAACACTTCTGTAAAACATTTATCTATATGTAAACAAAATAATGGGTTTTGAAGTCCTTTGAGCTTATAATATACAATACAAAATGGCACCTATATTTTTATTATAATCCAGCCCCTAAACCTGCACATGACGCGTCGGTGTAAAACGTTTTATCCTGCTCAGTGTTAATTCATCAACTGCACCCCAAAGTACTTGATCACGTGACAACAATGTTTTAAGCAAAGCTTTGAAATCATTACAGTCAGCCATGACGTTATTAATTTACCCTAAGCACAGGAAAAACCGGTAAAAGGTAATGTTAAATGCCAAGAATGGTAATGTCTGCTCTACTTTGTATAGAGAGAAATCAGGATTTCACTACTAATTACACAATACGGAGTAAATTATTATGGAAATCGTAAAAAAAAAAGACAAAAAAGCTAAGAGAACCTTTTTTAATGAAATTGTAAATTGTTGGTTGCTTGGGGTTTTCATCTTAGAGTTATTTTTGGAATGCGAACATGGATCAACTGTATGGGTTTTTTAAATATTGATGGCTTCAAGGCAATATTTTATCTAAGTAAATATGTTTTATAAGTTTATTCACTATTGTGAGGAGCAATCGATCGTTGTGTCAAATTTTCATCTTCGGGAAATTGATTATGTCCCTAATGATGTTATTTGTCTCACTGGTACCGTTCAATTTCATTTACAAAATACGTTCTGTTCCACACAAAATAAAAAGAACCGTAACTGCTTACTAAAAACTTTTAAATTTTAGGTTATCAAGCCTAATCAAATTATATTATTTAAAAGCTATAAATCAAAAAGCAACACTGTCCATAGAATAGACGATTATTGCCACAGCATCAAAATCAGTAGGTTCTTATTAAAAACTACTACATTTTATCGATGGCTAAGGTCAAAACAACATATTGATACAGAAAATATAAACGGTCATTCATTCCTAATTTGAGTATTTTTAGTTGCGGCTTCCACCGTTTTAGTATTGTTTTATCTACTTATAGACTGAACAATGCAACATTTACACACGCAAATTAAACATCAGGCTTGGCATAATGATTATAGCTGCCTACGCCTTTTCCTAAACGGGACGTGACCAACTAAAAATTGAATTAGGAACGAATTATTTTTCAATTCAGGTCACCGGAGCTGCGGTTTCACTAATCAATGGCATCGTGTCGTGCACACGCAATGGAAATGTAATTGCTTAAGGAAACCCCAGTCTAAACGACTTTACTTCTATGCTGTTATTGATTTCGTGCAAAATGCAAAATGCAGAACCCCATTAGCATAGTGTAAAGTGGCAACATTTGGCGACATTTGTGTATAATATTAGGGATAGCGTTGTAACGAGAGATCGTACTTTTTCTAGCATTTTTGGTGTGATGACGTCAAATGACACATGACAGCGACCTAGAATTATCGATGTGTATAATATGATTGACGTTTAAAATTATGTAATATTACGGGGTCGTTGAAAATCTAACGCTATTTTTTTTACTTAATCAGTTATTGTAATTGTTTATAACATTTATTACCTACTGTAACCCAAAGTTCTTCAAAAATTTCGGAGGGTATGTATAGGTATTCGGATTTATTTTCGTAATTTTTATTGCCCTGTCGAACAACAGCAACATTTATTGCAACTGTATTACATTTTCTCATATAGTAAATTGACCCTTAATTGAATTATGCATATTTTGGTTTAACGTAACATTATTTAAATGGTTACTAAATAATAGATTTTATTCAACTAGCGAATTATTTTAATAAAAAACAAAAAAACCCCTAATTATAAGTTACTAGGTGCGGTGTATGCATGTGTTCCTACCTAGTCCCTAAGCATTGCTAGCTGCTAGCACTATAAATTTGCATGCTGTGCGTCGACAGTAACTACCTCCTGTAATATAATAACCCTTTATCTACGCAAATAAAGATTGATTTGATTTGTAATTGTTTGGCTTTACATGTTCTGAGAAAATTTTCTGAGAATATTTCCGATTTGTTTTAAACGCCACTATATTTTTATTTTTCATTTTATTCGATTTTTGGTTCAGACAATTTAATAGTGAGCACTACTGACAACCCTAGCACTGCACCGAAAATGCTAGAAAAACTACGATTGTAACTTATGGATTATTTAGTTCTGGGCCCATAACCTTCAAAACCAGACGAACAAACTTCAAAACTTTCGGGACATAGTTGTCAAATATAGCCGTGACAAATGGACCTTGAGTATTTAACGACATACAACCACACAGGTCAATGAACTTAATAACTAACCTTAAATACTATCAATTATAACGGCGGGATTCAGTGATTACATAAAATTTGTGTTTAACGCAGCGCTTCAAACGAGATGAAATTAAAACCATTTGGTTTAATTCACTTTGAGTTTCATTTTAACTTTTTGTGAGGCTTTATATTTGTGCGATTTATACGTACAGCGATTTAAAAAAAGTAGTTATTTTCTGTAACAATACTTCATTGGCAAGGTCATTAGTGAACTTGACCCGTCCTTGAGTGTAAACTTTACCTAACGCTGTATAAAACCTACGGGCTCACGGGTCAACTTACAATTGTCAGTCAAATCGAACAACAAAGTTAGAAAAAGAATATCAAAGCAGTGTTTAACACATCAACGGTTTCCTTTCATGGCTGATGCTTTAAATCAATAGACAATTTCAATCCAAAAATATATTCCAAATATGAATTTTCCGACATTGTTTTCCCTCTAGGCCTTTCAAATTTTCCAAGCCATCACCCAACAAAATCCTGGCTGGAAATCGCACACATTTCGACACACACTCGCCTGATCGAGGCACACGGAGCGACACGCTACCTGTTGTTGGAAAACAATAATTCATAGCCATTAAACAATGCCTGGCAGTAACACGCGAGTGAGTGGGACGGGTAATAACAGATTAGCAAGTTAGAGCAGCTTAGCTAATGGGTCGATGACCGCGTGAAGTAACAATTTTCGTCTGGCGTGTTCTTTAATAAAGTTAAGGGGCCTTATGACGTCGAAGTCTGTGATGGAAAATTGAGGAATTTGTGAATTAACTGAAACGAGGTGTGATTTATTTAAGAGGTGGGTTTTAAAAACGATTTCCGAGCGTAACGTTTACCCATATAAGAAGTAGTCACGGAGATGTCAATTTACCCAGCTCCCCAAAGAGGAGGGCAATGTTTTTGCGGGTATGTATGTGGGTGTTTTATGTTTGTTTACTATAATACTACGCCATTAATGACAAATAAATCATAGCTATCATTACGTTGACAATAAATGGTCAAGAGATATACATTCATTTGGTACTATACAAATAAATGACAGTCGGAACTGACACTCAAATTTACAGAAGCACCATGACGTGTTCGCGTCAATTTTGTTCTCAAACACTGTTATTGTTGGTTTTACCACTACACTTCCTGCCACCTATCATCCTAGTACAATTTATAACCTCAAATTAAATTGTAATGTGATGACAGGTGTCAAGTTTGACTCTTTATCTTCCTTTTGTAATAAAACCGCATCTTTTATGTTTGGCTTACATTTTGATACAATGATCTAGTTTTAAATATCATTGACCTAAAACTTGTTAGGTCTAATACAGTTTCCCGAAGCAGAATATTTAAATACCTATTAGGTTTAAAGGTCAAATGCTACCCATTTATAATTCAGAGTAAGAGTTTAACATTTTGGGTAATTAGTTAACCGTAAATGTTTGAGGAGACTGAATTTGAAATGTTTAAAAGTTTTATACTTTATAAAACTAAAACAACACGCATTATTTGTTACTTACTTGTCATCTGTCATATTCTTTTGTTCTATAGCGCCATTACCCTTGGAACATATTGTTCAGGGCCTCTATTCTACTCAGTATAACCATATTGCTTTGACCATATTGCTTTGCACATGTTCTGGTACTGTCAATGTTATGACAACATTTAAATATTGCTATCAATATCATTTTACTTCTCACTTCGCAAAAAAGTATTTTCGGGGCAACAAATTCACGCGTAAAAATAGTCGGTAACGTAACACTCTTTACCAACTCGGTACTAGGAGCACATAATCTTGAAGCGATTAAAGCGTCCCACTGACTTACAGTTTGATCCGCCATCGTGTAATGTTAACAGTGGGGTTATTATGACGTACTTGTGAAATTCATTTTACGCTGAGAGAAAAGGACAGACTTATGTCACTGCTATAGCTCCGTCCTATACGCTCACCGCAAAATGAACTGCATAGCCATGTCATAATAACCCCCCAGGCCTCTTACAAGGTAGATCGAGGATCTGAGGGCTCGCAGAAACAGTAGAATGCGAGAAACATGCGACTAACTGGGTCTCGATTCGCTTTACATCCGTTCCTACTGTGATTTGTGTGATTTAATAGTAATACGAGTAGTACTTGTATTACTAACCATGTCCCTGCTTTTTAGGGTTCCGCATCTCGAAAGGAAAAAGTGGAACCCTTATAGGATCACTTTGTTGTCTGTCCGTCCGTTCGTCCGTCCATCCGACCCTTTTTCTCAGGAACGCGTAGAGGTAGGTATAAATCTGAAATTTATGTCAAATACTCAGGTCTACTATCCCTTAAAACTGTGAAAAAATCAAACTTCTAAGCCAACGCAATCAAAAGATACAGCCGTTCTTGCCGTAAATTTTCGCAAATTTTCGAAACTCGCAAGGGAATCAAAACCTACAGTTCCCGTGAACTCAGAATCTTGAAATTTAGTACGAAGCAGCGTCTCATAGCACAGATAAAGGAAAAGTTGCGAAAACCGATTTTTAGTTACATCATATTATAAGAAAAATATTTTTAATAATTTTAAAGTTATAACCGCTTTCCTCATGAACGCGTATTAAATTGAAATTCATATCAAGGTTTGTACAGAACCCTCAGTGCGCGAGTCCGGCTCGCACTTGGCCGGTTTTTTTTAACTGAGCACTGTTTTTCTCATTGTTTACGGGAAATTAAATACCGACCACCGCATGAAACCCTGACATTGGCAACATTGTCTTTATAGACTTCTTTATCCACATTAATCGCTGCTTAAATGCAAAAGCGCCACATAACGAAAACAGATATAGTTTGATTTAAAACTTAAAGTATATAGAATTCCGAATTTAAATGCAACACAAACACATTTTGATTTGTGGCCCTTTTGCATTTAAGCAACGAATTTAGCCATGCGATAAGCGCAAACGTACTAGGCCGGCAGTTATAGACAGAAGCTACTGTTGCATATTTTTAAATTAAATTGAATTGACGTCTAAATTCTTTGGCGTTGACCGTATAACCTGTATGTGAGTAAGTAGATCGAAGCTTTTACGCGTTTCCCACTCTGTTTGTTGTGTATATGCAAATGTATGACTCACAGCGTGGGCGAAGGTCGACGAGTCAGTGATGTAACCTGACATCTGCCGGGTTTGGCTGTGGACGTAGCCACTTGTATAATCTGTGGCTGTAGCTACAAGTACAGCCACATATTCGGCGATGGCTAACACAGGCGGTTAATATGATTGTTACGATTCCATAGCGGGCACGTTTGTTTATCTATGGTAATGAGTACCTATATAATCTCATTATGTTTTTTTTTTCGTTTTTTGATGACGTCTGTTTGTTAGTGAGCGGGAATTTGATTCTCCATTAGTTTAAATGTGCTTAAAATATATTCTGTCCGTATCTGTCATTATGGCATTTGAATAAACAGAGGCTTATTGTTCGTGTACGTCAGTAACAGTGTTATAACTTGCTAATAAAGAATCACTCAACAACGGGGTTTTTTTTTTTATGGCATAGAGAACACAAACGAGCACACAGGCCACCCGGTAAGCGGAAACTGTGACCCATAGACATTCGCATTCACAAGACTGCAATGCAATCCTAAGACTACAAATGCGTTGCCAACCCTGAGGACTAAGATGGAATGCCTCTATGCTAGTCATTTCACCGGCTGTCTTATCCCCAAACCGGAAAACAACAATGCGAACACTGCTGTTTGGCGGTAGGTTAATGGATAAGATGGTGGTAGCGATCCGGACGGACCCTGCACAAGGTCCTACCACCCGCAAACAAAAACAAACACAAACAATTTAGCATTAAAATAAGGAGATCGAATGTGCAGCTTTGCGCAGATTTAGAAAGCAGTTCTGTCGAGGAAAGCTGCGCGTCCACTCCTGCGCAAGATGGATAACCGCAATAAGCCTGCGGTTAAATAGCAAGATAGCAACTAGCTAACTTCTAAGGTATTAGAGGAAATGTCTAGGTTTTGCGTAATCTCAGAAATACATTTTGTTGGTTGTTGGTAAAAGGGATTGCGACAATCTAGATGTACCTATTAAGAAAAGTTAGGAAAATTTATGCGTACGCTTAAATTCCAATAAAACCATGGGTGGTTTCATCACCATCAACCAATATTTTGGTTAATCCCACGTTTCGTTTTACGCGGCACCAAATATAGGTTATATACTTTCTAGAAGTGCGACATGACCTCCATAGGTACCTACCTCTCACACGCAAAATTACCATGATGATAAAGACGGAAAGAAAAAAATAAAAGAATAATATTCACAACAATAACTCACATAAATATAACATAAAAGTAACGAAATAAACGTGATACCTACGTGAGCTTTATTTCCCCACATCACCGCTAGGTTCAAAGTTTAATATTTTAATGAATTTAAAAATACCCGATGTTTCAACGGCATACGGCGTTTGTCACAAATTCACACGTATTTACGATAGCGATGGGCGAGTCGAGTTATCTGATTCGAATAACTCGAATCAGAGTATAAACTAGTTCATTCGAATCGAGTTTATTCGCAACGTTGCGATGCGAGTTAGCGGCCGAGTCAACTCGAGTTATCCGAGTTGGAATAAATTCGACTCGTACAATCGCTAATTTACGATCAAAACCGCTGAAACTACGAATGTTTCCAATCTTGGAAAACGTTCAATATTCAGAATATCCTCATCGAACTCTGAGATCTCGTTTTAAACTCGTCGCCCGCGCTGATTAGGGATTTACTTTTATATTTCCGTTGGATTTGTTCAACCAACGTATAGTTATTATTCTAGCTATAGAAATACAAATATATTAAAGTACTTTCAGATTATATTAGCTATCTCCATTCCAAATTTCATCTAAATCCGATCAGCCGTTGCAGTTTGAAGGAGGAACAAACTAACACAAAAGCTTTCGTATTTTAATAATTTGTAGGATAGAGGAATAGTATGATTTAAACTTAATAAATATTCATTATTATATTATTTACCGAAAAACACAGTTATTGCAGGTTTTTTAGGACTGAGCGAACAACCATGATGGTATCGAAAACTAGATACAAGGTGTTGCTTCATTTTATCTTCTAAATAAATGAAACTAAGCTGTTTACAACTTATTAACGTCTTCTAGTATTTTTTTTCTTCAAGGTTAAATAATCATACCTAGTTTTTTACGAGGATCAAAGGACTTGCAGCTGTACATCTTCTATGGGTACAGCTTTGTTACAAGCCAATGTGTATGCTTCTTACAAAATTTATTCCATTTTCTTCCATAGACTAAAGAATAAAACCCCAGTTTATAGAAAACAAAGATACTCGTACACGCTACTCAAGTCTTATTATTAACTGTCATACGATTGAATAACAATTCAATCGTATGACAGTGGTATAAAGACAACAGTCCTTATACCCATTTTAACAATGTATGTCAGACAAAACACAATCTTCCAATGACAGTCTGCCGTCTGGGGAGCATTCAAAACATGCCAAGTTCCTAGCAACAAAAGGGACGGTTATATAACAGCTATAAATCCCTTCTTGGCTGGAACTTGCCAGGGTAGGGAACTCGACATTATCGCGGTGGATAAAGCATCCGTCAATCTCGCACTTACATACTGGTCAGAAAGTGACAGATGTTTTATTCCCTAAACTTAATATAAAATTTAATGTCTCAGACTTAATTGCCAAAGTAGATTCAATCCTCTTCTCTTAGTAATGAAGCTGTGATTGCTACAGAAGTTTTATTTGAGACTAGCTTCTGCCCGCGACTTAGGTTTCGATTATGGCTATTCCCTCAGAAACTTTTTAATTTTCTGGAATGAAAGGAATCCTACGAGTTAATCCAGGGTGTATGCTATCTCCATTTAAACTCCATCCAAATTCGTCCAGCCATTGCTGTGTGAAGGAGTACCAAACTAACACAATGGATACTCGTATTAGTAGGATTAGTGGATAATATCTTCTGCCACGTCTTCGTCCGCTTAAATCTTGATTATTGATATTCCCTCGGAAACTTTTAAAATTTTATAAGTACCCTATGTATTAAGACTGCGCCGAGCAAACGCCGAGCGTCCAGTGGCGCCCTCATGACTATTATTGGGTTTTCTAATTAACTAAAGAATTTCCTTGGAACCAAACAAAATGTGTTTGTAGCGCAAGTATAAACACAATTTATGGGATACGTAACAAACTTTAATAACAATTACCCTTTGAGTAATCAGCTTAACGGGAAAAGGTGGCCACTTTTTTTCGTTAAGTTAATAACTCGAAGGTGAATTGCTATTAAACTATATGATATACCCTATAAGTTGTGTTTTCATTTGTAGTACAAACAAAAATCGTCCAATTTCAAGAAAATACTTTAGTTTATTAGAAAACACAATAAAAGTAATGAGGGCGCCACTGTACATCCGGCGTACGCTCGGCGTAGTCTTAATAAGCTATGTTCATTTCAAAATTCATCTAAATCCATCCAGCCATTGCAGCGTGAAGGTGTACCAAACTAACACAGTGGATACTCGTATTAATAGGATTAGTGGATAATATCTGCCGTCCGCGTCTTCGTCCAGTCGGTCTTCGTCAGATTTCGATTATGGCTGTGCCTGTAGCCTGTGTTAATAAGCTATCTCCATTTCAAGGGTCTCTATTGACTGCCATATTATTTTTAGTCATAATCGGTTTCAAGTCATAATTTTCGCAAGTCATAATGCATTTTTTCTCAGGACACGGTTATTTCTTCAGGATTTTTATAAAACTAACCTAACCTAACCTAACTTAATCTACACGATAAACGTTTATTAAAAACTGTAACTTCACCCTGAAAGAAGTTATGACCTGTAGTTACCAACGATATGTATGGCAGTCAAAGGGATCCCCCATTTCAAATATCACCCGGCCAGTCATTGCAGCATGAAGGAGTAACGAACGAGTAATGAAAACACACACAAACTCACATTTATAATATTAGTAGGATATTCCTATGATGTTTAGACCGGTGCACCTGGCGTTCTATAGTCTCTGCCTACCCCATTGGGAGACAGGCGTGAAGGCATGTATGCTATTTGGCTTATTGTTACTAGGGCAGCATAGGCCCGCAGGATAATTGAACGGTAATCACGCGGTGCAGCAGGGTATTAAGGGAAGCCGTGCAAGGCGTCAAGTGGTCGGGTCAGGGGGTAATTGGGATCAGCGGCCGCGGCGCGATCGCCGCCCAAAACATGTTCCAGGCTTTGAAAATGATACAAAAAAAACAACTTTATCGATAAATAGGCTATAACGCCTATAACCAAGGATCGGAAATTCGGATTAAGATTCATAATTAAGTATTTACATTCACCATTAGAAGTTATTTTCTATATAAAGATTTACCAATAATGTTATTTAATTTACCGGTAACTTATCTAACCTAACGAAGTCCGAGGAGCAAATTAACGGAACGTTTTATCCTAAATGTAAAATAATTAAAATTAAAGTTTTGTACAATCCCGGAATCCCGGAACTTATATTAGGAAAATAATATTTTCAAGAAGCCGACGCTATATTCGCTTGACTTTTTCCGGGATTTTACCAACTTTAGGTAAATATCGATCCGAATTTCCGATCCCTGGCTATAACACACAAATATTTTTTCAAATTGGACCAGTAGTTTCTGAGATTAGCGCGTTCAAGCAAACAAACAAACAAACTCTTCAGCTTTATAATATTAGTATACTTAGATAAGTTATTTTTGATGGAATGTTTGTTTACTAATACCCTTTTAAGAGCTACAATAAAACCAACAGGCAAGCTTAAAGGGAGCTTAAAACTTAAACACCTTGTATAAGGATTTACGCCACGTGTCTCGCCTTAAGTGGTGTTAAGGAGCTTTAAGATGCTTTTAGTAACTTCGTGTAACATTCTTGAGGAGAAATGTACGAAATCGCCTGCCCAAAGATACAAGTTTTGGTTTAAGAAGTGCAAAGTTACCAATATGATAAAGAAATAATTAACCACATTGACCTCTCTAATCTTCACCAATATGACAATCAATTCTTACAACAAAATGTCTATAGTATATGTACATACATACATTCATTAAATCACGCCTGTTTCCCAGAGGGGTAGGCAGAGACCACTTCTTTCCATTTCCTACGCTCTTGACAAATTTCTTTCGCTTCTTCCACATTCATACATCGAATCATGCACGCACGTCGATTTCGGGTATTTAAGATTCCGCCCTTTTCCAGTATTTCTCCCATTTGACTCGAAAAAGTACGCCTAGGGCCCTTCCGACCCGTCCACTCACTTTTGATCTGTATATCTCTTTCGTCAATCTTCTTTCATTGTATATGTAGTTATTAAGAAAAACAATCGTGATACACAGACAAACGGATAAACACTGAAGTTTCATAATAAGTACCGGAATAAAAACCCGGTTTCTGAACGCGAACATTAAGGTACAGGGTAACGACAGATACAGGTTTCTCACATATTGTAGAAAGCTTATGATATACATGTAGACAATGTTATGTATGCGACTGTACGCAAAATTAGGCATTAAAATACTCGTGTGATCTTATTATGAAACTCGCCTTACGGCCCGTTTCATAAAACCACACTCTTCTATTAGTGCTTTGCATTATGCACCAACCACATGAATAACTATTAAGAAATAAAGGTGTTCCATTTAACCATGTTGATACCAAACAATTTTTTCAACAGCATGATATATTCAAAACTATTCAAAGCCATTTTTATTGCATTCGCACATACATCGAGCCCGCAAACTATTTCTATTGAATTGCCGCCAATTCACGAGAATTTCATCGTAAATCATTTGCGTGCATACAGTGTTATTCTCTTATGTAGGAAAGACTTCGCTCGTTCGAACTAGGTTAACTTGATCCCTCGTTGGGATTTAGGCCCATGGTACTATTATAAAACTAGCTTTTGCGCGCAATTCCGTCCGCGTTGAAGTCGTTAATCGCTGATCCCTCGGGAACTGTCCATATTTCTGGGACAAAAAGTAATTTTTGTGCTATTACAGACAGATCTTTTCCGTCTGCCAAATTTCATCCAAATTCGTTCAGCCGTTCTGATATGATTGAGTACGAAAATGAAAACTTTCGCATTTATAATATTAGTAAGATAAGAAATAAGATTAATCAACGACATCAGTTAGACAGAAGCGTAAACTTATTCCTTTAAGGGAGCTCTTCCAGTCAACCTCTGCCAAGCGTACAACATGCAGTGAAAGAGACTAGAAGGTTCATAATTACGGTTAATATTAAATAACGAATTTAATTGAACAGTGGTCTCATTCAGCTGAAATCAGTTTATGACAAACAATAATTCGGAAAAACGATACTTTAGGACCAACGATGCTTTAGGACAAATGTTATTATGAATTGCAAAAAACACCCGAATTAACATTTACGAGTAAGATCGCAATGCGATTCGTGTGTCTATAACTTTGCATCGTCTGAAACTTGTGCCAAGGCCAAAGACACTGAGTACCATGCAATCCTAACGCATGCAGAGGTCAAGTAAGGTCAAACGAACATCGCTGCATTAAATAATAACACCAATAGATCATCCGCCATTGGTGCGGAAACCAATTTGCAGTCGAACCGACCGAGTGTTTATATACAGAGACCATTCATGGCAGAACCATTTATGATTATATACTGCTGAATGAAGCTAGGTACTCGATGTACTCGTAGGGTACTAACAACGTCTAAACACGTATCGTACCGCTCCATTTATAGAATTTAGCAGATGGCACTTTGACGAAAAAAATTAAAAATATAAATCGTTTATTGGTCACAATCACTGTTTACAAATAGGATAGGGTTGGAACCTTGTTGTAAGTATGGCAATAGTTGTGACAGATCGCGCTCTTCCAGTCCAGCATGAAGATAAAGGGACAAAAACAAACAATACAATACAGAGTTCACAAGAGAGGTAATAGTAGGTAATTTTATATATTTGAATTAGACCTCCTAACCTCCTAACCTAGGGTGTGTGCGTGTGTGTGTGTGTGTGCGTGTGTGCGTGGGTGCGTGTGTGTGCGCGTGTTTGTGTGCGTGTGTGCGTGGGTGCGTGTGTGTGCGCGTGTGTGTGTGAGCGTGTGTGTGTGTGTGTGCGTGTGTGCGTGTGTGCGTGGGTGCGTGGGTGCGTGCGTGTGCGTGTGTGTGTGTGTGTGTGTGTGTGTGCGTGTGTGTGTGTGCGTGTGTGTGTGTGTGTGTGCGTGTGTGTGCGTGTGTGCGTGTGTGCGTGGGTGCGTGTGTGTGCGCGTGTTTGCGTGCGTGTGTGTGTGTGTGTGTGTGTGTGTGTGTGTGTGTGTGTGCGTGTGTGCGTGTGTGAGTGCGTGTGTGTGTGTGTGCGTGTGTGCGTGGGTGCGTGTGTGTGTGTGTGTGTGTGCGTGGGTGCGCGCGCGTGTGTGTGTGTGTGTGTGTGTGTGTGTGTGTGTGTGTGGGTGCGTGTGTGTGCGCGTGTGTGAGACTTTGATTGAAGTTCATGTTTTATTCGTCGTCATTTAAATACTCCCAACTATGTTCTACTCGGTAAAACAATATTGCTTTTGACATGTTATCGTATTGTTTTCAACTCGGCCATTTCAAATCATTCATTCAATCATTTCATTTCATGACATTTCAAAAGCTGTACAGTGTATAGGGTAATTTTAATTTCGGGAAGTTGGATAGTAACTGAGGGAAAAGCAATAGACAACTTCTACTACTAGTGATTTTTATTGGCTAAATAGGATTGGAAAGACCGAGACCACTTTCACACGAGTCAGTCTATAAATGAAAGCGTTTCGATATCCCCAAGGAACTGGTTTCCAATACGTTTCATACAATATAGTTAACGAAACAATTCCATTTATTTATACTTCTAAGGTCGAATTAACTTTTATTTACTCAATCCCGACCTCTAATTGCGTACCTGTGAACGAGAAAAGGTTGAAAATTGCGTGACCCGACCGATAGAGGGCGTTAGTTACGGCTGGGCGAGCGCGACCGACCGCCTACCCTCAGGGTTACCGAGCCATTGAAAATATTTACATATGACTGGGGAAATATAGACGGAAATAAATGTAGTTATATTTTAATTAAGGGTTTGGATGTTCAAACCACACTAAACTGTATTTATAGTTATTTGTTATACAAGGGGGGAAAGTTGTATTTTACCTGCGAGTGTTCATTTGAAACACGAGCTAGCGAAAGGATTCTATGATTGACCACGAGCGAAGCGAGTGGTTCAAAAATAGAATCCCGAGCGTAGCGAGTGTTTCAACACACGAGACATAAAATAACTTTTCACCCATGTATAACACAAGACTTTTCACCTCACTACAGCGAGGAAAATAAGAAAAATGGTTTGTACTATCATGTATTATTTATTTATTTCTTTGTCAGTAGGTATTGATAAATCATAAATAATTTTAAATAGCCTAAGCATATCCAGCCTTTATGGAACTACTTCAATACCGACATATACAATCATAACATTCATATAGTAACAAATGGACTAGCAAAAATTATATAATTCCAGCCTCAGTAAGTAAGCTTTATCAAATTACATTTATATCATATATATTTAATCAGTAACTGGGTACATTTTGACTATATATTCATTTTGACAAAAACGGAACATATGAATCAGTCTTTTTTTATTCACATTTTAGTCACAGTATAAAAGGTATATTATTGATTAATTAACAATAATAATATTGCAATAAAAAAATAACAATGTAACAATATAAAAAATATCTGCAATAATCAAACAATTTGCCATTTATTAAAACTAAGGTCTAATTAAAGCACTGGGACGAGAAAACCATGTGTTTTTTTTAAATATACTTATAATTTTCTTATTGTTTCTATTGTCCCGGATATAAACTATATTTCGCTTACAAACTTCACCTATCTAAATATTCTCCAGTAATAGTTTTGGCTTAAACATTTTACAAGGCACTAAAAATTTAAAGTTATATTACTGCAATTAGACAAGTTAATTGTTAAGTTTTTTTTTGGGATTGATATGCTGTTGTTGGTAACACGGGCGGTATTAGTTGGCAAATTATTCTCGTTTTCCTGGTCCTCTGGTGTAAATGTAGGAGAAATAGGCTGAGCAGAAGGAATTTCAACATCAGGCAGGATATCTTCAATATTTAATGGAATGCTCCATGGGTCTTCAAGATCATTTTTTAATATTTTAGATGTTGATGGCTGATTTAGTATGTCAGTGTGAGACTTCAGATTAATACTGCTAACAATACCTTTGCATATTTTTGACTTATTTTCAATTGAGTCTTCTAGGTACCCCTCAGCTACGGTGCTAGATTTCCATCCTCCGTGCCGCTTAAGGGTCGTCAAATCAGCACCAGAGTCCGCTAGTAGTGTTGCTGAGGTCCTCCTAAAGCAATGTCCTGTGTATTGGTCAGGTGATGTCAAGCCAAGGAAAGTTGCGATTTCTCGTGGCAAGCTACCAATTTTGTTAGGACCCATTGGCTGGTTAATACACTTTCCATTGCGATAGCCAAGGAAAAATCTATCGGTTGATGTTTTTGGTGGCCGTAGGTTTTGATATTTCTTAACAACTTCAACATATTCGTCACGAACTACAAAGTTTCTTTCGATATTTGTTTTAGTGTCTGGTAACTTAAATAGAAGTAACTTTTCAGAATGTTTTTCAACATTGTTTGTCTTGAGGTATGTGAGCTCTTGGGTCCTGCATGCTCCGCTAATTCCTATGATGAGGACTACCTGAAATATGAAGAACGGATTAGTTTTCTAGTGGTTATAAAGTTCAACAAAGTATTATGAGACATTTTTTGTATTTGTTTTAACTATACATTCTTAAGAAAAAATCTATTACTATTACTTACTTTTGTACCTAGATGTTTAGAGTCTGGAGCTTCGTTTAAAAATTTTGTAATATCTGTGGCCGTAAAAATCTTGGATTTCTTCGGTTTATGACCGGACGAGGTTTTTTTTAAAAATGCCAGCAACTTTGGATACTTCTCTATATGAATGTCTTTCTTTAGTTTTAGAGTCGCCTTAAGCATGGAAAATATGCTCCACAGACTGCTTGGCTTCATGTTTTTTGCCAAGTCGATAAAATATGACAGCATTACAGTTTCTGAAAAGGTTTTTGCACCTTTTTTGTGTCTCCATGTATTGAAAAGGTCAAACGCTTTCATGTATCTTAGACGGGATTTTTCAGGTAATAAACTTAATTCCGCATTTTGCACGGTTTCCCTCAATTCCACTGGTGTTAAAATGTCTTCTTCACTCAAATCACTCATTTTTAATTCCAAAAAACTAGAAATTGTGCGAATATTTAACGTTGGCGGCAATGGCGGCGTTGAAAAGTTTTGACTTGTTTTTTTTTTATTATTGCGTATGCGTTTTGTTCGAACATTGACTTACTTGGACTGTCAGAACATTTTATCCGTTTTTTCATCAAGAATGAAGGTTAATGTTGAATGCTGATATTTATAAATTAAAATAAAGTTGTAAGACAGTATTTAGTGTTTTTTACTCGATGCAATTAATTAATTGTGATGTTAAAAATTCAGCACTTTTAACGATTTACTTTTTGTTAGAGCTGTCAAATGTCACTTAAGCTGCCATCAGGCTGTATGGATTAATGTCCTTTGTCTTTCCCTCTGGAATAAAGACCTTCAAATGTCAAAATTCTTTCTTCACTTGTGGATCAGAAGCGATTTTCTCAATAGAAATCAAACAAGCAAAACAGGCTTTCCGAGCTAGTGAGGTGAAAAAGAATTTACATAAGTAACCATTTGAAAGAGGGGTGGTAACAAAGAGTTTAGAAAAAGTGAGGACACTGTTTGAAGTTTATTGGCAACACGAGTCAAGTTTTACCTTAGTAAATAAAGACCCCCATTTACTGTTTAGTTTAGTTTAGTTTAGTTTAGTTTATTTAAAATAAATACGAAATTACATTGAGATCGTCAAACATAAATACTAATAATCAAAGAATACAAAAATAAACAATAATTATAACAACAACAATTTACACATGTAATAAATGTTTACTCGTCCGATGTCAATATAATGTACAAGAATTAATAAAGTCAACACAATAATAAAATCAATTTACAATTTACACGTTCCATATATTCATCCTCGGAGTATAATGGATTATCCAATGAAAGGTTTCTCGGCTGATGTTTAAATGCTTCGTCGGATTGTACATTTTTAAGGTTGGCGGGTAGACACTCATAGTACGTGGAACCGATGACACGCGGGTTCTTCCAAAGGCAGGGGTTTGTCCAAAAGATCCGTAAGGGTAAGCGAAATCAGTAGACATTCCTTTTCATTAGCCTCAATTGAAACAAGGACCAATCGCTGATCAGTATTAAACAAGAAACAAAGAGTAACAAAAATACGTGGCAACCCTACTTCCATTAAAAACTAAATCTTACTCAAACTAAGTCGCGAAACACTAATTTAATTTCTACTGCAAAAGGCGGCGAGTTTTTTTCCCCGACCTTTTAGTCCGGCCATATTTCTAAGAGCCTATTTGCTCAACTTTCTCCAAGTTTATTAAGAAAATATAATTATAGGGTTCGCCCGAAGAAAATTGAAAATGATTCATTTGGAAATTTTCTTTCCATTGTAATGTTGGCTATACTGAGTTTTAAGTTAGTTTTATATCAATGTGAACTTGTCATAGACATGTAGACTTGGTATCATTAGTCGAACAGTCAACTGCAGTGGTCACTATAGGCCGTCCGTCTGGCAACGGGTAGACAGTTAAGACTGCGCCGAGCGTACGCCGGATGTACAGTGGCGCCCTCATTACTTTTATTATGTTTTCTAATAAACTAAAGTATTTTCTTGAAATTGGACGAATTTTTTTTGTACTACAAATGAAAACACAACTTACAGGGTATATCATATAGTTTAATGACAATTCACCATCTAGTTATTTACTTAACGGAAAAAAGTGGCCACCTTTTCCCGTTAAGCTGACTACTCAAAGGGAAATTGTTATTAATAGTACATTGTGTATTAAGGGTGGTAAAGAAAGAATTACAAACGAGTCTGTTAGAAGCCCGAAGCCGAAGGCTGAGGGCTTTAATGACTCGAGCTTTGTATTTCCTTTACCACCCGTGTAACATACAATGTTTTACGTAACACCTGGCCATAATGTGAGTTTTATCGCACGCTGCGCGCACGGTAAAACTCGCATTGTGGCCAGGTGAAGACGTAAAATTGTGTACTCATCACGGGCAGTAAAAAAGACAGCCCTCTATCGCATATTTACAACCCTCGCCTACGGCTCGGGTCTCAAATACCTGCGATTTCGGGCTTTCTTTCTTTTACAGCCCTTGTTAAGTAATGTACTATTTCATCACTATTGCGAGGAAATTAAATAAAATCAAACAAAAGATCATATTTTTAACTTATTAGCGGCAGACTACATCATTGTCTGTGACTTACCACAGATAATGTCAAACGTGTTCGGAGTCCGATTCTAGTGACATAAGAGATCAATAGTTTATTATGCGAGATTGTTAGGAAATAGTATTCAACTGACATTTCATCTCGAATGAAACTTCATATCGAATGGCACAAGAATTGGGGTCCTGACGTATTGTGATAGTTTGAGTCCACGTATAATATTTAAAAAAAAAAGCTATTACGCACTTTAGTTACTTAATGGTAAAAAAAGGCCCGCGGGTATTATTTTGGATTTACGGCCGATTTTTCTAGCATGTTGAAAAGTTTTTAACGTATCCCATAAATTGTGTTTTCACTTTCGCTACAAAAACGTTTCGTCTGATTGCATGGAAATTCTTTAATTAATTAGAATACACAATAAAAGTAATGACGTTTGCTCAGTGCAGCCTTAAAATTATCATAAAGTGTGTATTTGTATTGCAGCTATAAAAAAAAACAATTAAAATGAGACTTCTAGTCCGTTGGCCGGTTTTTTTTTCCACAAGAAATCCGCCCTAACCTAACCTAACTTTTTCCTAAATCCAACCCTTTTCTAACTCCATTACCTATTGTGTGATCCTTCCTTTTCATTACCGCCCTCTTTTAATGAGGAGGGACCCTCCGCACGAAACAAAGACTCTGAAATTACTTCCCTAGGGATTAATAGCATAATCAAGTGTTGTCATTTTGTTGGTTTGTTGCTTATTTGTTGTTTTTGAATACAATTGAAAGGAAGTTACGGGTTTATTTGTATTGTACCGGTAGATTAATATTGTCATGATTTTCGAATATATTTATTCAATTTAAATGGGGAAATTTGGTGAATACAGTTGACGGAGTAAATGAAACACGTTTACGTGATTTTGATATGGGTTTAATTTAAATTACCAATTTAAATAATTAAAAACATTTACAATTTGATAGGGGCGTATTTATAAACTGATCCCGGCCGACCAGATACCCGTCTCAAGATACGTAAAAATAAACGTCAAACGACGTTTTTTTTTCTCATAGATAAGATAACTGTATTGTTTTTTTAGTGGTTGAAAAATAGAGCTTCCCGTAGGGTCGCAATGTTGAGATAGCAAAAATCTATAATCAGATCCCATTCAGGATTAGGTAGCCTGTTTGCTCGGTTACCGAATTGCGACTTCAATAACAAGCATTTTTTTGTTTAAGACCAAGCCAGCTGGTTGCTAGATGGAAAGTAAACAACGCGACCCATGAACAACCTAAACACCAGGAGAGGAACCACAGAACAAAAGTACGCTCATATATGGTTCATTGAATACAAAACGGACACATTTCAAAATGAGTCAGTGTTGCATTTTAAAATTAGAAGCTATTTGTAGTATAAGATTTTTAATGGAAGAGCAAATTATTTTGGAATGTGTCCGTTTTGTATTCAATGAGCGATATTTAGACTTTAAACGCCGGTCCGTCTTGTATGGAAACCAGCATTAAACGTGTCCCTCAGTCGTAATATTTAAGGAAACCCTTTGTCACCTTTCTTGCAAGACACCTTGCATCCGAAAGCGTTGATTAACGGTGATCTGCTGCATAAATCAGCCAGGGTAGGGCAGTAATAAGCCCTTCACATAATGAAGGGGACGGAAGCGACCCTACGTCGGCTGAATTGTAATGTGGAGACGGAAGGACTTCAAGATTAAAGACGAAGGTGGAAAAGTGACTGGATTGATAAAGTGGTCAATCGATTTTAAGCTCAAGAAGTAGATATGTTATTCTTGGTGTCCGGCCTTTTCGCTGAACTTCTTTTGTCCGAATTTCACTTGCCAACAAACTTTTCGCCGATGATTGACTTTGACAACTAAGTATTGCCAAATTTTTGCATGACATCGTTATTTTAAAGTCGATTATTATAATGAATTAAAACTTTTGGGATTTCTATTATTTGCCTAATCTTTCACTAGGCCAAAAAAGTATAACACGAATAATGTTTCGTCAGTGTAACAGTTCCCTTAGTTGACAGGGTCGCCAGTTAAGGTGCGACGACGAGCGAAGCGAGGAGGATTGTGTTAGGCTAACAGTGACCAAACAGCCAGAATCAACTTTTTCAATATTTGTAAAAGACATTCCAAAACACCAAGTACAGGGAAACAATTTTCTATGAAAAAAAAAATGGTTAGAGAAGTTAGTTACTACTCGAAAGATGGCATTTTAAAAAATGCCTTCATAAAAAAAAAAACATGTTGCTAATCGTGAGGTTTGGAAATAATACGATATCTTTTGATCATTCGGACACATGATCATTCGGCGAAATAAAATTTTGCGAATAATTGGTTGAGAAGTGATTATCGGACATTAAATTTTCTGCGATAAATAAGAGAACCGTTATTCTTATTAGGGTAAACGTCATATCAATTGTACCTACGTTATTTTTACCGTTACGTAATCAAACTAGTCAACCCTGATAGTTTCGCAGTGTCCATCTAGGTGGATAGTTTAAATCCATTTTGTGCTACAAACGTGCTCTTGAATGGTTTTTTACGAACTTTTTTTAGGTCAAATTCATAATCATTTTGTTATTCAAATAGGCTGAAATCTGCAATAAATAGTGTAAACCCGATAACAATGCAATATAGTCAGAAAGTGGCAACGAAACCTTCGCTGTACTTAACGTAAAAACACGAGATCGGTCTTGATAGGCAAATGATGACGGTAAAAAACAGACAATCGTCAACAAACTCTAGTCTAAGAAATGATAATTAAAACGTATAACAGTCTAAAATTCAGCCATGGATGTGATATTATATAAGCAGAAACAAATAAAGATATTTTCTATTTTCTATTCTATTCTAACAGTCACCATCATACAATACAGAGCTCATAGTCGTTTAGTCTTCCTTTTACGTGTCATAACACACTCGCATTCGCGAACTGACATTACACTAAAGCTAATTTCGACGCCAATTAAAATGTCTGTAGTCTATTAAAGAGCAGTTCCTTCACCCCCACGTAATAACATGGTAAAACGACTCCCAACATGTCGCTAGGCCATGCTCGAGCAAGCACGCAGTGAACCTCTGACGGGCTTTTAGTATGTAAGGCGGGAGGGAAATATGCATACGCTGGCGTAAGGGGCATATCAATGAAGTTCATAAGTCTATGACTTTTGTGAATACGTTAACATATTAAATGAGATATTTCTAAGGTTAATTCATTAATATACATTATTTTGGATAACGTTTGGAGACGTATTAATAAACTAATCTCAACTCTAATGCTCGTCTCGAGATGTGTCAAAGATGACAGTGTTCTATGGTTTGACGTTTACTTTGACGTATCTTGTGACGTGCATCTCAGCCAAAATGAGTTTATTAATACGGGCCTTAGACAGAACATTACCGGAGGTATAAAAAAAAAACTTGTGTTTGGCTTTGATTATTTATTTCAGCCATTAGTCTTTGATTTTGGTTTAAAGCTCTCATTGATGTTTGGTTTTCGATTACTTAAACTAGCGTCTAATTCTTAGTCTTACTCCCTTACTTTGCCGTGGAATAAACTTGGAATACACTCGCGGTCAAATAATTCGGGTCAGAGTGCGTTTTTCATACAAACGAGGCTATTTCGAAGCCTTGGTTCCTCGCCAGGGGATGCTTGTAGTGAAATCTGATGATGGATACCCCGAGCATCGATACAGGACTTCCAGAGTGCCTAGGACACCCAACTGATTGAATCTGTGGCTAACGCCGGAATTGTGCATCTTCAGAAAAACCTCTAAAATGACAATAAAATGTAAGGAAATCCAAATGCTGACCCAAACTCTCTCGCTGTGGTGTCAACTGATTGTGCTATGAGTTAGGTATCTTAAGAACTTTTGACCTCCTCTAGTGAACCTTGGAGTATCCACCATTAAACCTCACTCAAAACAACCCCTGGCTAGGGACCAAGGCTTCGAAATAGCCTCGTTTGTATGAAAAACGCACTCTGACCCGAATTATTTGACCGCGAGTGTAGTTTATGCCATGCTTTGTCACTTTCTGTCAGATGCAAATATCACAATTACAGATAAGGACAAAGCATGGCATAAACTATTCCAAGCTTATTCCACGTTTATAAGGGGGTCAGGCGAAAATCGTTTTAAAAGTATCTATGGGTGCGCTTCATAGTTCCGAAGAGTCATAATTATAATGCAGATGCAGAACAAACTTTCATAATTCAGAACGTGATGGAAGACTTTATTTTGATATTACTTATAGAAACGACGCGCTGGCCTAGTGGGTAGTGCCCTGCCTACAAAGCTAGCGGTCCTGGGTTCGAATCCCGGTAAGGGCAGATATTTGTGTGATGAGCGCGAATATTTAATTTTGTTCGTGATTCATGGATTTTTTCTAAGTATTTATATCGTTATCTAGTACCCATAGTATAAGCCTAGAGCTTAGTTTGGGACTAGGTCAATTGGTGTGAGATTGTTCCCTTACATTTTTTTATTTATTTAGAAAGAGAGAAACAAAAGAAAAAGAAAATGTTTTAATAGTCACAAATTGTACAAATAAATGTTTGATAAAAATAAGCCTAATATTCTTATTATTCGATTTTGTTTTTTTGTTTTAATTCAGTGCCTTGTCAAATCCTTAAACTGAACGAACATCAATTAACAAACATACCTATCAATGACAATGACCAATTTTATTGGGTGACCGTACATGTAATGATATAGGCAATTAATCATACTCAAGTCGTATCAAAATGCATAATTTCAGGCCTGATTTTTACTGATGCAACGAGTACTACTTTTACGAATACGAATATGAATACGAATATCAAACCTACTATTCGACGAATACGACTACGAATACGAATAAAAGACTAAATTATTTGATGAATTTCTATTCTTGTAAAAATTTAAATGTACAATAGGCAAATTTTTATTTAAAAAACAAAATTAAATTTGTAGATTTTCTGGTTTTAGGCTACTTATGTCTTTTTTCAGTCTGGATGTTCCCCGCCGTTGAAAAGTGAGAAATATTTTTGGGCGAGTTTTCTCAGACTTAGAAAATGGACATCTTCTCGCCAAAAGGCCAGTGGATTAGTATTCGACGAATACGAATATTCGGTAAATATCTACTATTCGGCGAATACGAATATTCGTATTCGTATTCGTTGCATCACTACTGATTTTCAATATCAAATAAATATGACTTACTTATTACAATCACCCAATCCAAATAATCGTACTATTACTCTGTTACCGGGATAACCGACTCAGTTATTACCCTAAGGCCCTTGTCCCACTGCTGTCGAGGAAGCGACTAACTATCGACTATTTACTCACTCAAGAAACGAACAAAATAAACATATACCCTAAAACGGGGTGAGTACGGATTAAGGAGTGGGTAGGAACACCACCTAAAATAAGTCATAACTTGTTACAAATAAGAATAAGTATTTAATGAACAATAACGTTACGTGTATTGGAAATAATTTCAGTCTTATAATTCTTATAATTCTTTCTTTTTAGGTTGTGTCCCTACTCATCCCGTTTTACGGTACCTAGATCCCGTGTCCTAATGCATATTTGTCCGAATTTTCGTTTATACAAAAGCCATTTTTGCTTATTCTTTTTTAGTGTTGTTTTAATACAACCCTAACCTAACCAAACCGCAGATATAATTGGAAAGCTTAAAGTTGCCTGAGTCAGCTAAAAGCCAGTTTAGAGCAACAGAAAATTCGGACAAACGATGTGTTAGGACAAATGTTGTTAAAGATTCTGAGAGATACCCATATTAACAGTTGATCGCTTGCTGTTTACACTGCCGGTGAGAACGCTCCACTCCACGAAACAAATAATATAGATCCCGTGTCAATAAAAGAGACACAAAACAAAAACAGATATAGTTTGATTTAAAACTTGAAGTAGTATAGCATTACGAATTTAAATGCAACACAAACACATTTTGATTTGTGACACTTTTGTATTTAAGCAACAATATATTAATCGTTGAACGCTGGCTCGGTCCCTGCTCATCGGCGGCGGTGGCACAAGTGCCTTAAACTAATAAAATAAATCACGAGTTACATCTGGCAACAATAGGCCGCCATCTTGTATTATCGGGGAATCTGTTCGGAATGACGTTCCTAAAGCTGCACCTGTCAATTTAACAAGAAAAGCCCCTATAAAGGTAAGGCGGGAGCCAGTTGACGGCGGAAACCTGAATCTTACTAAATAGTAAATACATCGCATAGAATTGGTATGTAATGCCAAGTAGTGGTAGTGGATTTTAATTCAGTAAATAACTTTACCGATTTATAAACTTTCAAATATTACTTCCAGAGATTAAAGAAGCTGTACTATTTCGGTATCATCATAAAGCCCAAGAGAAGATGCATAACGCTAAAATAAACGATTTTTTAAAACTATCAAAATGTAGAGGATTGAGATAAGTGGTCGATGCGACCGCCCGGCAGCTTACGTCAATATATCGCTCATTGAATACAAAACGGACACATTCCAAAATAATTTGCTCTTGCATTAAAAATCTTATACGAACAGCTTCTAATTTTAAAATGCAACACTGTCTCATTTTGGAATGTGTCCGTTTTGTATTCAATTATCGATATATATATATTGGGTCAATAATTTAATTAATGAAAAACAACATAAAATAATACAGCTACCATAACACAATAACTGAAAAAGATAACTAAAATTAAATAAAACTAACTCTAAATATATAAATTAACTAAAACATTAAATCTAAGAATGGCCCCTGTGGCATTGTATCAAAGATGCTGGCAGCATTTCCTCGCTGGATGGTTAAACTTATACGTTGAGCGAGGAAACTGCCAGCTCTTCGGTCTCCCGTGACGTCAATGAGCCTCTTCGAAACTTCTTTGAAGAGGCTTCGAGCGCTAGGACCCCAATTAAAAACAAAAAAGTTATGTATCTCAAAGTCTTACAATTAGTCCAACTAATCCAAATAATTAACTTTATATACCAATACAATTGTTATTTGCCATTTGACTTTCAACTCTTATTTATCATACAATCAGCAGAAACCAATCCGAAACCAAATCGAATTAACCAGGAGTTCCTCTCATTTGCATTCGTAAGCACCTCTCGGCTTTTGATTAAGTTTTCGTCCTACCAATACAAAAATCTAATTTCCAAAGCAGCCTGTCCTTTTCTCACAGATTTCGTCGCGAATGAAGAGGAAGAGGGAGAGAGAGAAAATCTAACGTTTGGATAAGCTTTGGTTAACTTTGTTTTTTCCCGATACGGTTAATTATATGTCTTAGCGAAACACCGCACTTTTGTAGTGCGCAAGAAATCTATACTAATATTATAAAGCTGAAGAGTGTGTTTGTTTGCTTGAACGTGCTAATCACATTAACTACTGGTCCGATTTGAAACTCTGGTCACGGGCCAATATTTTTAACCTACTTAAAAAAAAGAGGAGGTTCCCAATTTACTGTTTATTTTATGTCTGTTTCCCGATTAGGCACCCGAAAATGGCTGGACGGATTTGTTTTTTTTTAAGTGTATACTTTCCAGGTGGTCACAATTTACATTGTAATCAGGTCAGGGTCTGATGATGAGATCCTGGAGAAATCGAGGGAACTTCAAATACTACAACATGGACACCTATATTTTTGTTTTGTGGCGTTGTACTTTATTTTTGTTTTGTGGCGCTTTTGTATTTAAGCAGCGACCTATAGCAATTTAGTTTCTTTAAGAACAAGGTATCAAGTGGGTGGTCTCAATAAACGTCAAGATCTGGCCATGGGATCGGAACGGAACTCCTTTAATAATTTGTAGTTTGTTTATCGTCCATTGACTTCAAGTGACAAGCTACTCTGCCCTCTTACGGAAAAGAGACACATCTACTATATGAATTGTATTGCACTTCCAACCTTATTATAACGCTTGAGAATTTAATATGCTTCTATGAATTATGCACTTGTGCCTTTTCTCCGTGGAGGGCAGTATTGGCAGCCAGCAATAAAAGTCAGGTTATAAACCTCAACATCGCTTAAAGATTATCTTAAAATATTTTCCCTCAAAGTTTTCCCACTACTTACATTTATATAATGGGCCCTTTAATTTAAATATAAGCAATTAAATAAACGTAAACGCATATAAACAGCTTAACACGCTTGTTCCAATTCTAAGGTTAATTCTACATTTATGAACTGTTATGCAGTTCACATTAAAATTACATGTTTCTTACACAATTATGATCCCATTGAGATGATTACTTTTTAACTTTAATCGCTGAATAAATTGTCCAATAAAATTTTAACTAGTTTTATACTCGTTATCTGCCCTTTTATCTAATAAAGAATTCTAATTTCTTTCTCTTCGCGGAATTACGTGGCATGTTGCAATATAATTAAATGTTTTTATATCTTAGAAGTCTTTTAAAAGTCGTTTATCGCTATTGCCTTGAGAACAGACAATTTTAAAATATAAAATTACATAAACTATATTTTTACGAAAATTGACATAGATCGATTTAGGCGTTGATTCGTGAAAAGGAGACAAACAAACTAAGACACGTAATTCGCACTTAAGAGTTATCGCCAATGGCCATCTCCGATGCGGACATTGTAAACTGAATTTACACATCTCTTAAAATGTTATTCGGGTTCATGTCATGTTGGGAAAACAGGCACGAGTAAATGAATGAGAAGTACAAACCCAAAGGTTTTTTTTTTTACCTAGGTACTTATCGTAAAAACGGTAAAACATACAAGCGTCAACTTTGATATGATTTCAGTACCCTGAAGAAAAACAAAAACATGGTCAAGTGTGAACTGGATTCGCGCTGGATCAATTCGACATCGGATATAATAATACCTACCAGTGCGGCGTTACGAAACCCTCGGTACGCGAGTCTGACTTACACGTGATCAGTTTTTAACCAACTTCAATAATGGACGAGGTTCTCAATTCGTCGGGATATTTATTTGTCATTTTTAATGTTGATATGTTCCCCGATTACCTACTCGGTTTCATGTTTTCAGAGACATTAAAAACATGAAACCGCTTCCCGCTGCCGCTAACGCCACAGCTCATCGCTAATCCAACTCCCAGAACTTAGTTATTGGAAGAAAACAGGCAGTTCCCGGGAAGTACAAGTTAAGCCAGGATTAAGCGGCGGGTATTTTTACCCGGGCCGGTTGATTACCCCCGAGCCGGGCCTGTTCCAAAATCAAACTTGGATGACATGAATATTGGAGTGGATATGCGGGAAATTCCAGGACATTTTAATCGCCGCTTCTGTTATTCAAAATATGTACGAGTACAGTTTAAAGGATAAATAGAATAGAATAGAATAGAATAAACTTTATTTCAGACAACAAGGCCCATATTTACAAATACCTTAAAGACACACATAACGATATATAACATAAAATTAAAACGACTATTTATACACTTTCGCGGTGTCAGCTAGCCGGCGGCCACGAAATCGCTGAAATATGACACCCCTCGGCCAGATTAATTCCTCGTTTAAAAAGGTCGACAGATCTTTGGTGGGTACTCTCACCAGAAATGACTTAAAATTAACCTAATAATAATAATCCGGTACGGTAATCGCGCCAAATACTTACATGCCATAAACCTTATTATCAGTGTCATACCGGGATATTTTTGCCGCCTTGGGAACGTACCTATATATGGACGATGTTACGCAAAAATGTGTCATCCCACAAATCTTTATCAATTAAATGTCAACCCAGGATGATATGAATTGAGGGTTGACACTTTATTGCTAAATAGTTGTCCATATATTTATGACTTTGACTATACACACATCAAAAAAGTCTCAGGACCAAAGTATCCCTAGGTTATTTCGATATTTAGCAATGTATCGAAACACAGTACATTGCAAATTGACTGACTCTTGTCCTTGGAACGGGAACTGGTTCAAAATTGACTAGCAAGATTTGACCAAAACTAACACAAATACCTACTGCATGTTAGTAAAAAGATTGTAAAATCATTCCAAATGCCACCTCCAATCATATCTATCTATCATTGGGTAACTATTATTTCATCAAACACTTTCAACGAACGTGGAACGTCGCGTGAGATTATTTTGTAAGTTACAAGTCTAACCTAACCGACGTAATTAACGTTTTTTGTGTTAAGTGTGTCACTTTCCGTCTCTTCACCAAGCGGTTCCAACGAAAGACCAGTGCTGGCTTTACGGCTAGCGAATGCTGAGTTGGGACCGTTTCGCAACTGTTTCTGTGTCTTATTTTTTGTATCTCTGTACCTAATGTTGTTTTGTATTGTTCCGAATAAATGTCTCTTTATCTTTATCTTTATCTTTATCTTTAGTAGAAAATAGAATCCGATAAAATTATGAGTTAACATCTTTCAATACCTCACCAAATACTTCCACAGTTTTCATCTTTAATTAAAATAGCATTGGGTAATCTCCGACCGCCTACCCTACTTCCCAATGCTTGTTATTTGTTGCACAACCAAACTCCAACCCTAATCCGGGATTAGCTGGTTCCGTGTATTTTTACAGTATTGTTTCGCGAGGCAAATGGCCGGGGGCGAATTTACGTTACGTCAATAGTCAATAGCAAACTTTGTAGAGGCTTCGTAATTTAGGTTGAGCTCCATTTGTTATTTTATGAGTACACTGGCCTAATTAAAAGGTTTAGCAACTTCCTTATCATAAATTATAATATTAATGTAGGTAAACATGTGTGTTGATTTGTGAAAAAATATTAAAAAAAAAAAATGGTAATTATTTATTACACTAGAAAAGGGCCGAATCTCAAGTACCCGAAACCGACGTGCGTGCATGACTTGATGTATGAATGTGGAAGAAGCAAAAGAAATTTGTCAAGATCGTAGCAAGTGGAAAGAAGTGGTCTCTGCCTACCCCTCTGGGAAAGAGTGATTTAATGTATGTATGTGTGTGTGTATGGTTATTTAGGGCCTGAAGGCGCGTCGCATAAGGCGTATCGATGGCTTAAGGTGGGTCCACATTTGTGACATTTTATTGTAACATGGTTTCGTGATCTGGTTAGTAACGCGTGTCAGTACCAGTTATGAGGATGGTATTGTATGTATGTATGTAAACTCTTTATTGTACAAACAGAAAATAACAAATCAAAAATAAACAGAAACAAAAAAGGTATGTACAAAGGCGAACTTATCCCTATAAGGGATCTCTTCCAGTTAACCTTTGAGCGATTGAGAGAAGAATAAAAACAATGGATGGCTAAACGTACAACGTATTAAAGATACAGAAGATTAAAATAATAATAGCAAATAAATATGTAAATATAAATAAATAAATAAATAAACACATTGTATGTATGTATATATATATATATATATACAGTATGTAAACTTACTAAAACCATTTATTTGAACCCGAGCATGTCTAGGCGATAGATAAGCTTGGGATATATAAATTATTTAAATCTTAACACTTTTTCAAATTTAAATAAAGAATGCACTGAACGCAAGTTCAATAATCTGTTACGATGAAAACATTACATACGGGTCTTATAATGGGCACTGAACAACGATGTAAACATTACACATGGGATGATACTTTTAGGGTTAACCGACTTTGAAAAAGGTGAGATGTTATAATTTTTATGCAATGATAAAATTAAAAATATTCGACACACACTAGCAAAAAAATGTGGTAAAACACTTAACTCAACTAGCCTAGCAACTGGTTGAAAGAGATGGTTTTAGTAAGTTTACATACTGTATATATATATATATATACATATATAAATAATATATATAAGTATGAAAGGAAGAAAGGACACACAGTCTTAGATCAGGAACAAGAGTCAAGCCAGTACCTCTTCAGCCTAGATTTAAGTGAAGCAACAGATTGTGATTGCCTGATATCAGTTGGAAGGCTATTCCATAACCGAACAGAATGTACCGAGATGGATTTAGAGTAAGATTTGGATTTGCTAGCAGGTATTTGTTGTGTTACGAATGTACTGTCGCGATGGGACCCAACCAGAGCATATGGGTCCACATTTAGGCCCGTATTAATAAACTCATCTTGGCTAAGATGCGCGTCACAAGACACGTTAAAGTAAACGTCAAACGATAGAACACTTTCATTTTTGACACATCTCGAGACGAGCATTAGAATTGAGATTAGTTTATTAATACGGGCCTTAGAGTAACAAGTTCGATAGATTTGCCACGTAGCGCAGCCCGATCCTATGGAGCCCTATAGCCCTGTATAGTGTAGAGTAGACCCACCTCTAGGGGCACCACAAACCAACAGTCCGTCGGCTGACATACCTATTACTGGCCTATGCCCTATATCCATATGTATAAGGCCCGTATTAATAAACTCATCTTGGCTGAGATGCGCGTCACAATATACGTCAAAGTAAACTTCAAGCCATAGAAATCTGTCAGTTTTGACACGTCTCAAGACGAGCATTAGAGTTGAGATTAGTTTATTAATACGGCCCTAAGTCTTCCATCGCTTCCCAACTACTGGTGGGAGAATTGAAAATTATTGCTCATACAACGAGAGTCTAAGTCGCTAGCAACATAATAATATTGTCAACAAGTCAACAATAAAACGTGCGGCTGTGCGCTGTTATCGTCGAGTTGTTGTTGACGTAACATCAGTTTAGCAATTACCTTGTCACTTTTAATGCCGTGTTTAAACTGCCAGTACTGCCACACTGATTAAAACGTTAGAGCGACAGGGTACTGTGGTAATCTATTTATGTTGCTGACAATACAAATTACAATCAATGTCAAAACAATTACACACATCACATCACAACGTCAGTCTAGTCTATAATCTAGTAAGCGCTCTTTTCCATAGACGACTTAATTGACAGTAATTATTATTTAATCTGATGTGGTTACAGCTTACTCATCGGATATCGTCACTTCTTAAAAATAATTCAAATAATATGCGTCTTTATAATATAAGTTACCCTATAAACTTTAATTTCGACATAATTACTTATAAACTTTTTTTTTATAATATGCACGTGATTTGTTGTTTAGGGGTTTCCAAAATAAATTAAAAAAAATATTTTAATTCCTAGAGATAAGGAGTCCCGATGTGCAGAGGCAAAAGTAACATTTTAAGGGGCTACCCGGCGTATTTTAGCGATTTTCAAGTCGATTCAAATAAGCCAAAATGTAGTACAAAAATCTGTAAAAAACATATATTTAAGCTTGGCATTTGTTCTTTATTTTTCACGGAAAAATATTTCGCAAATGTTTATATTTTAAGAGTATAATAATTTCCCGTGAACCCTTTTCTCGATCTATAATCCATTATAACTGCCTAATTATGCGATATTTACACATGAGACTTAACTTATAATTGGAAAATAATGTGAACTTTAATTTGGCCGGATGTTTTTTTAATTGATTCTGTAGTTTTTGAGAAAAAGAAAATATTAATGTTTGCGCGCTAATCCCCACTCCCGGGTCTGTGCGGGGGCGACGGGCGGCATACGCCGCTTGGCCGTCGAACGGGGAACCCGTGCCGCTCGGAGCCACGCGCGACGTGGCGACATCTAACGGCAAACCATGTACCACCAACTCGCCAGCGCCAACAGCGTCACAACGTCAGACAGCGGAACTAAACTGTTCTACAACGCGCAAGCGAAATTTCAACAGTCAGTTGATATATGTAGCACTTCCAACTTCATCCCAATGGACTTTGGTCCCCAGGCATAACACCCGCCTGGAGAGAGATTTCTCTATTGCCCTCTCTAACTACATTGGTGACCCTCGACAATGGACAATTACGCAACCTGACGACCTTCCAAGCAAATGACGCAGTCTCACAGCAAGCCGACTTACCCGCACTGTGCACCACTAGCATTCTGTCATATCTCTTATGCCTGGTGTCTACAGTGTGCAAACACTACTCTCACTCAAAACTACGAGTACTTTACGAGCAGGTACACGACTCACTGTTGAACTCCACTGACGAGTTTGTTATATTTCTGGTAAATATTATACAGGGTGTTTGACAGTCGGGTGTAGGGGTTTTAAGGGGTTGTAAGGGTCATTCTGAACATTTTTGACCACATTTACTATTATGCTAAGTTTCACGGTTTCCGAGATATTGATCATTTTAATAGGATTTTTTGTAATTTTTCCTTATGTCCGTCATACAAAAAACCCCTTAATTCAAGTATTAATTAAAAAAAATACCAGTGTTTTCTTGCATGACTTGAATCACTATGAAATAAGGAAGTTTTAAAGCTACATGCCATTTTTTTTTCCTTGCAACTTTTTGAGTAAACGCGCCTAAGTTACTTTCTCCATACTAAGAGAACCCCGCGTTTGTGTTTCACCAAGTATGGAAAAACCAATTTTGTAAGGTTACTCAAAAAGTTGTAAGGAAAAAAAATGGCATGTAGCTTCCTTATTTCATAGTGTTTCAAGTCATGCAAGAAAACACTGTTTTTTATTTAAATTAATACTTGAATTAAGGGGTTTTTCGTATCACGGACATAAGGAAAAATTACAAAAAATCCTATTAATGATCAATATCTCGGAAATCTCCTATTAAGGGGCTACCCGGCGTATTTTAGCGATTTTCAAGTCGATTCAAATAAGCCAAAATGTAGTACAAAAATCTGTAAAAAACATATATTTAAGCTTGGCATTTGTTCTTTATTTTTCACGGAAAAATATTTCGCAAATGTTTATATTTTAAGAGTATAATAATTTCCCGTGAACCCTTTTCTCGATCTATAATCCATTATAACTGCCTAATTATGCGATATTTACACATGAGACTTAACTTATAATTGGAAAATAATGTGAACTTTAATTTGGCCGGATGTTTTTTTAATTGATTCTGTAGTTTTTGAGAAAAAGAAAATATTAATGTTTGCGCGCTAATCCCCACTCCCGGGTCTGTGCGGGGGCGACGGGCGGCATACGCCGCTTGGCCGTCGAACGGGGAACCCGTGCCGCTCGGAGCCACGCGCGACGTGGCGACATCTAACGGCAAACCATGTACCACCAACTCGCCAGCGCCAACAGCGTCACAACGTCAGACAGCGGAACTAAACTGTTCTACAACGCGCAAGCGAAATTTCAACAGTCAGTTGATATATGTAGCACTTCCAACTTCATCCCAATGGACTTTGGTCCCCAGGCATAACACCCGCCTGGAGAGAGATTTCTCTATTGCCCTCTCTAACTACATTGGTGACCCTCGACAATGGACAATTACGCAACCTGACGACCTTCCAAGCAAATGACGCAGTCTCACAGCAAGCCGACTTACCCGCACTGTGCACCACTAGCATTCTGTCATATCTCTTATGCCTGGTGTCTACAGTGTGCAAACACTACTCTCACTCAAAACTACGAGTACTTTACGAGCAGGTACACGACTCACTGTTGAACTCCACTGACGAGTTTGTTATATTTCTGGTAAATATTATACAGGGTGTTTGACAGTCGGGTGTAGGGGTTTTAAGGGGTTGTAAGGGTCATTCTGAACATTTTTGACCACATTTACTATTATGCTAAGTTTCACGGTTTCCGAGATATTGATCATTTTAATAGGATTTTTTGTAATTTTTCCTTATGTCCGTCATACAAAAAACCCCTTAATTCAAGTATTAATTAAAAAAAATACCAGTGTTTTCTTGCATGACTTGAATCACTATGAAATAAGGAAGTTTTAAAGCTACATGCCATTTTTTTTTCCTTGCAACTTTTTGAGTAAACGCGCCTAAGTTACTTTCTCCATACTAAGAGAACCCCGCGTTTGTGTTTCACCAAGTATGGAAAAACCAATTTTGTAAGGTTACTCAAAAAGTTGTAAGGAAAAAAAATGGCATGTAGCTTCCTTATTTCATAGTGTTTCAAGTCATGCAAGAAAACACTGTTTTTTATTTAAATTAATACTTGAATTAAGGGGTTTTTCGTATCACGGACATAAGGAAAAATTACAAAAAATCCTATTAATGATCAATATCTCGGAAATCTCCTATTAATGATCAATAAAAAGTCTCAATACCAACTGCAAGTTATAGTAGTACGCCAACAATCCGTAAGATGTCGTTAGCGGCCTAAAAAGTTGGCCATTGTAGTACATTTACTTTATACTAGATGGCGTTACGAAAAAGCGATGGCGCATGTACGTAAACTTGCAGAGGTGAGGAAAGGAAGTGGGGAGGGAAGAAGTTGAAATGCTCGAGGTCATCGAGACGGGGTACGCCCTTAAGAGCATGACAAGTGAAAAGTACATTTTGCAGTATCACTGACGATTACTCTGTTATCTCCTACGCTTTTTATTCCACTTGTTTGCCAAGCTATTAACACTCATATTATGCATGCGCAAGACCCAAGCGAGTTAGCTAAAATAAAACTTATACGAATACAAGCAGGCAGCAGAAAAAAGGCATAAAATAATTAATAACACAAATTTATAAAATATATTAGGTAACACAAAAATATAACCTAGATAAAAAATAAAAACCCGTCAAGATTAATCCTTTATTGGCAACAATAAAGGTTTCAAGTCAAGTTCCCGCCTTTTCCAAGACCATAGATCACCCCACTTTGTTTTTAATCTGTGTCGATTTTGCAAAACAATACCGCCAACATTGCGGTCAGCGGCTTCGGCGGGAATTTGAGACGGCGGCAAAATATCGCGTGTCTTACGCCGTCTCGTTCTTGTTGGTGTAAAATATTAAGTTTCTAGTCGCCATCTCTGTCTGGTAGACGCGCGAAATCCCGGGTCGTAAGACTCGCAAGTCCAATTGAGTCGGAAGTGGAGAGCTTTGTCTGAGTAATTGATATGCTTGTTCGATTATTGGTAAGGATTCCTCGGCGTTGGAAACGGTTTAAGTCAAAGAACAACTTGGACGTGCTTGGGCAACGTTCATTTAGATTGTGGAATATAAAAGCAGGGATATAAAGGATGGATTGAATATCGATTTAGTAAACTTTGTAAAAATAGAACACTATGTTATTATGGTCATCAATAAGTGATGCCTTGGATGGATTCAATACGACATTGTTCTAACTCGATAGAAGTCTGTGCCTACAGCAAGATGTCACTGTCAGTACATAGTCGGTCCTTAAGTTCTGTCACAAAGGTTTAGTCAAATAAAACTAACTTCTGTTATTTTTTTAATTTTAAAGTAAATAAAATTTAAAAGCTTAATTATAGTAGTTTTTTTAGAAACTAATGATCATTCCACATAGTCGCCGCAACTTCCGATACGATCTTTTAACAGTCACGGCCGGCACCGATTAAAATACGCACGAGTTTTCTGAAAATTGCAGTTTTTGAAAACGCTTTAATGGTTAGTCTTTGTTAACCAGTAAACTTTTTTATTTAATATTGTGAAGCCTCTCACCTCTGGGTATGTTCAGAGACCAGCATTATTTTCTTAACGACATTTAAAAACCAGCTTATAAAGCACGAAAGTTGGTCTGTTTTCGTATTTCTGCAAATTGATGTGAAATCGTAAGGTCAATTTAATGAGACGATGATGATGAGAATGAAGATTGACCGGGAGTATAAGCGGATGTTTAGTTGTTTAGAATACATTTGTATCAGTATTTAAAGATAAAAGTCTGGTCAATATGTCACGCAAATTTCGACTCAATACGAGAACTCTTACAAAAGTTGTAGCCGTTATCAGTATCGTGGTCGTGCGTGTTTTGTCCCATACTTTCCTGCCCCGAATGGGAATGCTTAAAGCTCGTAGACCAAATTATTGCAATAGTAAAGAACACAAATTTTGCTTTTTTTATTCTATATAAAATAAGGTTTGGATTGATGTACTACAAGTTTATAAAACTCTACTATTTATTTTTAAAATTATAATAAACCTTTGTGACAGAACTTAAGGACCGACTAGGTACTAGTTCGGCTATAGACAATGATAAGGTCGCTATCGCTGGTTACCCAAGAGACTTGCCACGAATTTAGCCCTAGAATTTATGTAATAAAAAGTAAAACATTTCTTGGGTTCTTTTTGATCTCATATTTTTGATTTAGGGAACAAAGGACTGATTTGCTTAGTTTATCCAGTAATTTACGCCAACTCCATAAACCAAGTTCCTCTAGCTAATTCTCGCTACGGTTCCAACCTAATACAAGAGTAAGCTTACGTGTGCTTAAACCATAATATGTTATCAACACTTCACAACTAAGATAGTTCAGGAACTTCCCCGGATTGCTGCGGTTTTAAATATACCACAAGAGCTCCAGGCATATTAGCTGGAAGTTAATTCGACTTCTGTTAGACATTTTAAGTGTATGTGTGTATTTTAAGTGTGATTTACACCATCCGTTTGCTGACCCCATAATGCAAAAACGTCTTATTTTGATAAAACAAAAGGGTCACTGGCACCGCAAGAGTTAGGCCATCTCCATCTGGATGATTAAGAACAAAAGGGATAGATAGAATTTGTTGCCACAAGAAAGACAGGCTGTCGTTTCACCCCACAGGACAGTACCCATAGTTAAGAGTTATACATCAACAAGTTGTGATATTTCACTAATGGGTGTATATTACAAGTTTTTGCGACCATTTTGATGAGGAACGACTGTTTCAAGTTTTGGGGAAACAGCGAAATCGAGGTAATATGTAACAGAGATAAGGCAGGGAGTTGTGATTTCCCGTTGCTACATATCATTTATACAGGGTGATTTTTTATTCTACCTATTCCTTTTAGGAGAATACATTAGATTTCATTTACAATAGAAAGTTCTTGTATATTCACACACAAAACCAGTTATTGTAAAATATATTTTTAGAATTTTACAGTGAGCTCTAAGTCTCTAAAGCAAGGAGAAAACCAGATCAAACATAATAATATACTGAAGCAATGTCACATTTCAACCGCAATAACATCAAGAAGAGCTAAGCGCACTGAATCCAACAAAATTCTATTTTCATTTTAACAAAATATTCGCCACCATTTTGGGAAAAGGCGGGCAAATTTTACGTTCGCCATTGACAGCGCGTCTGAAGAGCCTTTGTATCTATAATCGTTCTTTGTCACCGCAAGATGGACGCGCTCGCGCGGAAAATGGCGCCCGAGGTACGCAACACAAGTTTATAAGCCTCTCAAAAAAATCCAAAGAGATTCGGCTTAGACGTAAGCTCTTGGATAAGTTAGCGGCAAAAAAGCGCCACTAACTTATCCCGGTCACAGCCAGTCGCCATTAGTTCCACTTCTGAACTATATTTTGCCTTTACCGAAAAACCCTTACTAAATTAAATTTAGAATTTTCTAAGTTAATATCAAGCGGGCTACGCTGGCTGACCCTATTCAACTAAAGAATTTCTATACGCCTCATTCGAACGCGACACAACCGCGCGCATTTCAAAAAAGGAACGTGACCTGATTACTGACGGAAGCTGTCAGTTGTCTATGGTACGGTATTAAAGGTCACAGGTACCATAGACCCGTCCGTGCAACTTTCAACTTTGCTCCTAAAAAGTGACGGTGGAATCTTGGCTGAATTGTACCTTCCGCGCTCACCTTACAATTCGCTCTGTCTAGCAGTTTATTGTTCGAGTTGAGTGAGGACCGTTCCTTCGCACCTTGAACGGAACGACTTGATCAAGGTATTATTTCCACACCAATTGAATACCCTACTGTTTCCTAAAAACAATTGGCCCTTCCAGGAAATGAAAGTCCTCCAAAATACCTTTCATGTGATTGAAAAATAAATGATAATAATAATTCATAAACAGCTGTATTTATACAAACGATACTGGCCTCACCATTATTATTTTAGCATACATAATTCGCAATACTTCACGTTAAGATAAGAACCGACAGGCGCATTGAGATCATTACAGCAACAGTATTTTGTAACAGTTTTGTTCTTAAATCGATCAATCAGCGTCGACGTAACTGTTGCCGGCCAGTGCGTTACAACATCGACTCTCGACACCTCGTTTGCCATAGAGCACGCTGCACAAAGCTTCAACTGGCTTTATGTTATGCGCGAATGCGCGGTTTCGCTCAATCACTATAAAATGCATTTTATTTGTGAGTAAAAAAAAGTAAAAGATGCTTTTTTCGATAGAAGACTTATTTATTAAACGAGTTGTTAATAGTTTTTCCTAAAGTAGAACAACATAAATTGGAGCATTATTGGAGTCGCAAATCATTCTTAACGAAAAAGGTTCGTAATTCTTCACCCCCATCAAAAACCCTTTACAAAATATCTGTGGTAAGTAAATGCAAATTCGTCGGCCGTCAGACCAAAACAGCCACAAATCAATCTAAACATCTGTTGCTCCTAATATTCGCTCGCTGTCCGTGAACAAATAAATCAAAGCCTCTGTTTGAAAAAGGAAAAGGTCCGGGAAACTGTCATGGCGTCGTAACGTTGAGATTTGTTGTTTCCTTTTCCACTCAAAGCTTCGGGTGAAGTATTTTTTACTCGACAGGTGGCGTTACATGCACGAAGTAGCTGTTAGGGTAATGCTTTTATCGCATTCACAGATTAAAAAATATAGGTTATGTCTGTAAATAGAATAGACAAGACGTGTTTTCTGTTATGATTCTTAAGGTGGACTTCCGACCAGCGCGGCTCCGGCGTCACTAACGCAGCGACAGTGACGCGGCGACAGAGCGATACAGTACGGAAATGTATGAGGGAACGTTCGAGCGCAGCGACACTGTCGCAGCGACAGTGGCGCCGCGTCAGTGACGCGCGGCCGTAGCGGCCGAACGTTCCCTCATACATTTCCGTACTGTATAATACTATCGCTCTGTCGCCGCGTCACTGTCGCTGCGTTAGTGACGCCGGAGCCGCGCTGGTCGGAAGTCCACCTTAACAAAGGCTCGTGGTTTCATATTGTTTATTAAAAATGATAATATACCAGTACCGAAACAGTCATTGCTGGGAAGTCACTTTAAGAAGCCAATTTATACCTGTAACAAACAAAATATTTTTTTTTATTGTATTTCATGTAGGTATAAAATACGGGTTGACTTCAAATTGATAACACAAAACACTGTTAATGACGAATAATGTATTAACATAAAGGGAGTTGTTCAAAAAAATAACCTTAACTAACGTTAAATTTCTATTAAACTTATTTAATACCTAACTGTAGTGTAGCCCTGTAACTCGATGTTATCTATTAATCCAATTTATACATAGTGGTAGGGTAATTCCAATTTGAAGTCACCGGTATAAATTAATAAGTTGTAAAGCAACTCTTATCGATGGGATCTCCGGGTCGAACTTAAAAGTAGGTAATTCTAAACCGCTTAGCACATAGAATGATAGTTTCATATTTGAGGCGACAAATCGAAGCATGTAGGCGTTATCTTCTCGTACGCACGACGACGCCGGCGACGAAACGCACACAGCCACAAATACTAACTATCGTATTGAGTAGACCAAATTTGGTCTAGTTTGAGTGGCATCACATTGGTGCGTGGGGTAGGTTTCTGTGTTCCTATTCAAAGGTCTTACGTGTAATCAAATAAATTACCGCATCGCAACTCAAATAACATGGATAAATTTGTTCTCAAAGATTTCTGCATTGATTTCACCGCTAAATCCAAAGACCGCATTTACTGCTAGAAATCAAATTACCCGACAATTTACTCTTTTAAATCAGTAACTCTGCTATTAAAAAGTGATGCAAAATTTTCTTCACTAAAGATTATTACAATCCAACTCAACTGTAATTACAATGGCACAAAAGAGCTCCGCTCAGCTTGCTGAATGCTGATATTGGCAGCATTGGGATTGAATAGCATCCGATAGTTCGCTTCTCTGTGGTAAGGATTATTTAAATTCGGAATGGAAGTTTGTCTCTGGTCCCTACACTTGAAAAGCCCTAGATTGCGAGACAGGGCACGAGCAGTTGCTAGCTTGTTTGAGTAGGTATCGATAAAATAAGTTCAGAAAGGCTGTTGATAATTGGTTCATTATAGTGGATATATTGTGCGAAAACTTTCTTGTGTTTGATTTGTTTGCATGAAAACTAATTATTTTTAAAGTTTTTTTAGAACTTTCGTGCATCTTGATTTTAAATGCCTTTTGAAGAGTTTTTTATTCAATTTGCACTCTTTCTAGGGAAACAGCGATAAACTCATTTAAATACAGTATAGTTCACTGTAACAACCAATCAAGAATTCTAAAAAAATCTTGCAAACAGCAGCTCACAAATGCGTAATAGTACATTACTTAACAAGGGCTGTAAAAGAAAGAAAGCCCGAAATCGCAGGTATTTGAGACCCGAGCCGTAGGCGAGGGTTGTAAATATGCGATAGAGGGCTTTCTTTTTTACTGCCCGTGATGAGTACACAATTTTACGTCTTCACCTGGCCACAATGCGAGTTTTACCGTGCGCGCAGCGTGCGATAAAACTCACATTATGGCCAGGTGTTACGTAAAATAAATAAAAGCACCTTAAGTAAAACATTAAATATTTGCCACTGACATTTAACTCCAAGCGATTTCATAATGGCAACTTTATTTACGATTAATTCCGATATCGGCCAAGTTTATAAATATACTTGTCAAACACACGACAGTTGCAACATTCGTAATATCCATTCCCCAGTCTCTCGCATCACCAATTAAAAACAATGGAGTGTTGGCGCTAACAATTGCCCCGGTCAGCGCTTAGTCTCGGTAAATCTTGAAAAAAAAAACAATGCCAAAGACAATATAGCGACACGTGGATTGTAGTACCTACAGATTCATGTTTTTACTCTGATCATTATATGAAACCCCTTGAATACACAAAATGATCAGACTACAAGATAAAATGGATTTCAAATGTTTAACGTAAGTAACTAAAAAACTTAACAATGGAATACAGTGGCAAAGGCTAACGAATTTTTTTATCTTTATGAGAACCAAGTTTACTTATTCAATTCGAATAATCCAGTGCTATATCTTCATCAATCTTTCCATACTCGCCTGAGTTAGGTCGTATCTCGTATATCTTAGAAAATAATTGCGTCTTGTATACCTACGTCTATACGTCTGTCTAATACGTCTAATGTCGTCTGCGTGGTTGCCGGGTTAGAATAGTGCCACTCCATGTCATCCCGTGGATGTCGTAAGAGACGACTAAGGGAATAAAGGCTGTGTAGTACTGTTAGGCGATGAACTTGCAACCTGTCACTAATACACTGGTAAACATCTTAGCCTAATTGTGGCAAAATGTGGTTACAGAATTATTAACAAGTTGTTAGTAATTCTGTAGCTCTGCCTACCCCACTCTGGGAATAAAGGCGTGAGCTTATGTATGTGTATGTATGTATACCTAAAGTAAATGACAAATTATGATATTTGGGAATGACTTCAACATAACATATCAACATATTTCACGCAAAAATGGAGCGTCGAAATAGCAAAGGAATAGTAAAGGTATTTTTCTTGTTAGTACTGAGTAATGATTATTAGATAGCCTGCAAAAGAATTTTGCGATTCCCAGTAAGGACATTAATTATTTGTGTGATAAGCAATTTCATTCCAAGTCTTGGGAGTTTGCTATGTATTTATGTGTCCCTAGTTACTTTTACCAAGATTACGCACTGCCATATTTTATAAAAAGAACCAAGTTTATCGACATTTGTTTGTAGCCGTATAACAGTCAAACCAGCCAGTATTTACAGCAGTTAATAGTGGCATCCAGCGATACAGCGCTTCATAAAATAAATAAAGCGCCAAAAAAGCAATCAAGCTAAGTGTAAAGCCCACTAATCTGTCAACGACCCGCCGGGTTTAAAGAACAGAACGCCGATGAAGACTGACAGAATTATACGGAGATTTCAATTTGGATACGCACATCCACGTAGATGACGTAGATCCAGACCAGAATAATTTGAAATTAGTAAAAATGTTTCAAAACTAAACCTGCTATTCATATAGTGTTTGAGAGATTCGCTTGACTAGACTAATCTAGTTTAGATATTAACTAACTAATCTTTAATGTGATCAAAGTAGCCTTTAACATTGCCATGTTATTGGCTGATGAAACCACAGGATAGATAAGTTACTACTTAAACTTTACCTTATTATTAACGACGTTAAAGTTTATGAAAATATATCTGAAGTAATTAATTTGATCGTTCCCAAAATCTAGCCGAGTTTGTATTGGGGTGATTGACTTCCAAAACAAGGCTATATAATATACTTTCTTAAGGGAAATGAAATAAAGAAATATTATTTTTGTACAAAATGACATAGGTAAGTACTCAACGGCGCGTAAAAGGAAAACGAATTCTTCCTGTTCGTTACATTTCCCTCTTTTATTTTCTTTATCAATGCGTTTATATTTTTAAAACGAGAATTGGCTAATGGCACTGGCCGCTAAATGTCAAAAATCGAACGTCTCTTCTAAGTATTGCCAGCCAGAATTCTACTCGAATAAATGTAGGAAATCCTGCAGACAAAAAACGAACAGCTTGCTCTATGGGTCGTTCCGAATCGGGGGCAGGTATTTATATCGTCGCATGTCGAGGGATAAAAATTTCACACTCCCAGTTTGGTTGGAACCCGGAAATGTTTTGGGACGTTATATTAAGCTAGCTTTATATCTTATTATGAGGTTAAGTATCAGCTATTTCTTTTTAAACTAACAACTAGATATGCACCAGTTTTATTTTTCACATAAGTTAATGGATTTAGTCTATACGACGCGATAGCCTAGTTGGTAGTGACCCTGCCTACGAAGCTAGAGGTCCTGGGTTCAAATCCCGGTAAGGGCAGATATTTGTGTGATGAGGGCAAACATTTGTTCCTGAGTCATGGATGTTTTCTATGTATTTAAGTATATATTTCTCTATGTAAGTATTTATATCCTTGTCTAGTACCTATAGTACAAGCCTAGAGCTTAGTTTGGGACTAGGTCAATTGGTGTGACATAGTCCCCTGATATTTATTTATTTATTTATTTATTTATTTATACGCGCGACCGCAATCAGGAACTTAAAGCAAACTGTTTTCCAACAATAACCATAGACAATATCTACTCTTTTTGACTTGTCTTTGTCTGTTTAAAAATAGTTTATAGCACTTTATGAGCTGAAATGACTCGCCGAGTATCTGTAAGATACTTGAAAGTGCAATCGACTTTGATGTTCCGACTGCTTGCTCTACTCGATGAGTGTTGAGAGTCTGGTCTTTAACAATGTTTAGTGCAGACAGGCCATTGTGATTTCAGGTTTACTCGAACGTACAATAATGTATATTTTGGAGCATTTAATTTAAGTTCCCGTTTGATATCGTTGTTAGAATGTAGTAACACAAATGCAATAAGATGTGTTGACTATCCGAACAGAATTTTAGTGCTAGATGAGCAAATCCCCTAGGTGCAATTTGCGTAGAATGTCGAAAATTATGATTTTACGCCCACCCCACATAAGGCGAACAAACCATCCTGTGTACATTGTACAACCTTTTTTTATGTAAAGGCAGATCCCCAAAGAAAATTCACAATATGAATATTTCTAACGGATTCCAAACTAAACGAAAAGCTGGCAACACCGCAGAACGTAAACGCGCGAAAATTAATAACGGGCATTCCGTAAAGTTGTCAAGGAAACTTGTAATTCTTGAATATAACTCGGTCTTGGGATTCTTGCTGCGACAATATTCTTTGATAACGATGTAATGGGAGAACTTTTTAAGGATTGCTTTATAACGTTTGAAGGGGTGTCGGTCGTTGTACGGAAATAAACTCAGGAAGGGATCTCGGTGGGATGTAAAGTGTGAACTGAATAGTTTTAAAATGATTACAAGTCAGTAGTATAGTAAATAAAATGTATTTTTAAAACAGACGAGCCTAGCGCTTGATTACGAGTAGTTCTGTGTTACAAGTTTTAATCGGTATTTTATTATTTTATTTATAGTAAAGCTATTTTCAGAGTTATTTAAAACGAACCTAACAATTTAGTTTGTGTTTTTCAAAATACAGGAATACATTATTGAATCAACAAAATTGAGCAATGAAAACAAGCCTATGACCCACAGTAGACGTGTCTCTGATAAATTGACGATGATGATGACGATAATGATGGGTCCTAATTTTCATTTGTCATAAAGTGCTTAAAACCAGTTAAGGCCTCAGAATAACGCGATAATTTCTTCTACCAATTTGGGTGGGGGAGGGTGCTGACTATGTGATGAAGACTTAATATTGCTAGAAGTAAAATCCCCTAGATGCAATTTACGAAGAGATCTTATAAAGTAATGCGCTAATGTTAAATTCAGGTCAAGACATTTATCTGTTTATCAACATCCTGCGCAGTTCGATAGAACATTTCCAAATCTTCAAACGTTTACAGGAACTCGGTGCTTAAGTTAATTCTATAAACTAGATACGATGTTAATGGAATGTTTTTCAAAATTAAAGCAAGATACTGTTAACTTCATTGGTAAGTCTTAGATACGTGAGCGATCAATGGATGAACGACGATTTCCTACTGATTTTACTGTTAACGTGTTGGTAGAGGTCCCTATGTTCGTAAGGCAATACAAATACGGAGCCATTAAGCTGGGGGTATGATGGAGACGGAAGGTTGCCAAAGGAACTCTTCAATAGCTACTATAGCTAGTAACCCCGTCGAAAGTGGTCTCGTTTGATTTGTCTGTACTCTTAACTGGACTAACATAGTAAGTTAGTCATCAATCAGTACAGTCAGCAATCAATCATTTTTTTTTCTACTTTTTGCTTCTTGGACACTGTAGAAATATTGTAAAACGTAACAATTAGAAATAAATCTAAAAGCGGAATACCCAACATTTTGTAATCAAATGAGATTTTTACTGGCCAATTTCGTGAGGATATAAAAATTTATTGCCTTTGCTTTTAGATTATCATAAAGCGAGGGAAAGCTATAATTCTCCTTGAGTAATAACAATGGAAATTACGGTTTACTTAAGTACTCGAACATTTTATATTTTATCGTTTACGGAATTAGCTTGTAGGGCCTTGTGCAGGGTCGCTACCGCCATCTTGCGGCCGAGCAACAGTAAAGGAAATACAACAGGTGAACCGACTATCGTGAAGCAATTTATCTTAGTCTTCAGGGTTGGTAAGGCAGCTCAAGAAAAAGTAAATAGACTGAATGTTTGGCAATGATAGAAGTGGTAAGTATTTGATTAAGTTGTAATCTAACAATAAAAGATAAGAAAAGGCTCTCGGGCCCTTTTACACGTCAAAATATATCAGCGCGCTTCTCATAGAGCAGACCACTGCTGAGAAGAAACGCCGTGAAAAACTTAACGGTCAGTATTTCTTAAATATTGGTTATGATATCATACAATGATAATACCTACTTAATACTAAAATAGTCTAATAGATACTTAAAAATCAGAATTTTGATAAAAAGAAGGGGCTATATCGAACCCGTTAATTATTGAAAAATCGTCAGCAGCCTATAGAGGAGTTGCAGGTTAGCAATTTTCGAAATCTAGCGAAATGTATGTAAATGTATATGTACCATAGTGTTGAACGGATCCCTTTGACTGCCATACATATCGTTGGTCATAATGTATTGTTAGTCATACTTTTTTTTGTCAAAACTTCTTTCAGGCTGTAGTCACCTGTAGTTACAGTTTTTAATAAACGTTTATCTTTATAAAAATCCTGAAAAAATAACCGTGTCCTGAGAAAAATGCATTATGACTTGCGAAAATTATGACTTAAAACGCATTATGACTTGAAAATAATTATGGCAGTCAATAGAGACCCGGTGATGAACTAAGCGGGCGACGCAATAGATCGTTAGCTCCATCCTACTCAGAGGCTCCAGCTTACATCCTATACATTTAGTCAGTTTTCGAAAACCGTTAACGTTAGTGTTATGCATATTGACATTTAGCCAGTACGTAGTCAAGCTTAATTTCAGTTTTAATTTCTGAAAACCAAGTGGCAGCGTCACTTATCAAAGGAAACAATTATATATTAATAGATTTCAAAGTCTGTCTACAACTGACATTTAAAAAACAAACAACTTGCTACGTAACTTCATAAAAATTCTTTGTATCTGTTACAACTTCCGCGTATCGCAGGGTGTAACCCCATATCCATTATCGTACATGAGATGATAAACTTTGTCTTGAACGAGTACGGTCTAAATTTGCTTGCGCTGAAGGATATTAATGACCAATTTCACAGTGTAACTGGCATGCAAAGCGTAAAAGAAAAATGTAATGTGTTCTATATTTAAAAACGGGCTGTCGTAGGTTGTCGTTAGACCTCCGGAAATGGGTCCGTTCCTTGTTTCGTGTTATTACAGGGGCATTATGGTCGAAGCTCTTTTTGATGGGTTCTGTATTTGAATGCGAAGGCGGTTTTTACCGTTTTATTACGTAAAAGATCTTTGTTTAAACGGAATTTACAAACGGTTTGAGTAAAATTAGGTACTTGCATCATTCACGCGTTTATTTGAATCTGGTTTTTATTATGCTTAGTTACTCGAAATAAAATAATATTATTTAAATAAAATGTATTATATGATTAAGATGTATGTCAGCCCAACTATCCAAGACAAAATTAAAAATAACTGAAGGTAAAGTTAAAAAATCATCGGTAATGGCTCGAACTTACACTCAAATCAATTCAATTAGTTAGGTAATAGTCGGATTTCGTAACAGACATTTTTGTTTTTCATTATTTATTGAATGATAAAGCGACTAGCGCGCCCGACTAAAATAGCATAATCGATCGACTACGCTATCAATTTTTCACAACACTGGCAGGGTAATGGCGCCAAAAATTTCACAGCAACATTCCTGAACAAAATGTCGAGGAATTTATTTAAAAGCCGCAACAAGCACTTGTGTAGTTTCCACGTGAATTTATGACATATTTTTATGTAGAATATTGGACACAATCGTTTTTGGACATCGCATTCAACCAATGACATATTGGATAGCGAAATATATTTTTAATAAATATCAGCTAGCGTATCGTACGGTAAATGGACGGTATTTTTTATTTATTTAAGTGGGGCTACTCACAGCACGACATGTCGGTTACTGCTAGGTAACGATACATTGATGAAAGCGCAACGGGAATCGTACAGTTGTAAAATCGAAACATTTTCTATGAATTTCTACCTGACTGCACGAAGCCAATAAAAGACTAACGAGTACGCTGCGAGATGCAGTGAGTGTTCTGTAACTAAGTCGAATAAACAAAACAAGAAGTGCGGGTAGTTTAGAAAACTCGCGTGTACTAGTATTAGCGGACATTGATGTCCGCCAGTCTCCTCTTGACCGCGGCCGTTGCAATATTATACAGAAATTTTAAGGTTAATGAAAAACGTCCGGCGACATGTTAAAGGAAGTCGGACGACTATATACACTTGTCACATCTAGCGACATCGCGCGATAGGTGTCAGCAGAGACGTCGGGCGAAGTCGAGCGAATTCGCGAAACTTCGCCTACCACCTCTGGCGACATCGTGCGACAGGTACCGGATTCGCCAAATCACGGCGACACGTGTCGCACGATGTTGCCAGACATGTAAAAAATTTCGAAAAGTCGCTCGATTTCGCCCGACGTCGCCATACATGTCGTGCGAAGTCTGGCGACGTTGCGCCACTTCACCCGACGTAGCTGGCAAAACGTGTCGCGGGACATTTCTCCCCTAGTTAATAACAATTAATAAACAATCATCCATATAAATTGTACGTTATAAATATGACAAACATAATCAAGTTCCATAAAACTCATAAACTATCTTTAGTACTACGTTAACATTAACACATGCCGATGAAGTTTTAATTCCAAAAGCCTCAGTGGTTTAAACTGAAATCGTGAACGCAATAAAACATCATTCGCCGTTCAGATAATTGAGTTTTACACGTTAAGTGCCATTTCGGTGTAAATTTGCAATCGCACTTTATTCTGTAGTGTATCGTTGTCGAGGACACGTTCAATTTATTGGAAAAGTGGATTATTTTCGCTATATTATTATTTAAAGATTTGAAATGTGAATTTTATTACAATTTTATCGTTCTAGGAAGGCTGATTTGACAGCTGTCATCTTAGTACAAAAAATAACCTCTAACACATATTTTTTACTAAGATGACAGCTGTCAAATCGGCCTTCTTAGAACGACCAAAGAGTAAATCCGACTAATTAGCGACGACGAGGCACGGAGCAGTGGAAGAAGTGACGAGAGACCTTTGCCTGGCACTGGAACATAAAAAATGGCTAACACCTATCGACCCTATCGGCTGCACACTTTAGTCCCGTGCCTCTCTAACGCCTTTGACAGATTAGTACAGAAACTCAAACTTAATGTTACTGTGACAAAGGGCTAATATGTGCAGCTAGTTATACATATAATATAAGGCCGACCGTACTTATAAAATACCTTGATTACTTTTCTAGCTCTTCAAAAAATATTTTTCTCACCTGTTTGTTACATGTAACGGCTTTTATTGAAGTTGTGAAGAAAAATCATGAATATTCCTTATTTAAGTTGTTGTGCCAGTATCTAGGCTACTCTTGAACAGAAACTTGTGTCTTTTCGGGTACTGTTTTAAACATACTGAAATAAAATAATAAGTGGTAATAATAATTGTCGTGCCACATTATACACGTAAGCGTCATTTATGGTTAATTCAATAATTATGCCGATATCACTCGAAATGATATCTTCTAACTCTTTTTTGCAAAATATATCCGTGGTAGTAAGAAGTGTTTTTATAGTTTCATTGGTAATTCTATCACGTTTGCAATTGTCATAAAATAAGGCATATTATAACTACATACCTTTTGTGTTTCTGTAGGTATATTTTGTTCTTTGTTATTTTCCCGTTTGTACAATAAAGTACATAAATAGCTACATATAGTGTGGCAAAAAAGTGGCAACACTGTAGTGTCATCCCTTTCAAATCAGTGTAAGAAAAAAGAGACGACTGACAGTGTTGCCACTTTTTATTTTCAACACTTTTTTGCCAGACATTACGGAAATTCATATCATAGTAGCCCGATATGACTGCCACCAGTGTGGTCACGTAAACATCTAAGTTATTTCGAACTGTCACCAAAAACCAAAGGATTTCAAGTTTACTTACCCCAATATTCCTCAAAGCCTATAATAATATGATAATATAAACCGAACCGAGACAAAACTTCTAACGTATAGACTTTCAATACCTTTCAGCACCTTTATGATTATCAAGTCCCTCACGGCTCAACCATGTTTCAAAACAAAATATCGGAAAGCCTTACGTAAGGGATATGTTAAAATATCCGTATTCATGTTGCTATCCCGTAAGATATTCCGCATACATAATCATTTTTTGCACATGGCCTCGATCATGAATTTCAACAATGCTGGAGCCATACATAATGATAAACGACGTTTGCGAAGGCATAGTGTGATGGCACCAGTGATGGAAACTTTTAGCTAAGTAATGGACACAACTCTTAATTCAAATTTCATACGGTCCTAAATTGATTGTTGCAAAACAAATGAATAACCCTTATCTTCTGTGAAATAAGAATCAAGTGTCCATCATTGGTCCCTGTCCATTACTGGGTCCGTCTAGGTTTTCCTTTACGCCCGTTCAATAATTAGTACCACATTTGAAAATGTGTTGGATATTTTAAGAATCGTATTATCTTTTCTGCGAGGCTAGACAAGTTGGTCAAAGCTAACGTAAACGACTTTCGAACACGGACCAAATGTATGGAATGTACGTCCGCTCGACGCGTCTGACAGCTTACGTCAATCCCATACATTTTTGAAAACGATAACTGTGGCGTCTGGGCTGAGAGGCCCATGGCAATACAATATGTCAAAAAAAATTGTTGCTTGACGTCTTACTTTGACGTATCTTGAGACGGGCGTCTCTAGATCAGTCGATATAATCGGCTATGCCTGACGAGCATCTCAGCCATGACCTGACAACTGTCGACGAATTACTTTAAGGCATCTTGAGACGGCCATCTTACCTACTCAAGATCAGTTTCTAATACGGCTCAGTAAGTACTGATTTACCAGGAAAATGAGATAGTTGGCCGAAGTAACTGCGATGTACGTACTAGGCACTTAATATTAAACTCTGTAATAATCTTAAGTACAACTTCTAATTATAATTAATGAGATCCCAGATTGCATGCATTCCGTCCTTGGTGAAGTACGTAGAAGTAAAAACTAGCTTTATAACTTTTATATGACCTTATTCGTCATTTGATGAATATTTAACGTTAGTTTATGTTGCATTCTATTAACGTAACACGTAGGGACACGAACAAGCATTTACATACGAGTATATAAATACATATAAGTATGTGTTTTGCGACTATGAATAATAGATAGAGTTCTTGTTAACAGTTTCTGGCAACATCAACTGTTCTGTCACTAACGCTGTTTGCTTATAACAAAGTAACAGATGTCAAAACGCATCATCAGTCATCACCGACGCTTGTAGGTGTGGCCGCAGCGTAACAAAAGAAGCGTTTTTTTTAACCGGGATTACACTAACTAGCTTTAATAGTAACTAACACGTAAAAATTTGAACTGTGCGTTACTTGTATTTCATGACAAGCTTGTTACTAGATATATCTGCAACGCAATGGTTACACTTATGGCTGGTAAGGCTACAGTGTACAGTAAGCAGCAGATGTAGCTATACTACCTAACCGAAGACTTAGACTCTATTGACTCTATTGTCAAAAGAATACGTCGTGTCTAGATCATTTTGAGCATGTTATTCTCCCTAGCTACTTTTGATGCTGACTGTACCACAGTTTCAGCTCGCCTATATATCCCAGAGTTCCAGACTTTAAAAACTTTTAAATTAGGTACTTACTACAAATGAATGCGTTCTTAAATCTCTCAAATTTAAAAATCTAAATTATCTCTGACCGCCCGGCCCTCACAATTTTATTGTTACGTCAAAATTACGAGAATATTTGAACTTTTACACAAATAAAAACATTTCCTACGTTACAACACTAAATTACTTGTCACAGATAATGCAACAATCGCATTTCGGTTTACCCGCCGAATCTCACATTTTTCATTTCTCAATTACTTGCAAAAGACCACCTAAACTTAATAAAAATAAAATTCAAATTTTGGGTAAACACATTAGTTGTTACGATGTTGGGAAAGAAAGTGAAGTGAGATTTTCGTCATAATTTTGCGGCCAGTTCCCACTCATTGTGAGCCGACGCGCGGCGCGTTACGTCCAACCGTTTTTATGTGTTGCCATTGTTAAAAAATAATTACGCAAAGGTTACGTTCTCAATGCAAATTAAAGAGGGAACGAGTTAATTAAAAGTAAGTTAAAGCCAGTTCTTCGTAAAATGATTTTAAAATAGACAACAAACTAAATTTATTACTTTAAGGTTCACTTACATGGGAAACTTTTAGCGGCGATTTATAGGCAACCATAGCAGTCTTACTTTAATGCCGTGTAAAAGAATGAGACATTCGTACCTAGTTAATGGTCAATTATTGCTCGTGTAAACACCTTAAGCTATAGGTATTTTACGTTCTTGCATTTAGATGTCTGAATTTCTTAATTCAGATATCTAAGTGCGATAGCATTTAGCAAGTTAGAATCGTAATAAGTAATTTAACATGTCTGAATTAAGAAAATTAGCAACTTACGAGAAGTAAATTCAGGAAGGCGGAATTAGGTGATAGCGCTGTTAATGATTTTTAAGTGTCACTGGCAGGACTCACTGGAGGTTTCAAGTGTGCATGAATGGTGCCATTACAAAAAAACATGATTGAAGTTAATAATCTATTACCGGAAGAATGGAAGGTTTAGGTGAGGTGCAGGAAAACTATGACAACCATGTTTGGATGATAACCAGAACTTAGTTGCGATCTTAGGTTCACTCAAAATTTACATCATTACCCACACTTAACTTTAAACTGCTTAAGAACCCGGAAGTTGAAGTCATTTCTCTGATTTTATCTGTGCCCAGTCTCTAAACCGTCTAAAGCGTAGCTATGTCACGCGTGACAAGGTTAGAAATGGCGGTAGGAACGCAAAACCATACTGTTATCCCATTCTAACTTATGATCCCGTTTACTTCGGGTATATATCGCTGAGCCGAAGAGCCACATTATAATGAAACTGAACTCAGCGTTTCAGAATCCAATAAGCGCGGGCGTGAATAAATATGGAATACAAATGTTGTTCTACCCTCTTTCGATACAGCCTGGGGGTATTTGGCACGTCGTTACTCTACTTATTGCGAACTTCTATATCAAATACTTTGATCCGATGGGTTTTGTTTTCTTTACAGGATATCAAAAAGGGGAAGAACTAAAAGTAATGTGTTTAAAATATTAAGTTTAGGATTATTCACTTAATACTTTTTGTTTGGAGTAAAAAAGGAGTTTGCGTTAATTATAAGTTAACAATCAGACTCAACCCCAGGTTAGCCAATAAGCAGCTGTTCAGACCATCTCCGGTCAGGGGGCACCAACATCACAGATCAAAATTGACACACAGATAATACAAATGCTGTTGACAGCGTTTGTTCGGCAGAACAGTCATTATGTACTTAGTTTGTTTGGTAGTCCAACAAAATTTAAATTTGTTATATTATAATGAACGTCTTCCCAACGTGACTCATGTTCTCTGAATAGACGCAGGTCTGTTCATGCATGTTGTAAGCAAGGCGGGATAGCCATAAACAAAGTTTCGCTCGGAACACTATATTATGAAATCTTGCAAAATCCGAATTCAAATTTCAAATGAAATCCTGTCGATTAAAACCAGCCAGTATTGACTTGCGGCGTCACAAAAATTCCACACTGAAGGGACGTCGCATTCCCGTCGCGTCGTGTGAAGCGACGATAGCGCTGATTGATCACACGGTCGCAGCGTGTGAACCCGATTGATTGGTGTTGTGGCGTTTATTTTGTAGATGAAAAAGTGCCATTACGAGTCCGTGACGTCGATTGGGTGATCGGTGATAATTTGGAAAGTTAAGTATATCAAGGCAATCTCTCGCGGTATTTTCTTGGAGGAATAAGAAAAGTAAGACGTAGGTATTCATATTATTTATACTGGTCACCCTTTGCGTGCGATTTTTACCGCGAAGAACTTGTTTATGGTTACTATCCCTCTTTAACCCTTTAGGATTTGGAGAAATCTCTACTTAAGTTAGACACTGGTCAGCAGATGGGCTGTCCGTTGATATATATCAGTACATATTTGGGTAAGGCCGCCAAAATTGCCATTTATAACACAGAAGTAACACAAAAACTTTTGTGTCACCGTAACGCAAATGTAACACAAAAGTAACGCTTTTTTTTATAAAGCTCGTTTCATATTAGGGTTAAAAACTGGGTAAGAAAAAAAAATAAAAAAAATACTCCCTCATCATTTGACACAAGATTTTATTAATGATCAGGTAAATAAAAAGTCATTTTTGTATTCAAAGTTATTTGTTATTTGTTATTATTTGAAGTAACATAATAGGATCAAAGCTTATTCGTTAGATGGCGCCCGAATTAAAGCTGTCGTCGTCGGGCCGAATGAGCAAGGTCAAATTGCCCTACCCGTCGTCGCCTTAATTGTAACGCGTATAGATAGACACGAATACAACGGTGACGCATAGCTTACACAAGTATGGCCCAGCGGTGTTCGTGAGATAAAACAACTGTATAAATGCCCGGTTCCAATATTTAAGAAACGAATGGTTTTCCTTACGTCTCGTTAAAATTTGACACATTTTGTACGTAGCAAATGTCAAATTTTAACGAGACGTAAGGAAAACGATTCGTTTCTTGAATATTGGAACTGGGCATAAGACCTTATTTCGGTTTGGTCGAATGCGGCCGTATATTGCTATAAGGTTGTACATAATGTACCATTTACCATTCAGTTCAAAATTTAAATAAATTTCACCGTAATATAAAAAAAAACAAATATCATAGGTAATATTCCCAATCTGCATGAACCTTTACAATTATTTTGTGTGACAAAACACAAAATTTGTCTTATGGATAACACAAAAGTGACACAAAAGCACAAAATATGTAACACAAAACCACGTTTTTAGAAAAGTTTTAGTTTATAAAACGGAAAATAAGCTAAACTAGACGCAAATTCACATTACACTTTACTCTTTCAACGTAAACACATACAATTAATAGTGGAGTGAACTTTAAAAACGATTACTTACTTGAGAAATCACGTAACACAAGTTTTTGATAATTTATGACGAAAACGGCCCGCTCACTTTCAACGTTACTCACAGAAAAACTACAAATGTCAGGTTTTTTTCTTTAATTGCGTTGACACCTTACGTTGTTGCTGTATCAAAACACGTTTTTCCCTTACTTTTTTATTAATGTTTAGGGGAAATTACTTGTAACACAAAAAATAGTTACACAAAAGTGAAATTTCTATCAACTAATCTAAAGATCAATAAAATACTCAGTTAAGAGTATTTAAACACCGTAATGACTTCAAACAGAGGGTAATAATCTGGTCTTTTAAACGTATTCATGTTTTTTTGTATATGTTTAAAAAATTAAAAGTTACATAGTTTTTAAGTAGCGGTAAAAAAAAAGGACACGGCAATTTTGACCAAAATTAGGGGGGTTTGGTGAACATAATTACATAAATTTTAAAGAAACAAACCACTTTTATTCCGTTTGTGTTATGGGCAAACAAGCTCAATAGTTGCTTTATAGAATCAAATAACTACAAGGGCTGTAATGCTTATAGTTTAGTTGAAATCAACCTGGAAAATTTGGTTCGGACAATAAGTAACAATTTTGGCGGCCTTACCCATTTATAACGTTACCATTTATAGTTTTTGTTTAATCGCATGAGGAAGGCTAATTGCTTAAGGTCATACCAACGTGAAAACAGATCTTAGAAACAGATAGTAAATACCTATCTTTTTTAATACACGCACCTTTTACATAGTACAGTCAGCAGCAGAAGTAACTACGCAACCGAAGAAGTCAAAATGATCTGAACTCGACTCTATTGTCCAGAGATTACGGATCATTTTGAGCATGTTATTCTGCTTAGCTACGTTTGATGCTGACTGTACCTACGTAACATTTAAAGGCTTTACAGAGGCGTGTGGCGTGGGCGCAATCATAAATGCCCAAGTCCTTTACAAGTTCAAATAATAATCGCCAGGAAAGTTCAAAGTTTCTCAGTTATCTCTTTTCAACAAAACTAATTAAAATAAGACAGTTATATTAATACTGTGACGAATCGTTACCGAGTACTTGGAAACTTGCAGTGTCTCGGAAAAAGTAATAATAAGTATTGATTCTTATTATTACTTTTTACTTTGGAATCTAGGTAAACTTAATATCATACCTAGGTACCTAAAAGATGTAGTGATTAAGATTGAAAAGGGCATGCTTCGATGGTTCGGTCATTTGGAAAGGATGGATGAAAGAAGATTGACGAAAGAGATATACAGATCGAAAGTGAGTGAACGGGTCAAATCGGAGTAATACTGGAAAACGGCCGAATGTTCAGTACCTACCCGAAACCGACGTGCGTGCATGACTCGATGTACGAATGTGGAAGAAGCGAAAGAAAGTGTGGAGATCGTAGCAAGTGGAAAGAAGTGGTCTCTGCCTACCCCTCTGGGAAACAGGCGTTATTTAATGTATATATGTGAATTTAAACAACAAGGTTCTATCCAAAAACGTTTATTCTCTGACTGAGGTGAATATAAAAGTTACAATATTACTGCAATAACCTACTTTCATTTTTTTTGATGGCAAGGAGACGGAACACGAGGACTCAGGCCACCTGATAGTAAGTGGTATATCTGAGACCCATAGACATTTTAATTCTCAGGACTGCAATCCTAAGAGCCGTATGAATAAACTAATATCAACTCTAATGCTCGTCTCGAGATGTGTCCAAAAATGTCAGTGTTTACTTTGACGTAAGTATCTTAAATTGTGACGGGCCTCTCAGCCAAGATTATTAATACAGCCCTAAGACTTCAACTGCGTTGCCAACCCTGGGGATCAAGATGAAATGCCACTATGCTAGTAATTTAACTGCTGCTTGAAGGTGGGTTAATGGATAAGGTGATGGTGGCAAAAGTGTTATGTTTATGTCGGTGCATCTGCTGTTCCATAGCCTCTGCATTCCCCATATGGGAGACAGGCGTGAAGGTATGTTTGTATGTATGTGGTAGTAACGATCCGGTCGGACCCCGCACAAGGTCCTACTATCACTGAGACAAGGTTCTAACCTAACACTAACTGTTATTGTCGCATATATCGCATTGCTAGATCAAAACAGTAGTAACTCAAAATAAAACTGTATTTTAAAATCAACTGTAATACAAACTCTATGGACTTGAAACAAAACTAGCAAGGATTTTGAGTTGATACAGTTTTGATCAGTTCGAATGTCAAAAGATTTTAACGGACATTTTGATTTATACAATTCGAATAGCGCAGGCTAGTCGGTGCGCGATTAATATCACTAGTGCCAACCGAACGGACGTTTATTGTAATACTGTTATGTTGGTGTTCCATTTAAACGTGCTGAAAATGTCGATGGTTGAAGCATGTTCTTGTTGATGGATACGGGATTAAGTTTTATTGCACATTTATTGTTCATCAATTGAAAGGGGATAAGCCAATTCGGTTTTTCATTATACTTACTCCATTCGCGTAATTCTTATTTATATTTTTCGGCATGTAAAATAACACTGAAAACAGTGTTACGGCTTCTACATCGCTCTCTCTCATTAACCTAGTTAGACCAGTGCCTACTCAAATAAAATTTGATTCAAGTGTTAATCATACTTAGAACCTTTCCATTGTCATTGCGACTAGGGTTTGCAATTCGAATATTCGAATATTCGATTATTCGAATTATTCGCCATAAATGTTATTCGAATTCGACAATATTCATTATTCGAATAAAACGAATATTTCGAATAGTGCAGAAATTTGTCTGTAATTATTTACCTTAGCAAAACACTATAGCAAAATGCCAGGATTAATTATCCTCCACATTAAAAACTTCGTGGAAATACATTTAAATATTAAAAATAACTACAAATGTAAGACAAACAATATATTACCTATTTTGCTTTATCCTTGCCAAAATCAAACTCCCTAAAACGAACTAAATACCGTACCGTAATTGGTAAAGGGGTAGCGAGCTAGGGAGCTAGCAAGTTCGGCTACATGCTAGGTATCTGGAGAAGATAACATTAATATTTTTTTTAATTGTAAGGTCATTACATTTTAATTTAACATCACATATTTTACAATTACACAACTTAAAATCATTGTTTTGTTTAGTTTTCAAAAATAATCGAATTATTCGAAATATTCGAATATTTGAATATTGGAAATGTAAGTATTCGTATTATTAGAATACTAAAATTGGACGAATATTGCAAACCCTAGTTAGTCATTGCCATGCTTGTCATTTGATGATCAGTTTGAAGTTAATCATGACAAGGCACTACTGGAGTCCTTAACATTTTCGTTGGCTTACCTGCTGTACTTTTACTCGTCCGATTTAAGAATCGGCCTCACTGACAATTTTGAATTGACGGACCAAAATTGACGCACCGTTGAGCACCTGTGTGGTTGGTCCCGGACTTATACGACGGTACGGCAATATAAGTAGTACCGTCGAGCAACGTGAAGGAAGATAGTGATGAAAAACAGTAATTCCATCGACTTTAATTCCACTTCTTTAACTTGCAAGTATTTTTTAGATTCCTTGTATCCAGTGATACGATTACATTCGCAAATGCAGAAAACCTATTAAGCTTGCCTCCCTCTATCTCCCGTAGATGATTACGTGACTTCCTTTGCTGCGAGTGTAACAAGAAAAACCAACCCCGTACCTCATCTACTTTGCCACCGCAAATTCCACAGCTCTGACATAAATTGACTCCCACCCCTGCCGTGCAAGCATCCACAAACAACCTCCAACGCAAATAAGTACCATCGACACACATTCATCCTATTTGCCGCACGGCGACGTTCAAATGTAATTTCCTACGGAAAATCAAATATGCACTCCTTTCTGTTATGGTCGCCTGGTAGCTGCAGAGTGGCTGTGGCAAACGCTGATAGCGTTTGACGCCATATTAGGGTTCCGTAACGTAGGCAAAGCTCAGGGATGCCCTATTTGTAAAAAAGAGTTTGACGTGGTGACACTATAACATTCTTAAATGGCAACTGCCGCAGCAGATTTTCAGTGATAAATGGATCATGTTGCCAATTTTCCCCTATTACTTCCATTTTTTAAGTTACTTACATGACCATTATATTGGCCGGTTCCACACACACTTATGTATAATAAAAACGATTTTGCTACAATTGCCTACCGGAAATCAAATATGGCAATTCCTGTTACGGTTACCAGGTTCTGCACAGCGTGGCTGATGACGTTGGGCGCCATTTTGACGTTCTTTACCTGTTGACAAACACGAACACATGAAATAACTGCTTAGTGTCCTCATAAATACGTCAGCTAAAGGTACTAAAAACGGCATTTGGACTGGCAGCATCAGTCTAGACTGTCATATTTCAAGCACATAATAAAATATATGTGACTTTAAAAATCTAGAGTTAAAATTTGAAATGAAAACTCCTTGGTTGCCTCCTCAAAACTTAAACCAAACTCGCACTTGGCCGTAATTTATTTATCACTGGCACGTCAGTGTTGCAGGTAAAAAAAGTAATAGAAAGAAAAATATGCACTCCTTTTTAGTAAGACAGGTGTTTTTGCCCCAGGTTTTTAATGAACAGCTTTGATAGAAAACGCAGGTCTTGAACGCTTTGTGTAAAAACACTTTAGACGTGTATTATTAGTGAGAACGCCTTTTAAAAAGAAAGCAGCTGCTTCCCTGACACTCTGGAAACTTTATTGGATTTCCTGGCAACATCTTTTTACGTAAAACTTTTCTTTTGTACTTACTCAATTTTACAGGGCGATATACTTTTCTGTTTTTAGGACGTTATATATCAAACAAATACTTATTAAGGGTCTCTGTTGCGAAAGACTTTTGATCTGTAGGTCTATCGTAGGTAACTCTTCACATTCAGAAATAATTGCAACCTTACTTTCAGAGCTCATAACTCGTAATCGGCCAAACCGATTTTCATCAAATGTAGCTAAAAACCACCCTAAATAAAGCGGATGAATATTGAAAAAAAAATTGTTCTAATCGGACCACCCTTTTGGGAGCTACAATGCCACAGACAGTCACACACATACAGATACATTAAATAGCATCCCTTTTTTGTCAGAGATTAAAATTTAATACGCTCTTAATAAACAAAATAAATATTTAAACAGTTAATTAATAGTTAATTTTTCAAATAGGTCATATCATTTCGATTTCCCATTAAGTCTGTCCTCGGGGATCGGCTGAAATGAAACATCAATACCATCGTAATGAAACTTCGTTCGTACGGTTATTTAATATTTATTTTGATCAGAGATAGTTTTAATGGATTATCGGTTGCTGTCAGTTAGGGTGAGAAGGTTTACCGGTATACCGGTCTTATTTAAATGAAGTTAATTAGGCGAGTAAATTACTCCTAAAACCGGTAATTTCACAATAACAAAAAGAGGCAACTCTCCAGAAAATACAATTAGTTCGAAATCTGTTCACAATCTCTCTGATTTTATCACGCCGTATGATTATGAACATCTTTTACTTATATTTAAAATATAATCTATCTGTAAGCTACTTTTAGGGAAATTATATTTATGACCAAACATATTTTGGGCAAACGGCAGGCTCCCGATAATACTGCTTATTATAACATAACGAATTAATGTCAAGCCGCTAAATTATGAAAGAACCAATGGCTCTACACAAAATGCATTGCGAGATCGTATCGCTATCGAAAATCGAATCGAATCGTATCGCTATCGAATGTGGTGAAACTGCAAAACCGCGTAAGTATCATTTTAAATAAGGAGCAAAATGCACCCTTTTAATGAGACTGTAAGGTTAGTTACGCGAGCAGTATCACCGACGATAGGTAGAATTGATGTAAGCTGCCGGATAGTCGAGTCTAGCGCTTATGTCAATTCCATACACGTTGACAGTTTTCGAAAAGCGTTAACGATAACGTTAAGCATCTTTTCTAGGGCCTTGCACTTACCGACAGGGTTCGCAATCTGTCAGATTTTATTACTCGTAAAATTGTGAACCATCCCTGATTGGTCGACACAATTGATCGACAGTTAAGTACGCACAATCAAAGAACATAATCATTTTATGTATGCCCCTGGATTGTGTTCGAATTTTAGTTATCACTTAAGCCTAAGTAACCATATTATTATCTAATTCCAACAGAGTCTTACAACAAAGTGCTTTTGATTTACCAACTCAATCTTCATTGCAAACTTTTCGTGATACATTGCGTCGCTGCAATAAGCTCTCAGCTCAAGAATGTAAAATCAACTCGTCAATGGACTGCTACAGCATGCGGGCGATCGACCAATGAAACTGAACTTTTGAAACAGCCTAACTCAATACCTATAAATAAACTCAAACTCAAGAGTTAATAAATTAACACTCAGCTAATTAAGAAAGCACTAAACATCCTAAAGACGTAAACCGAAGTTCAACACTTAATATTGATCGGTTATCGGCTATAAACCTCACGGCAATTCCGACGAAGGTATATTTTATTTACGGGTGAGGTTCGCATTTCCGCCATAAGAATGAAATATCCCCTACCCTTTTGAATTTAGATACACTTAAAAAGGATTTACTCGAGTTTTTATTGAGGACGTGGTTAGTAGGACTCTCTACGAAGCGAGCGGTTCCGGGTTGGATTCCCGGTAGTGTCCGACCGAAATTTCGGTTTCGGTTTCGGTTTCGGCCAGTTTCGGCCAAAAAATCAAGTTTCGGCCCGAGTTTCGGTTTCGGCCAAAAACGGCCGAACCTTTCGGCCGCGCCGAAACTTACAACATCGTACCTTCGGGTCGCGCTCGGCTAACGTCGGGCGCACTCGGCACGGCTGGTAGTTAAATTTTCAAACAGAACCTCTGTAACTGTGCTGAAATTTCATTGTGATAAATCTTTGAAAGTAGAAACCTGTAATTATAGGTCGGCGAGATATTAATTTAGTTTTAGAAAAAAACGGGCTTACTAACATTTTTTCGACTTTTTAAGGACTTTTTTTTTTATATAAAAGGTTCGGTTTCGGTTTCGGTTTCGGCCGAAACTACAATGAAACCGAACCTTCGGTTTCGGCAAAATAACATGTTTCGGTCGGTCACTAATTCCCGGTGTCGATAATATGTCTTACTTGGATGTTTTCTATGTATTTCTCTATATAAGTACTTTATTATGATTTGACTATTATTTGCTTTATTATTATTCTTATACATAAGTACTCGGTGTTCGCAGAACTGACAAGATCAAAAACACCGAACTGCGCTCCAAAACTGGTATTGCGGATGTGGGTGCCAAAACCGCTAAGATTAAGTGGGACTGGGCTAGACACGTCTACCGAATGCATCCAGAACTATGGGCCAAGGTTGCCACCGAATGGACCCCGCAAGATGGCCACCGGAACAGAGGCAGACCAAAAAGGAGATGGCGGGATGACTTAGACGCGTTTCAAAGCGAATAGCGGGAGCATGCCACTCAATCGGGATGAATGGCGGAAAAGAGGGGAGGCCTTTGCCCAGCAGTGGGACACCCAAATAGGCAAATTAAAAAAAAAACTTATACACTGACAATCTTTTTTGTGAATACATGGTAATTTACGTTTAAAAAATGACATGTATATTTTCAAAATGAAATAAATAAATCTAATCTAATGTAATCGTTGTCTAGTACCCATAAGTACAAGCCTAGAGCTATATTGGGACTAGGTCAATTTATTAAGCTTGTCCCTTCATTTTTATATTTATATTATTTTACGTGTAGATATTAATATTCTGCGCTCGCGTCTAACCCGCGTTAAGCTTCCTGTATGGCTGAAACTTAATAATATTCACGCCATGGTATTAAATTGAATAACGTCTAACCAAAGCGTCTCCGGCTTCAGGTATCTCTACACTTACTGTGTTAGTTTCTCTACAAGCAAATATAACTAAAGACAGGCGAAGTAGCGTGCAGGCAGCTAGTTAGCATAAGGCGGTAAACTGACGGAACCTATTACGGTCCGTATTGCGTGTCACAGCCCTAATTAATGACGTTTGCGACGGTGGCGGGAAACGTTAGGTTAATTCATAGACAATTCAATATGGCGGAGATTTGAATTGTCAAAATGGACGAAAATGAAATTATTCGTTAGTGTACTTCTACGTATTTCATGATTTCAGCTTAACCCAAAGGTTGTCTGGAAAGTTACGTTTTAAGCATGTATTTGTATTGTTTTGTGGTACTGTTAGTAGGTACAATATGGTTTCTTTTATGGCCAAAGAAACGACAAACCCGCACCCAAAAAAACCTGATCGTTACAGGGAACTAAAACCCATACACGTTTGCATTCAAATACTACAATCTTACAGACTGACTACTCGTATTTCCACCAGTCACCATGTGTATTACCAAAATTGGATTCCCGTTTTGCAGTTAACTTCATGCCCCGAAACTGAGACGTAAACCGAGTTATCGAGCCCAACTACCTACATAGTTCGAAGTGATAATTACCCACAACGATCGGGAGATTATGGAGGCAGTAACTTTAATGTGGCAACACCGACGAGATCGGTCGGAGAACTGGCGCCAATTTAATACAGATGTTTTCTTATTTTTATTGGGATTTGAAATTAATTAGGTAAATGTCATTCTTAAAGTGTGCTTCGCGGAGCAAAGATCTAATTTATCTTAAGGTTGAACTTTCGGCTTTTTTTTGTTTCTTTTTATTATTGCAATAAGTAAGTTTAGAACTTAAAGTGTAGGTAGGTTTTAGGGTCTCCCTGAAATATTTAGTGGTGCGAATGCGAAGTCTTTTTTTTTAAACCGTCCTTAAAAGGAGATTCTCAATTCCATGGGGTTTTTGATAATTTAGTGTAGGATTCGTGTTTCGGGTAACTAAAGCGTTATAAAAACTATGATCACTAAAATTCAGTCAAAGCTAAGTCAGTCAAACTGTATCGGCATCCCACAATAATTTTAACCAAAAGCCGACTTCGGTTCGACTGACCCACATTGCATTTTTTTCCTTTTTGTAGGCGGTCCATTTTCCCAAAACATTACATTTAATTCAACCACGATTTATCAATTAATTATGAAAAAAATCTTCTGGTCTTGTCTATGAAACAAGTTGTTCCAGAATCTTAAACCAGAAAATAATGATTGTTGAAAAACCCCTCGAGGCCATCTGCATTTTCTCAGTAAACAAAAAACCGCTAAACTTTTCGTTCTTATAGTTGGTACCCAATGTCTTTTAAATATGAAATGGATGATTTGTAACAGTACTCGGTCGCAGTGGATTGCCGTTTCATCGTCGGCCATGATAGTTGGACGATCAATCACACGGTCCGATTGGATATGCTCCGGAGGAATTATATCTTTCGCTTTGTAAATGACTTGGTAGTAAAAACATTTTTACTATACAGGGCCTTTATACAAAGCTTATTTCATAACTTTATCTTTTGCTCTGTAAGTGAGGTGTTAGTAATAAAATAAAGCTATTGTCAAAATTTAGGGGTAAACTTTGGAAGAACTGTTTCCCAGATAAAAAAAAAATTCCAACATAAAGTTCTATTTTTTTACCACATTGCAGCAAAGCCCAAACAGAGGGTTATGTGCAGTTATGTGGTTAGGTGTATGTATGTATGTCCGTTCCTGTATCCCCTCGTAACAACTCAACGGGTCCACCGATTTTGATAAATGTGTGTCTCTTGAATGGGTACATAAAATTCTTAAAATAACATTTTACAATCGGATTTTATGTGTTTTAATTTATAACATACCTATATCGCCGACCGTATCTCAGAAAATGCAGTCGAATTTTTAAAACTAGTTTTTTATTCTTTTTCATTTCCGGCGTTGTGTTTCTAGTCATACCATGGACGTACGTACCTACCTTATACCGTTTTTGTGTTGGTTGTGTCATCTCACCAAACATCCCATCCCGCCGCGGGATTTCCAGCGACCTTCTCGCGTCAAGCACATTTGTTAAACTTAGATCTTATCGTGGATGTTCCGACTTACATACCTACGTCCTTGGTTAGTAGAAAGGCAGTATAAAGATAAAGGTTGCAATACATTTGAAACTTAATACTTGGTATCGGAAGGTCTAATCTCGTTTGATCAATGAGCTGTAGATATGCTGATTAAAAGGATAGTAATCACGGAATATACAAATACCCAAGTACGTGGTTTCTCGCTATAGATAGGTAAGCCTTAAGACGTAAATGACGTCAAACTAGCCACAGCATGACGTCGCCTAAACGTTGACGACGTCATTTTATTTTAAGTCCCAAAATATACATATGTCTTCTCACTATTTTAAATTAATATGAGGTAAGTATAAGTGGTTTTTCAAACTTGTGTATGAAAAGTCGTCACCAGGAACGACTTAGTCGTCATTAATTGACTCTGAATGTGGTCAGCAGCTACAATTTTACGTTGTTATGCACAGACTAAAATGTATCGTCATTAACTTTATCATACGTGGCCTCTTAAACGTAGATACACAAATAGGGAATATGCATGGATGCTTTAATCGCACTCCTCGTAAAAAAATACCATAAAACAGATTACCATAAGTGAAATCAAAATTAGAATCGGCGAAGAAATACCTGTGACGTGTGATGTTAAATTCGGTTTTGCTAGAAAGAGATAGGGACAAAATTTTAAAATCACTAATTTTCTTGAATATTCATATCTACATAATCGTATGTATAATAGACATTGTACAGTCAGCAGCCGAAGTAGCTAACCAACCGAAGCGGTCAAAATGATCTGCAGTCGACTCTATTGTCAAGAGAGTCGTGTCTAGATCATTTTGAGCATGTTATTCTGCTTAGCTGGTTTTAAAACCAATTCGGTCAATGTTACCAACGTAAAAATACTCGGATTACTCGATGTTACTCAATCACGTACAAATGGATGTATCTGGAATCTGATAGGGGGTAATGGATTCCCAAGGGCGGGCAGTGGGAAAGTGGTAAATCATGCTGTTACGTTTCCGCGGGCAATTTTACCTATTGCCGCGTTTACGGTTGGTGGTCTCCGTATGTTATGGATCTTCCGCGTATTCAGCGATTACTCGAGAATAAAATACTGTGGTACCATTTGTTAGTAACGATCGGCAATATTCGTATTGACACGAGAGACCAATACTGTCAATTGCGAGTGGAAGCGTGATAGTGATAGCCAGCCGAATGCTATTAAGAAGCTTTGAATACTGTATGTTGATGTGTGTTGCATATCTTGGCCACGTACTACGGCATGACAGATACAACCTCTTACAACTGATACTGATGGGAAAGGTCGCTGGCAAAAGACATGTAGGCCGCCGGAAGAAATCATGGCTGAGGAATCTCCGGGATGGACTGGTGTCACGAGTGCTGCCAATCGGTTTCGCCTCGCGAGAGACAGAGAAAAGTTTTCGGAGCTGACTGCCAACCTTCGCTAGTCTGAGAGGCACATGACGAAGAAGAAGAAGAATACTGTATAGTGGATACAAATAATATTAAAAAGGCGAGCTCGTTGTTTCTCATACGTTTTTAATCATACATACATACATTATATCACGCCTGTTTCCCAGAGGGGTAGGCAGAGACCACTTCTTTCCACTTGCTACGATCTTGACAAATTTCTTTCGCTTCTTCGACATTCATACATCGAATCATGCACGCACGTCGGTTTCGGTTACTTAAGATTCGGCCCTTTTCCAGTATTTCTCCGATTTGACTCAAAAAAGTACGCCTAGGGCGTCCCCTTCCGACCCGTCCACTCACTTTCGATCTGTATATCTCTTTCGTCAATCTTCTTTCATCCTTTCCAAATGATGATGATGATGTTTTTAATCATAATGTCTTTAACTATCGATATAATTTTGAAATGAAATGAAATGAAATGAAATGTTTATTCACAAGAACATATGGTAAATAATAAGGATCTTACGAATAGGTATAGAGATGGATTCCCAGATATGTTCAGCCGAGTCAGGCGTGTGAAAGATAAAGTAAACAATATTTATATTTATATGTCAACATGAGTTAAAATAATACAATAAAGACAATCGCAACAAAGAATTTAAATAAATTTCAAACTTATACTTATCTATAGATATCATTCAAGTCAGATTAAAATAGTTATAAAATAAAATAAAATGTCAATTCGGTATTTAGACTTAAAACTTAAACATTAAAAATTCATTTATGCTGTAGAAACAATTGCTACTTAAGATTTTATATAATTTGACTTTAAATTCATTATGACACAATGCTTTCAATGTAGCCGGTATTTTATTAAAGATTTTAATGCACATACTATATGCGCTTTTGTTCCTAAGTACTAGTTTACTATTCGGTAATGCTAATCTATAACGTCTTTGCGGCCTTGTTGATTCCTTATCAGCAGTAGTAAAGAGGTTTGTATGAAGTTTCACAAAGACAGCCATTTCATAAATGTACAAGCAAGGTAAGGATAACAGATTGAGTTTTATAAACAGAGGCTTGCAAGATTCTCGTCTATCTACTCCACAAAGTGTTCTGATACATTTTTTTTGTGCCACAAAAGCACGATCGACGTCAACAGAGTTGCCCCACATGATAATTCCGTATCTCAGAATAGACATAATATAACCATGGTACGCCAGTAAAGCAGTTTTGAATGATACAGTCTGCTTTAGACGCCAGAGAGCGAAGAGGAATTTATTCACCTTTTTGCAAACTGTATTTACATGTTCCTTCCAGTTACAATGGCTATCCAGGGTTATTCCGAGAAATGTAGTGCTATTTACTTCTTCGATTTCGTTAAGGTCATGTTTAACTTTAACGTGATAGATTTTTGATTTATAAGATTTGAATAGCATAAATTTCGTTTTATCTACGTTTATTTGAAGGTTATTCAGATCAAGCCAGTTAATAACATCTCTCAAGGCTACATTTATGTCGCTCGCAAAGTTGACCATATTCCTACCCTTAATTATTAATGTCGTATCGTCGGCAAATAAAATGCATTCATGTTCAGTTGAACAAGGTAAATCATTAATATAAAGTAGGAACAAAAGGGGACCCAGGATACTTCCCTGAGGGACACCATAGTTATTGACTTTATAGCTAGAGTTGAACATAGAAAGGCTGTTATTAATTATTCTATCTATCTGTGTAGTTTGTTCTCTATTAAATAGGTAGCTCTCAACCCAGGAGTAAGCTGGCCCGCGAATTCCATATGTATAAATTTTTTTTAGAAGGCGTTTATGGCATACCGTATCAAACGCTTTTGACATGTCGAGGAACAGTACCCCCACCGGAGTACCTTTATCAATGCATTCTGTAATTATATTATTTAGTTTAAAACATGCTAAAGTAGTGGAATTATTTTTCCTAAAACCGTGTTGTTCCGATGTAAGTACATTATTTATAGTTAAGAAAGCATCTAATCTCTTATGGAAGGTCTTTTCGAATACTTTTGATAGGACAGGAATAAGAGTGATTGGCCTATAATTGCTAAGCTTGTTTTTCTCTCCCTTTTTGTATAAAGGCTTAACAATTGACTTTTTAAGTCTCGCGGGAAACGTCCCTGTTTCAAATGATAAGTTGATCAGGTGAGATAAATGAATTGAAAGTGGAAATGCTATTTCTTTTAAAATTTTTGTAGGTAATTTATCGAATCCGGTTGCTTGTGTATTTTTGAGAGAGAGTATTGTTCTGTGAGTTTCGTCGGGAGTGGTCGGCGATAGAAAAATAGTGTGTTCCAAGGACCTGGGTAAAAATAGTGTGTTCCAAGGTTTATATCTGTGGAACCGTAAACTTTTCTACTTTCTTTAATGTGTTACATCAATATGAATCAAAACGCTTTGATTACAACATTGGCTACTAACAAGGTTCGTTAGAAGCAATTAACATTTTTTAATGATGATTGGTGACAAACGCAGCTATGTCCAAACCTAAATAAAACCGAGTCGAACTCGCGTAGTTATCAAGGATGTATCTATTTATTTAATTTTTTTTAGTATTTGTTTTATTTTCTATGTAGTTAAGACTATTTGGACTGGAGCAAATATCTAGAAAGAAAGAGAGTTTTGAGATGTAGTGACTAAGATTGAAAAGGGCATGCTTCGTTGGTTCGGTCATTTGGAAAGGATGGATGAAAGAAGATTGACGAAAGAGATATACAGATCGAAAGTGGACGGGTCGGAAGGGGCCGCCCTAGGCGTACTTTTTCGAGTCAAATCGGAGAAATACTGGAAAAGGGCCGAATCTTAAGTACCCGAAACCGACGTGCGTGCATGACTCGATGTATGAATGTGGAAGAAGCGAAAGAAATTTGTCAAGATCGTAGCAAGTGGAAAGAAGTGGTCTCTGCCTACCCCTCTGAGAAACGGGCGTGATTTAATGTGTGTATGTATGTGTAGAGTTTCTTTTGGTCTATCCATTATACCCAATCGCGCAACAGTATAGTATTACAGTAGTACTTCAAACAAAGGTATATCGCGTGGCTTGCTTGTGTGCGTGCCTCGACCGTACGCACCGCGAACCACCACAAGTAAACTCAACAGGACGGACAGAGCCGGATTAGTCAGGGCCACGCCATCGCCGCGTTTGGTTGTGTGAGTGTCGAGCGCTCGAGTGGCAATAGGTAACAGTAACTCCTAAAGGGTCGGAGATGAACTAATTCTCTAGCTTCCTTTATAGGACCTACTGTAGTTAGCATCAAATATCACGTAAGTAGACCTTTTGCGGCCTGTTCGACGTCAAACAGGCCGCAAGTGTCGATACCTACTCACACAACCAAACTCAAAAGGACGGACAGAGCCGGATTAGTCAGGGCCACGCCATCGCCGCGTTTGGTTGTGTGAGTGTCGAGCGCTCGAGTGGCAATAGGTTACAGTAACTCCTAAAGGGTCGGAGACGAACTAATTCTCTATTTACAGGTACCTACTGCAGTTAGCATCAAATATCACCTAAGTAGACCTTTTGCGGCCTGTTCGACAAGTGTGCCGTGTTGCCTGCGTCTGACAGCCAGCTGTTTGCGCCAGCCTTCACAATCAGCAATCAGTTAATTAGTAAGATTTGATTGCCCTAGTCTAGAGCAAACGCTCGGCGTACATGGGCGCAGTGAAATTACGCGACTTAATAAGGTCCTGATCAACATGTGCAACGTCCTTTTGGGAGGATCACTTCGTTTGCCCGAATTTAAATTGCCATAATTGTATCAATTGCCATAATATTCATTTGCCATAATGGCATTGTTTCTGAAACCTTTCAGGTATTTTTTACATGCCATCGTATAGAGACCAATAGGTTTATTTTATAAACTGATTATCAATTAAACAAAAAAAAAATGTTGGTCTCTCCTGATCGAATTGGCAAAGTTGCATTTTATTTCGACAAAACATTCTCAAAATAAAATGAGTACGTTTGTATGTCATAATAAATACCTATTGAGAAACAAAACAATTCAATAATACACTGAAACGCTTGTAGGTTGCAGCACAAGCATAATTGCAGTTGCATAATGTCAGAGATAAGGCTCATTGCAACGACTCGCACTAAATGCACGAGTGTAAATTAGTTGCACGTGCAGTTTTATTCATCAGGGTCTGGGAGTTCAGAAAACCTTAATCTTAAGAAAAAAAATATGTATTAATGAAATGTTTTGTAATATTTATTTACCTACCTAATTCATGTTTGTTTTGTAACTACCTGTCTCTAGACATTTTTGTTTAATTCTCGTTATGCCACTTGCCGCACAGCATTCCAATATTATGCTAGCTATTAGTATGACTTAAATACAATTTATTTATGTATCTAACATAATTTCGTTCTCCAAATAAAGATTTTCATTGATTAGTTGATTGATCGACACTACATAATTTCGAAGACTCATAATTCCGAATTGATCATAATTCCGAATTTTCATAATTCCGAAAGCAATTTTTTAATAGAAGACTTAACTTTTTGCTAACGCTAAATCAAACCTAACCTAACCTACGTATGACAATTAAATTATGAATTTAATCTAAAATATCTTCAGCATAACATAGCTTTCGGAAAATTAAAATTCGGACAAATGAATATTCGGAAAAAAGTAATTCGGAATTTTAAAGTGTTCCCCGTTACAATATCACGTTTCAAAATCATTTACTTACTTAGATTTTATTCCTAATTACCTAATTATATTATACAGCAAGAAAAATCTACTGGTTTTACACTATCGCAAAATCACACAGAAGCTTCCTACGTCAAATGATATCTTAGAACAATGGGCTAGGTTCAAAATATGTTAATTTTATTCCATGTGTCCGTGGGCACAGACTAACAAAGCAAACCAGTTTGATAATGTATAAAAAAAGTTGATCTACGTGTTTCGAGATGTAATGCATGTTTTTAAAAATGTACGATAGGTATATCAACAGACTTCTTTGTCAATTTAATACTCAGACAACTCGGTGACTCTAATTTTTATAAAAACTAGCGACCCGCCCTCGCTTAGCTCTCGTTTGTAACATACATACACACATACCTTCACGCCTGTCTCCCAATGGGGTAGGCAGAGATTATGAAACGCCAGGTGCACCGATCTAAACACACCATTTTCGCTTCCTCTACATTCATCAATCTCTTCATGCACATCTCTTTGTAACACTCGTACATAAAATCCAGAAATGTATTTTACATAAAACCCTTATGTGAAAAATTATCCTACTGATGATGAAAATTGTATTAAAATCCGTTCTGTAGTTTGAAAGTTCTAAACGTACATACAGAGGGACCGACGACGGGAAGTGGCTTTGTTTTATACTATGTAAAGTCGAGTCCAGAAGTAGGCGAACTAACTTGACAGCCGAAAATGTTGCCAGCCATAGGAAAAAATAAATAGTGATAGGTTTATGTCGACACAAATATGTCGATATAACCTTGTGCCTTCTATAAATCTGACTCTATTTATAATTTATCAAGTAATAAATTGTTGTCGAATCTTTCACACATACATAGTTGACAAATAGGGACGGACTACAGCAATTTTTATGATATACTATGATCTGAAGGATGTACGGTTTAAAGCGGATATTTATGATACTTACTCCTCAAATCAGGAATATAATACAAAAATAATGCTGTTATTACAATAAGCCATTGTGATCCTTTTAGGTTGCTTCTGTCGGGCTAGTTACGGTACATTTCATGTACCATACATATAGCATTCATCCCTTTCTTTCTGGCAAATATGAAAGTGCGATATCGTCGATGATAATTCCAAATCCGTTGTGTTCGATTAGCTATCGATATTAACAGCACTAGCCAAACTGTGGCAACATTAGTGTACAATGAACTGTCAAGTTATTTCGCCTAATTCGGGACTCGACTTTAAAGACAAGACAAAGAATGCTAAGCTGACATTGAAAAAATATTCGACATGACGACCGCCGTAATATGCGTCTGATAATGATAATTATGACGCCAGTAAATTCTGACGTAAACATAAGAACGAGGGTCTTAATATTAGTCATAGTCGTGATACTTTATTGTCTAATGTTAATGTTGTACAAAACAACAACAACTAAATACTATACTACCTATGTGCGTCAACAGCTGAGGTTTTTTTTTTGTAAATACGTGCCACGTTCACTGTACCTAATATTGGGCGCTGTAATAAAAGTACTACCTAAGTACCTAAAACACAATATCGATGCTCTTGCGGTGAATGAAAAACATCGTCAGGAAACCTGCAGATACGAACAGTGGTGTGTAAGAGGGTTACAAAAGATCCTTAATGGTCAACGTGTACCTATCCGAAATGGCCCATGGTATTCGTTATATTCATCTCAACTTCAAAAGTGTTCAACAATTTTTCAAGTGTAGACGACCAGAAAAATGCAGAATAATGCAACAAGTATCGAGAAAGAAGAGAAAGGACCAATTCTTCCAAAGCGGTAAAAGCTACTTCTAAAGAACCTTTAAATTATCTAGAGCCTAAAGATAAATCGCTCCCTTTCGGCCACCTGTGGGTAAAGTAAACACTTCTAGCACCTAAAGTTAAGCCGCAGTTCGGAAGTTTTAACTGCCACTAAACCACTCTAACTTCTGTAAGTTTTAACATTATTCATGGAAATCCCGTCGTAGGTGAGAGAAAACATTAGGAAGCGTCTGAGGTTGTTTGTCGGACGTAGCAATTTGCAGCATTAGTTCTGATTTAGTAAGGTTCCGGCTATGATATATTACGCTGGATGGGTTACCATGCGTGTTCACCCATTTGTAAGGTGAGTAGGGATTTGACAGAAGCGGGAACTGACCCCATACTTGTCAAGTCTACATGAGACAATAATATTTCGGTAAGAAAGGATTTCCAAATCTCATTAGCGGAACATTTCCAACCCTAGTGGAAAGTGATTATGAAAAAAGGAATGGGTCAAATACCCTGCCATTTTTGTTTTCTGGACCAAGGAAGAATCTTATACAGCCAAACACGAAAAGATCAATCAATCATCGATTCTTAAACTCGTTTTGAGATCTTGTTATATATTTTTTAAGCCTAAAGATAAATTTCGTGACAATAACATACAACATTTTTGTTTACGTTCCTCTCGGTCGAAATGACAGCTCATATAATCAAGAAATACATTCGTTTAATAAACTCTTTATTAACACTACATTGATAGAAAACTTGTGACGACGATCGGTAATATGAAATGATTAATAACCTCCTTTAATATGCCTTTTATTAAGCTTAGTTTTTAAATTACGAAATACCTATATCCTACAAAAACCAAATTATAGTTATCTATCAAGTACCAATTGGTCAATGGCGGTTAACGCACTCGTCTCTTAATCAAACCCTAGACTCAGGTTTCAAAACAAATTCCATTGTTTCTTGCCTGTTATATAGTTTTTATCTTTACGTTACTAAATGATCAACAATACGAGTATTATTGTGTAGACGAAGGCTAAACAAATAATTATTAAATAAACGAAATTTTAACATAAAATCCGTTGCCAAATCAGAGTTAAGTAAGCGCCGACGCAACGCCCTATGCCATGTTGTAACGTACAAATTTTAAATGCATGGAAAGATGTTACCTAATTATACAGAAGGTAATGGTAATATTGTAAAAGGTAAACCAACTAGCTCCCTATTTCAAATGACAATGACAGGTGACAGATGACATTTCAGTGTACATTGCGCAACTTGTATGAATCCTAGTTATGTAAAGTAATACTATCTCTTATGTATACCGAATTGTCACCTGTCACCTATGACTGTTAAGGTGGTGAAATAGGGGGCAGGACTGATTCTACACGGTAAAACCATATTTTTTTCATCACACTTGCTCGTAAGTAGTGTCCTAACATGCTACAAATATCGACCGTAAACCCAAAATAATACCCGTGGGCCTTTTTTTACCATACGCCCTATCGTGCGTAATAGCTTCTTTTATAAATATTATACGTGGACTCAAACTATCACAATACGTCAGGACCCCAATTCTTGTGCCATTGGATATGAAGTTTCGTTCGAGATGAAATATCAGTTGCATACAATTTCCTAAAAATCTCGCATATAAACTATTGATCTCGACTGTCACTAGAATCGGACTCCGAACACGTTTGACATTATCTATGGTAAGTCACAGACAATGATGTAGTCTGCCGCTAATAAGTTAAAAATATGATCTTTTGTCTGATTTTATTTCATTTCCTCGCAATTGTGATGAAAAACAAACAGACTCTCGTTTGTAATTCTTGCTTTACCACCCTTAATACACAATGTACTATGACGTGTTTCCGTACTGTCAACGTTATGATAGCTCTTATTTACTTGACAGTAATGGCGGCCGAGTTAGAAACCATACCTCAAAGACGATATCGTTTTAACTAGCTGAATAGAGGTCTTATTTTCATTTGTGCTAGAATCCTAATACCGGCTTTACACGCTTGTGGTGTTTGCCAAACACTGCAGGACGCAACCATACTTTGGAGTGAGATGGAAATACATCGTGCTCACTTTAACATATAGTTGCGTCCTGCAGTGTTTGGCAAACACCTCAAGCGTGTGGAGCCGACATAAGGGGTAGTATTAGACGCCATTGCAGAAACATGTCACGAACCCAACTTTAGCAAATGGAAATCATCCGCACGAGATACTTTTTAAGAGTTCTAAGGATATTCCAAGCACATACTGAATATATCCTAACTTAGCTACGACTTTGCTCAAGACCAGAGTCTTGAAACCCATAACTTTAAAGCCTTCTTTAATCAGGTTTTTGTCTTCTTTCTATAATCGACCTAAACGAAGCCTGAATTTAAAATTACTCCCGATTAGTTATGATCGCCCGAGTGCTTGCCGGGTTAGAATAGTGCCACTGTCTTTCCGTGGATGTCGTAAGAGACGACTAAGGGAATGAAGGCTTGTAGTACTGTTAGGCGATGGGCTTGCAACCTGTCACTAATACACTGGTAAACATCTTAGTCTAATTGTGCAAAATGTGAAAACAGAATTAAACCTATCAAGTTTTTAGAGTTGTTGGTAATTTGTAGCTCTGCCTGAGTGTGAGTGTGAGTGTGAGTTTATGTAGGTATGTATGTAGTTATGATTGGATTGGATAGATATCGTGTTCTCTTCATTCTTCAAAGAATAGAAAGAAGAGTTCTGCCGTACTATTTAATAAGTGACACAACACGAAACTGACGAAACCCTGGTTTATATTTCCAGTATAAATATTATGTGAATCAGATTTATTGACATTCATGTCGGAATCTGACCAAAAAATATCCAATACCCTTGTAAGGCCTTAATAACTGAAGCGGCGTAAAGCGAAGGCGCTAAGTTTTGTATGAGCGGACAGCTGAAAACTTGCTCATACTCGCCTCGCCATACGCCAATTATTGTTTGTAATTTAGGCCTAAATAAGCTGTATTAGTACACATACATACATACATACATACATACATTAGTATTTCCCTGGATCTGGAAACGCTACTGTATAACATCAAAATCTATGACACAGATATTCGATTCACGTTCGAAGATAGTTTCGACTTCATCTTCCTGCTAAACTAAACGTTATTCGCTTCCCATTGTCTGTGGAGATAATTTTATGCAATACTAGCGACCCGCCCTCGCTTCGCTTCGGTTTAAGTGAGTTTTCCGTAACACCCATACATAATCCATAATTTATTCCATAGAAACCTTCCTCATGAATTACTCTATCTATTGATAAAAATCGCATTAAAAGACGTTGCGTATAGTACCCCAAAGGAAATGTTAAGCACTTTAGTGCATTGTTATAGTTAACTTCAGAGAGAACATTAAATGACACCAATGACAATGACAATGACATTCACAATGACAACGTTCTAAGAATGCTCAACATTTTGATTGGATGATTGTACATATGTATAGACGGACAGACGAAGGGAAGCGACTTCCGTCCGTCTTTACGATGTAAAGATCTTTTTCTCAAAGTCTAGGTCAATTCATATGAGATTGTCTATTATTGATTATTTTATTACAGACTGAGTACGTCGGTAACATCGGTGGCCTTGACCAACCTATTATATTACGTGACCGGCAAGGTCCTTACGCCGCAAATACACCTACTTACAACAAAAAATTTGCAAGTAATGCGACAGTGGCTATTTGGCTAATGTATAATGTAGTTTGATATTTAAGGTTAGAATAAGTGGCCGTTATTTTGCACACGTTTTCGTCTTAAAAGTCAAAAATCGAAATTACAAACAATTGTCTCTTCTATACACAAATGTTTTTCAGTATTATTTACGTTATTAAAGGAAAATTAAGCGAAATATAACGTTATTATTGTTAAGTTACAAAAACGAAGCTACAGTAGAAGTTTACAATTGGAAGTTTCTTACAAGTAACTTGCAAGCAACTCTGCTGGTAATTTCTCGCAGAAGTTTTCTTGCAAGTGGAAGTTAAAGCCTAAAGCGAGATTTAGACTAGCAATAAAAATTGCAGGAGTTGACTGTTGTCTTACTCTAACTTTTAAGTCAGAAAAAGACGCCAAATTGTGCACCTTGCTCCTTAACTGAAAAAGTAAGACAACGATCAACTTCTGAATTTTTATTGTCAGTCTTAATCGCGCTTAAGGCTTTAACTTTCATTTGCAAGAAAACTACTGCGTGATATTACTGACATGACAGTAGCTTACAAGTTACTTTTACAGTGAAAATTCTACGGTGTATATTGACGACTTCATTATACAGACAAAATCGGTTCCTTGGATAAAATGCATTTACAGTTGTAAGTAGCTGTAGGTTTGGAAACAAAGCTATATGCAAGACGGAGATACAGATACCACTCACTCTTACCCATAGTTGCCTCTATGTTATTTCTGTACTAAAATCTGCTAAAAATGAAAAACATAGAAAATATTCTAACGCTTGCGAAATGCAACCACTTTTACTCCACTTGTAGCAACAGTTGACAGTTGACGGAGTATTCGCACCACAAATGTCCGCATTTGTTAAACACCTCGGAGAGGCTATCGCCGATCGCTGGGACAGATCCCTTCGCTCAGTTATGGGATGGCTAAGATCTCGTATCATCTTTTCAATAATCTGAGCCACCAGCATGTGTATTCGTGCACTTGCCATATTATTTGGGTTTGATGATGGTGCGGCCTTGCCACGCTGAGCTTGTGTATTTTATTTTATTTTATGTGTTTTAATTTATTGATTTCAAATTGGAGTAGTATACATTTAATAAATAAAGGATATAAAAGAAACAAAGGTGTGTATATGTAAATGCGTATGTAAAAAAGGAACATATCTTGTTTCAATAATGGAATCGACCGAAGTCCGAGACTTCATTTTCTTCATAGTAGCGTTCATTCGTTGAATTCTATGCTACCCGTATGAGAGAAAAGTTAAATTCAAACGCTAAAGCTACAGAATAAATTAGCGGAGATGGAATTTCGTAAAGCGACAGAAGTTGCCGACTTATCGGGCTATCTAGGTTGACGAACGAGTAATTCGCGCTACATGGCTGCCTGTCACTCCGAACCGTAATTGTTTGGATGTAATATATTATGTAGAAGGAAAATGGCGGCCGGTTGGAACGCTTAAAGATATGTTTGGTGTTATGTTGAGTCTGAATTGATAGTGGTACGCAGACACAATTCAAAGTAAATTAGAGGTACACTATTATAGACATTTAAAGGGAAACTCCAATTTATGTAGAAAATATGAACATAAGTACGTGGATTTTGAAAACAAGCTTGTAAGTAGAAATATGAACTTGGAAGTTACGCAAAAAAAACTAAGAAATTTAGAAAAATTAGTGCAATTTTTTATCGACACTTCGCGAAACAGGTTCCAGAGCTAAATAGAAATGATTTCCTAAAATAAATACACGTATATGTAACAAACACTTTTTTTAAGCGTATACAGCTACAACTGTGAGTTGTTGACGAAGCGACGCGCGACGGTGATTGTTTAATTGTTTATTTAAAAATCATAATTACAGTCAAATAATTACAACAACAATCACACGTTACTTCACGTGCGTTACTTTTATACATGTAGATTAAAACGCCGGTATAATGGCGACTATTAGCCAGAGATGGACATTATTCGAATAAATTTTTATTTGAATAATCATTCGAATAAACAATCATTCGCGATAAATTTATTCGCGAATAATTTATTCGCGAATAAATTATTCTACCACTTCTTCGAATAATAAATGAATTATTCTTTATTTTATTCGAATAAATACCACGAATAATATTATAGTACACTTTCAAATTTACCATTAAAATGCAACTGGAGCATATTTTAGGGTCTAGGGATTGTCTCGCAGGTAGCCAACCAGAAAGAGATGGATATATGAATGAACGAGATAACCACGTAACTCAATTTTCTTATCGGTTTGTTTACCCGTGTTCATTATTATTTCACAAAAATTAGTCATTCGCATACTTTGGTCTAAACCAGTCGCATCTCTGAAGTCTGTGTATTACTTTAACAAAAAAATGAGTGAGGTTAATGACGATGACGATAATATCCAGTCCAGCAAGGATAGCTCGTTAAACTCCACGGATTTGAGTGAAAACCGTGATGTGGTATCACAAGACCACACAAAACCACTATATATTTTTCATTTCTTTATTTAATTTAATACCCCTGTCGATCTTATAGCGATTGACTTTTAAACAAGGATAATTTATTCGTAGTATTTTATTCGGGAATGATTTATTCGTGATACAATTTATTCGCGAATAATTTATTCATCGAATGATTTATTCGCGAATAATTTATTCGCCATATGTACGAATAAGAATAATCATTCGGAAAATTTATTCGTTATTCGCGAATGATTTTTTTATTCTCAATCGTTATTCGTCATTCGAATAAATTTTGCCCATCTCTGCTATTAGCGACCCTAACTTTAAACCTAGCGAAAAAATGCAACAGACAGGCGCTCAGATACGCAGATATATGTTAAACCAGTGATTCCCCAAGTGGTCTATATCGACCCCAGGGGTCGACGTCGACAGGCAAGGGGCCCATGTGAGCGGAAAAAATTGTGGTCCCATTTAAGCAGGTCATGACTTTAATTTTGGCTTTCAATTAATAGAATAATCCATATTCATATACCGATAGTTGTTACCTACTTACTTACGTAATTTTTTCTTACCGATATATAAATAAACACTTATTTTTCTATACAAAATTATGTTATTTTCTTTGCGTGTAAGTTTTTATTTTATAAATAATTTCTTCCGCACGTTTATCCGTGCAAAAGACCTCGATTTTCTTCGACATTAGGCAAGATGGGGGTCTACCCAAAACCGAAAAAATTGCTAAGAAGTCTACGAAACAAAAAAGTTAGGAGACCTCTGCGTTATACAACACCTCTGACGCGTCGTGAGTTAAAAACAAGTGACAAACATTTAACACCATTAAAATAAAGTAAATATGTGTCAAAAGTCAAAACGCTTCACATTGTAAATAAATAATCAACAAAAGATATTTGCATTTAAGTTCATGGCCGAACCGCGAGTTAATGTTGTTGGCATTTCGGGTAACTTCGCACGACACTTGGGCCGAGTCTCCAAGGTATAGCAGACGAGGGTACGCTTTTACACCTGAATTAATGTATGTTATCTTAGCATTGTGTTCGCATACGATAGTTAATTTAACAATAATGTAGCCAAATACAAAAGGTGTTCATTTAAAACCACTTATGAGATTTTAACTCTTAAATTATTTAGATAGTTGTCTTGCCCGTCTGTCAATTTTGCTTCATTTTTTTCTTCTTTTAAGTAAGAACAAAGATGAATGGCGACCACTCCACGATCGACGAGTGCTCTTCAATTTTCACGATATTTGAACAAAAGGATCAAAATGCCGGTATCTATGGCGCCTGAAGCAGGAAACCCAGAGACCCCCTTTTACTCTTAGATATATCTCCAAAAATAATACCTTCGGTTTTAAATTCATTACACTCACTAGTGCCTAAATCACTTTAAGGTTAACTATTATTCAGAACATTAGATAATAAAATATGTATGGAGTTGTCCGTTCAGAATGATGATCCCAACCAACGTGCAATTTTTTTCCCAAATCTGAAGAAACGCGTGCTAATTTTTGCAACTTTACACATTTATTAGACTACGATAAATTGTACTATTCAACACTAGGTACCGTCCAGTCTTTAAATGTTGATCTACCATAGAACATTATAATGACGACATCGGAAGTAAATGGGAATTAATCGTTGCTTTTATGCGACAAGGCTCTATAGTGTTCATCAATTAAATTCCGTGACCGTACTACTCGAAATACATAAACTGCGCGATAATAGTTAATTATGTATTTCGCGTATTTACGTAAAGCGTATCGATTTCGATCATAACTTTCGCCGTATCCGTGATGATGAATATTAACGGGTAATTAATGGCTTTAATCGGGGACTAGATATAACGCATAATCTCGTAATGAATTGTGAAACGCACTGTTCGGTGTGGCGGACGGTAATATCTGAGGGTTAGCGGAAGTGGAACCTACCGAATAATTACCGCGGTTTGTTAAATTCACCGGTGGATTAGACGTTTTCCTGATGTGTTAAGAGCGAGGTCAATTTTTTAATAATTCCATTAGTATTTTTTTAAATATATGTCTTCTTAAGACACACCTAATCGCGGTTTGTTAGATTTATATGTACCTATGTAAACCTTTTATTGTAGAAGATTTTAAAAAATGCAAAAAAAAACGGCAATGTAATGGCTTTTATTCCAGCTTACCCTTAAAAAAAAGGTTTAAGTAGACCCAGATTTTGCTGATCTCTCTTGATGTTAAAACAGCGCCAATTTTGTGTTCAATCAATATTTTATAAAACCGCATTAGGTGATTGTTACTTTGCAATCAGTGTAAAGTAATAACCTGTATTCCGTGTTTAGTGTTTTACAACAATCTTAGGTAGTTACGGCTAGAACAATAGGCAACTAAATATAGCAGGACGAGGGGACGGCGAGGGAGGCGAAATAGACATAAGTACTGCTCCCCACTTTAACCGTGGGGAGAAGACAATCACGGTGACACTTGTTTTTTTATCATAGCGAGGCGCTGTAACCATGTCAGGTGACTTTTACGAAGATACCTACTTTAAAAGTTTTTGGGACATGGAGGAAAAGGACTAGGTAATATTCATAATGTAGAAGTGTATTTGTTTGTTTGTTTCGTTTTAACGTCGGCTCAATGACTGAGCGGCGTATAGTGTGTTACCAGCACCCTGGCTTTTTTTAAAGTAGGTTAAAATAACGTATACCTGTAACATAACTGTGACATTAATTAAATTAATAAACACATTTTCAGGCTTTGTTAACTTTGTAACAAAATTTTAATTGCACAGCTATTTGACAAGTGTAAATATGATGAGATTGATGAGATAGTTTATAGCCCAGTGAAAGCAGAAAGACAGAAGGGACTTTTTACCGCAAAAATTCTAACATTTCCCGTATAAATACCGGGCAAAAGCTGATGACAAATCATAAATAGTTCACTATCATAATCTTTTATTTTTGTGCAATACTTAAATAGTTATGTAATTACTCTTACAAATCTTTATCGTCTTTTCTTTACATAATACAATCAAAATCGCTTTTAACGTCTGTCTGACGGTATAAAAAGTAGGTTGTAACTCCTCCTAAACCACGCACACAACGGATTTTGATGCGGTTTTCAAAATAGTAAAGATAATTTTTCAAGGATTTTATTTTTATGTATAATAAATACTCGTTTATGTACCGATGTTACAGAAAATTCACATAAACCGAAGCGAAGCGAGGATAAGACGCTTGTAATTAGTAAAAAAACTTTTGAAATTACGCTGCACAGGGTTTTCCGTTGTTTGGAAAAAGTGCCGCAAGAACCAAAACCTACGTATGGATGATATCACCCTCAAAATAAAAGAAAAAGAACTCCACCGGTCCTTAGATTAGAAACTGGCAAAACCCAATTTATATTGCCTTTTTATACGTTTTTTTGACGTAAATAATCCACGTCATACACGTATACTCTTTTTAAAAACATTTGATTGTTACATCGTTCATTGAATACAAAACGGACACAATTCCAAAATGAGTCAGTGTTGCATTTTAAAATTAGAATCTATTCGTACATGATTTTTAATGCAAGAGCAAATTATTTTGGAATGTGTTCGTTTTGTATTCAATGAGCGACATGTCAACTTGCATAATAGCAGTAAGTAAAAATGATCGGCATGTTGCAATCGGCCTCGCGCAGCTAAATGCCTTAATGCAGTTCCTAGCCTAATCGGATTAGTTTAGAATACTGGGCTGTCGTGTTTTGTCTTGAGTTACAAAATAACTTATCTGGCAGAAAGATCTAGGTTAGGTAAGGCAGTAACATATCTAGTTAATGTTTTAGAAAATTTAAATCACCTGATGTTTATTATTAAGGGGTACCTAAGAACCAAATACAAGACAAAACAAAACGTACTATAAATCGAGTAATGAATACAATCGTCCACGTAAGTCAAACGCTACACGTAAATAAATATTGTGATAAAATTATCTTCTCTGAACAACGACGGTCGGACGGACGGACGAGTGAATTTCCAAGCGGCGAGTTTAAGTAGTGCCGTCAGTGCGAACAAATCATATTTTATCGCGTGCATTTTAAATTTAGCAGCATGGTTTCTGCCGATGCCTCGAACGCATAAAGCTGCTTAATTGAAAATGCACGCGCAAAAATGTGTTTTGTTCGCTCTGAAGGGACTACCTAAACTCGCCGCTGCGATTTCGCTCGTTCGTCCGACCGTCCGTTGTGTTTGAGAGAATAACACCCGGATCGTGATATTTATCTTGCGTGAAGTGTCGCGAGTCTACTATATTTAACCTCGTAAGGCCCACGTCAAATTTTGTTAGTTCGAAAGATAATCTTCTGACAGTCAACTAAAGTCAAAAGTCACTTTGACAAATGTCCTAAATTTAGGACGTAGGGTCTTACGAGGTTAATATACTTAGGTACTTGATAGGTACTTGTAATACACGTTGTCATTACTGTTGTAATTGTTAGTAAAACAAATATTTTACATAAACCTTTTCACATAATTATAATAATCAAATGACTTGTAACTTGGCCATAAAACTAAATTATTATCACTAATTCACTATCATTATTATTTGTGGGACTAAGGGCAATTGAAGTAAAACCAAATACCTAGATGACTGTACAAGTAAATAGATTTCTAGACCATTTCGGACTAGGATGTCAAAGTGACACTGTAAATAAAATCATAAGAAGTCTCTTACGTTTTCATTGGTTACGTCACTATGACACAGTCCTTAATGGTCTAGAAATCAATTTCCTGTACCTAACTACGTGGTACGGTAGGTACCAACCAAAACGTACCTAATATGTATATAAACATCCTACCCATGTTACTATACAAGTTAAGTGCTTTCCAAAAAAAAAAGGTCTCGGAGTAGATCATTAATTAACGTCAATTACACTGACTCTTTTTACTACCGATTTCGTATCTTCCTATTCTTCCTGTTAAATAGTTTCGATAAAGAGAAAATATAACACATTTAATATAAATACCTAAGGACCAAAAAGTTGGCCACGCTAACTGAATCAATTAAATTTTCTATGAAACTTTTCCGTTGTGACACGAAAATTAGCCATACATGTAGGGATACTTTTCGTCGCACAACGGAACTTTTTTCGTCTTCGTTGTTTGTATGGAACTGCGCTTAACTGTGGTCCAAATGTTGGTTATTTATAATATGAAAAAAAAATAGATTATATTAATCAAGTAACAAAAAATAACAAATGATAATTCTAAACTAGAAAACAAAAACCTAGATCACAGTATCAGTGGTATTTTCGTCATGTTGGCAATAACCGGGACGTTACGCGTCCGTGTGACAGGCGGTCAGCTTAAACTGTTAATTGCGGGCGGTATTACCGAGGTTGAACTGGGGAAGGGCGATTTCTAACCGGGATTCAGTTTTTGCACCGTTTACTTTACGCATAAATCAGTAATTTTACTAGATACTCCGTACCTATATGCCATTACTAGCTTTTTCCCGAGGATCTGTTCACGAAAATATAATTTTACAAACCAAACGATACAAAAACATTTGTGAAAAATATCACCAGAAGCCGTTGCATCATTTTGGCTTATAATGTCCAAAGAAAAATAAAACACATTCCCACTCATATTATTACTTAACACAAATAATAAACAATAAGAACGTCAATAATCATGTTTTCACACTGCACATGACTCAGGAGGAATCATCAATAACAGTTGACGAAAACGCCGACACGTCCAAAATGCGGTCAAACTTCTGATTAAGTAACGAAATTTCACGAGAAGGGATAACTACCTACGCACCGTTGAAATAAAAGAGCGCATTGACCCGAATACAATTCTCGCGTAAACCCATCACCTCTGACCCGCCATAGTACCCTGGTACTTTCACTCTCACCACCGTTGCATACAATCTACGCTGCACAATGCACCTCACTAATTACGGAAACAAGGAACTTAACTTTCGATTGCGTATAAAAGAAATTGTTCCACGGCCATAAAAGTGGAGAAATTGTTTCAAAGGGTCGTCGCATGATTTGAATAACAATAACAATACGATTATTGATATCAAAACGCTTTAAGGCACATAATGATGCATTAAAAATATTACACGTCTCGTACCGATTGAACGACGGTTCGCTTATGGTATCCGGCTTTTATGGTAGCCGTGCAACGCGCAAGGAATAGTGATTGCGAAAGTCCAGTTACTCGAGGCGGTTCCATTCTTTTCGATGGGCAACACAAATAGATCAAAGTGATCAAACAAATATAGACGAAATACCTTTTACGAGAACTCCGTCTTCATAATCGAGTTCAATAAATCCAGTCACAATACAAAAACAAAAACCACTTGCACTTAAACACAAAAACTTTTACAAAACGCGCGGCGTACGCATGGCTTGTTTCGGGAAACAATAAAAAAACTTGCACAATATTTGAACAGATGGGTATTTATTTCGGTTCACGCACGACGCGGGAAATACTTCGAGGCGGCACGCGCGACCCGATCGGTCGGAGGGAATCTCGCTACTGGAACTGGAAAGAGAACCATTTGTTGGGCTCGTCTATTCCATTCAGACACTTCGTTACGGCCGTATAACACCTTCTCTTTTTAGCTACAGAACCTGTTACACCGCCATCTAGAGGCTCGCGGGCGAATTACGATGCACGCTTTGTTTTGACAGCTTACTTAAGATGGCCGATTGACAGCTGAACTGTGTTAACAATTTTAGCTCTTAGTTGTAGCTAATGAGATTCATATTTGAATACACTTACGCGTACGCGTACAAAACCGGTAATGTGCATGTTTGATCACACTTTAAAGAACTGTAATGTATTGTAATAAAGCTTACTATCACTTGGTGTGCAGTGAATTATAAAATCAAAAGTAACAGTGAAATAGATATTATGGTTACCTTGGAGCGGTTGTTGTTTTATATCAAAACTGCGTCTAATAGCCTTCATTTAACCTTTCTGAAAGTGCTTTGCCCTGTAATCAACGTATCCTACGTTTATTACAACTTCAATTATAGTTATTTAACTTAATTATCATACTAATAAGCACGTGCGGTATCGTTCAATCATTTCCTTGCATTTACTTCTGTGTAAGCGTATCTAAATATCCAGATGACTATCGCATCTGAGAAGTGCAATTTAAGTGCATCAACTTTGCTCAGAACCATTTTAATTTTATAAAAACGATTTCATGTCTCACGGTGGGAAAAAAACAGCGTAACATTTCAAATGTATTTTATTCAAAAAATATCCGTAATTAAATCTTAAGATACGCAATTTCATCCTAATACCACCTTACAGGTCAACTCTTTGTCAGTCTGGTCTGCTACAATTTTGATCATGCTACTGTTAGTCATAACATTTTTTGGTATATATCCCGAGTCCACCCAAGTATCCAGGACATCCGTACTGGGCAGCATCGTCCGGAGAGTATTTCTCACGTAGATGTAAGCCTGCGGCGAATACTTGTAAATACTTAAAGCGAAGTTTTTTAAGTCATCTGTATGTCTAGTGGGCATGGCAAGGACCAACCCATTCTTATCTTCCTTAATTTTGTCTTGTAATGTGAGTAGTATTCTTGATTTTTTCTTTCGTTTCTGATTGAGCACATTCTTTTTCATTTCTATTGTCTGCTTTATCCTTAGGAGTTTTTTGTTTTGTCTGCTATGGATCTTCATGTTGTATTTCAGCTTGTCTCTGAGACCGACGGCCTGTCTCTGCATTTTCTGGACCTCAGTGAAGAGTTTAAGGACTTCTACTTGTTCCTGTTCCTTTTCCTCTGGAGTTTTGGTGCGGGCTGTGTTGTTGGTTTCGGCGTGTGGTTTGTGGGTTGGCTCTGGCTCTGGTTCTGGTTCTGGCTCTGGCTCTGCCTCCTGGGATTCCTCGTCTTCATCATGAGACTCCATGTCAAAGTCATCCTCTTCGTTATCATCTAGTGTATCCTCGTCTATATATTCAACCTGGTAACAAGAAACAGTAGAAATTAATTATTTATAGAGGCAGTTTTTAGGGGTTGATGCGCAGTTATTTAGCATTGCTTACAAAGGCCTTCAGAAAATTGAGCAGTTTCCGAGGATATAGCGAAAAACACCTCCAGAGCGGTAACACAAAAGAATAACGCGGGGCAGTAGTTGTTCATTAACAACTACATGTATGTTTACATTTAAACATTTCGTATGAACTTTGTGAAGGTTGAGGAAGACCAACTTAGCAAGTACCTTGACTTAGTTGACGAACGGAACCGCCATGTAAAATATTGACTCTACGATCATTTTCCTAATCGCTATTTAGGCGAAAGGTCTCGCTAGATGGCGACAGAAAGCAGTAATTTTGGACACGACATTCAATTTAGCCTTGCCTTTCTGGCGCTAGCCGCCATTAAGTTCGGTGTATAGGAAGGTTAAGGATCAAATGACAGAAATTCATCAAGTCTGTCACTTTCCTGCGATCTCCTTTTCACGCGTCTTCCTACAACTAGTAACCCATAGTATAACACTAGCGACCCCCCCTAGCTTTGTTTCGGTTTATGCGAGTTATCCGTAAAACCCGTAAATAATACAGAATTTATTATACATTAAAACCTTCCACCGCATAAAACCCGGTGCGTATTTTGAAAGATGCGTACATGTTGAGATTAGGCGCTGGACCAATGTTGCGGATGTTGGCAAAAGGAAAACGCAACTGAAGTGGAGATGGGCGGGACTTGGCTAGGCGATATGTTAGGTGGCCGAGGGCGGTTATAAAGTGGTGACCGCGATAAGGTCATAGATCGGTGGGCAAACCATTAGCTCTTTGGTCTGATCACATTTGGCAGAAAATTATGATGATGATGAAGCGTAGGTTCATAGGGACAGACAGCGCGAAGCGAATTTGTTTTATACTTAGTAAAGATAATGATCCCACCTCTAACACATGGTGCGGTAGCTTCTGCGACGGCACGGCCTTGGAGTTGAGCTCCATGTCGCCGTCGCCCTCGCACTGGAAGCAGTCCACGGAGAAGTGCTGAATGCAGATGTAGGAGTAGTCCGTGGGCGTCCAGTTGTTCCGGCCCGTAAGATCCGCCCAGACTTGCCGCAGCTGAGGGTCCTCGGGAAACCTGATGGTGGAATGGGTGATTTGTCAAAAGGCAAGCTTTAGGCACCTATTCCAGTGATAAGCTGTCGAGTATAATAGCGTTCCGCAATTTGAATCTCAACAACCATAACCACTGTGTCTGTTCTTTGGATATATTAAATATGAAATTATTTCTTTGAAGCTGTTAAACGTGGAGAAACGATTAGAAACAAAAACCTCTTTATACTTCAGAGTTCGACTTGTGCAATGCCAATGAAAGGGCAACGCAATTCTATGGTGTATGAATTTGTTACTTCGATTGGGAAGACCAACACACTATTTAGATGACTCACTATGTAGAAGACTTGAGTGAGGGGTGAAGTGAAGAAGGTCTACCCCTAACAGGAAGATATAAGGGGCCTAGCGGGAAACGAATTCTACACGAATAAAGTCGCAGGCGCCATCTAGCGTTGGCATAGATAACTAACTTGTCAGTCAGTTGGTATGGATGTGCCTGATTTTGAATAGGGCCAGGAGTGAAACATCTAACAAGGCAAGCTTGACAGATTCTTCTAGCTATTATTTAAATATTATTATTGGAAACCCCATTACCTCCCTGCTTGGTTATTTTATTTCACAGCCGCTTTTTCTTTTCTGACAACATATTAAAATAAAAAAACAATAATTCATTTAATTCCATTATGCACCCATTAAAAACCGGCGACCATGATAACAACAGCTATTTACACGCCATCATTAATCATTGCTTATCAGTAAACCTAGCACGACATGTGTTTTCTAAGGGTAACCATATATAATACCAGACTTTCCGCTGGCGATTAACCTCATTATCGCTCTTATTGCATGGACTTAAAGGTTTTTCTGACTTGAGTCGATGTCGCGTCGATATACATATTCGGTTAAACCAAAAATAGTTGCTCAATGCATCTGTTTAATTACAGATTAGGTAGGTACTGCCCTCATTAGAAAAAAGGGCGCATGTCTCATACAATCGCGAATGTATTAGTGACCTTATTTCTTAAAACATGGAGTTCAATTTGCTTTAACTATCAAATTACGCATACGTCCTTTTTGTTTACAAGGGCAGGGTAGGTCTCGAGCGAACAGGTCGCCTAATTCCAATGATTTTATATAAATCTTACTAATGTTATAAATGCGAAAGTTTGGGCGCTTGTTACTCAATCACGGCAGAACGTCTGAACGGGTTTTGGGCACAAGAATAGATAGTCTTGAATAGCACATAGGCCGCTTTTTATCGCAGAAAATTGGATAGTGCCCGAGAGACTAGCGATAAACAACTTGACGAGAAAATAAAGTATTAGAAATAATTTATAGCAGTTATTATTTAAAGCAGTCATTCAGAGTTCGAATCTATTCTATTCCTAACCTAAAAAGAGGGGTGTTATTAGATTACGTGTGTATCTGTGTGTCTGTTAGTAACATCGTAGCTCCCTAATTATAATGAACTGATATAAATAATTTAACTCACAGTAACACAGAAATATAAATATCTATATCCGTTTCACACCCAACTTAGGATCAAATTGAGAATGATATTGATCCTAATTACACCTTGCTAATTGACAGATGATTAGACTCTTATTGTTTTGTATTAAGACTGCGCCGAGCGTCCAGTGGCGCCCTCATTACTATTATTGTGTTTTCGAATTAACTAAAGAATTTCGTTAATATGTTTTTGTAGCGCAAGTAAAAACACAATTTATGGGACACGTAACAAACTTTAATAACAATTACCCTTTGAGTAGTCAGCTTAACAAGAAAAGGTGGCCACTTTTTTCCGTTAAGTTGATAACTCGAAGGTGAAATGCTATTAAACTATGTGATATACCCTATAAGTTGTGTTTTCATTTGTAGTACAAAAACCTACAGACCAATTGCAAGAAAATACTTTAGTTTATTAGAAAACACAATAAAAGTAATGAGGGCGCCACTGTACATCATCCGGCGCAAGCTCGGCGCAGTCTTAAGGGTGAAATGAATTTGATATTGCTCATTTTTGAGACACTCAAACAAGGTTCATTTTCAGTGGGATTTAACACGCACAATCGGATCATTCTGTGTTTTAATTTTGTAATTGATCGTTTCTTAGAAAAATTGAGTGAGACATGGAACATAAAAATAAAAATAAACCAAATAAATAAATGAACATATTATGGCAAAATTATAAGTGTTCCTAGTTTGATTCCGGAACCCTAAATAAGTTACAAGTTACCTAAAAAATGATTCTTCAGTCATATTCTTGAAATCTTCACATCCTAAGACAGCACATGTCTTTGTGATTTGAGTGTCAGCCTCCGCATTTTGTTTCATTTCTGGAGCCACCATAGCTGGAAACAAATAACAAACTTCAGTCAAAAAAGGGGCCGGAGAAGACCTCTAAATGGGATAAGTTCACCTTTGTACATCCCTATTTTGTTAATATTGTATTTTGTACAATAAATGACGAGTGGCACAATTTGAAATTAGTGAATGACATTTAAAAGATGAGTAATAAAAACATGCTCATAGATTTATAGCAACACATCTTTTTTTTTTCAGTAATCTTACATTATCAGTATTTATGATATGTTAAATTGGTAACATTATGATGTTTTCGAGGACTTTTGTTTGTGTTTTGTTTATCTGAAATTTAAATTTGTCTGAAAAGCATTTCTCTCATAACCCTATACTTTTTAAATTGTTTAATGAGATATACCTAAAAATCCAGTAAAGTTCAACAGTTTGAGAGAAAAAGGATTTTCATACAAATGAATATTTTGAACAAAAAGATAAGTAACTGTTACATTTAAACTAACTTATTGTACACAAACCATGATGCTAGAGGTTCTTATCTTGCAGTGGATTTTACTGGGCTAGTAGATGCCTGGTAATCCCTCTTTGAAGTCTATGAAAGGGACACATGAGCAACAAGAGTGAAAATACAACATTGTGCTAGGCATACCAATAGTTATGAAAAATAAGAAGACAGAAGGATATTGACTTCCATAGGAGAGATTACTTTACAATTAAGATACTTACTCTGTCCACATAGAAGCCGTTTATCGCTGCTCCCTCGGTAACTGTCCTATTCTAGGACCAAACCTATATGTGTGCCAAATTTCATCCTGATCCGTTCAGTAGTTGAAGCGTGATTGATTAACCAACATCAAAACATCAAAACTTTCTCATTTAAATTATTAGTGAGATTGACTATTTTCGTAATTAGAATATTAGACTAGTTTTCTGAATATGAGGTGGCTTTAAAAATCCGTTCATGTAAGGATTACTTACCTACCTTTTTTGATACTGTTAGTGTATACTACTCTAACCTATCAACATGTCTGTTTTCTCTTGATTATACATACCAATAGGTGTAGATTTTCCTTTATTATCATTAAAGTCAGCAGCAGAATCCTTCATTTTAGCAATTGCTTGAGTAAAACTCATCACGATTACAAGTAATCAAGAGCAATCTGTAAGAAAAACAAACAAATGTACCAAATTTATCAAACAAAACCTTAACAGGGCGTGAAATAAGTGAGCAAAACTACAATAATCTTGTAGGTTCACGACGTATTAGTAGAGTTCTCTTGACTTACATTTTACCCGTGCAATAGGCTCGTTGGGATTACAAACCGCTCGCAACGCCAACCATGTCATAGGTTAGTTGTATATTCCTTTACCCGTTTATATAACACGATAATTCGAAACCAGGTACATAAAAATGAATCTCACGAACTTTAAATAAATAAAAGTAAAACTAGCAAATTGGTATTCCCGAATTAACCAAGTTATTTGCCTGTAAAGTAAATGTACGATAGCCGGACAGGACAGCGCGCGGCCACTTTTTTTTTAATTCCTTGCGCTGCGTAGGTCAGTGTTGCCTCATGGTATGACCACTTTGACCACAGACTAACTAGATCTTTTGTTGGGCGTGTTTGGCAGATAAAAGCGCTTGCAAGCACGTGATTGACAAAAAATTCAATGAGAAAAATAAAGCCACAAACGCACTGAGAGTGAAAGCGGCGCATTGCAGTGCGTTCCTAAATATTTAATCAGCGTTCCGAAAGCGTGGAGGGGGCATTTTAGTATGGGAAAATATCGCTTTCGCTCTGAGTACGTTTGTGACTTTACAGAAAGGACCCAAAAGTGCCTTGAGTTGATCTTAGGTCCTGCACCTTGCATTTTTGAGACAAAGCAAATCCCTTGGACCAGGTGTTCCTGGGGGTGATCTGAGCTGATTTAGGCCAGGTGCCCAGTGGTACCCCCCCGCAGGTGGGCAGGGGAGGGGGGGGAAAGTGCATCTCACTCTAAATTTAATATCTCCATACATCTAACAAGTTTATCAAGTTTGGTGTCTTTTTCTTATAATTCGAGGACGAGGAATTCACTTCTGGAACAAAAATTTTACCCACCCATACAAAAAAAAAGAGAAATTCAAAAATAAAAAAAAATCTTTACATATTTTTTTCCGAAAATTTTAGTTTTTCTTTAAACTATGGGGATTTGCGTCACAAAAAAAATACTAGTAAATAGCCCAGTTATCTTACTATATAAAAAAAATTACATGCTATACATTATTTGTCTGAAAACTGTGTTAAAAAAAATATTTTGTGCCGCTCGGCGGACCACGCCCAAATAGGTACACGCTGTCAGATTTAGTATAAGGGACGCACACCGGCACACCTCACTCTAAGCTTCATATCTGCATACACCTAGCACCTATGTCAAGTTGGGTGTCTTTTTCTTATAATTCGAGGACGAGGAATTCATTTCTGAAACTAAACTTTTACTATCCCACACAAAAAATAACTTCACTTTTTTTCCAAAAATCCTCTCCTTGCTTAAAATTATGGTGATTCTCCCAAGAAAAAAAATACTAGTGAATAGCCCAGATATCCTACTATACAAGGTGTTACAAAAATACCCGTAAAGCCGAAAGGAGGTTAAATGGTACCTTATAATAAGTCCATTTACAATATTTGAGAACCGTACTATCACCGCATGACATACCGGCAAAAAAAATAAAACCATTATTGCTTTCATTGATCTGAAAACCCTATTTCAGTAAAATTAAAGAGTAAACTACGCAGAATGTTTATGTACATTTTTACCTAATTCGTGAAACGATCAAAAGACATACTAACAAAATGTACAGAATTCGATTAGATAGATTTTACAAGTCGAGTTTTGGAAGATTTTAAAAGACCTAAACTACTTACGAAGAAACCTAAACTAACACTTACTTTTTCGTAAAGAACGTCAAAATTACAGGAACGGCTCAAAGTGAGCTCTGCCTTGTTCAATGCACAACCTCGCTCGTTGGGATATGGTTTTAAACCCATTTAAGTTGACAATTATTAAATTGGTAGGCAGGCCTCTCTGTTAAAATAATCTATGGTAACTCCGGTTCCCTGACATGAGTCATGTCACATGACAGCTTATTAGGGTTGACAATATTTTACGCTTTGATAATTTATTGGATTTTTTACGGGGTATTTTGTAACACGTTGTATAAAAAAATAAACTTGACGTAGGTAAATTTTATTTAATAATTGTTTTAAAAAAAAAATGTATCGCGAGGCGGCCCACGGTACGGTCAGCCACACCATGTTGAGACAATTTTTCGTAGGCAGCCCTCTCTCGGCCATATTGCATAAGTATACAGGGTGATAAATTGAAATGTCACAGTAAGAGTTGGGAGTTCGGAAACTAAAATTAAGATAATGTTTTAAGGAACCAAAACCTTGATTTTGGATAGGACGTAATACTTACTGCAATTAAAGGTTTCGCCTTGGTATTGGAAAGGGAATCGAACCAAGTACTTTTTCCGGAATAAGTATACCTACATCGTTTTATTGCTGTATTTGATGCGTAAAGTGGTAAGCAATGATTAACATTGGAGCAGCTGTTTCCAAAATGAACAAAATTAAGAGAAATTATGCAAAACAGGTCAACCGCTGGGTTTGTTTCCCGGTTAGTTACTAACGTACGAGGGCCGGTCCAAAAAAAGTTAGTCAACGGCGTATTATTAATCCTATTGATTTCATTTTATTGCAGCTTAAAGGCAAATTTCATTACAAAGTCTTTTATGTAATGTCACTGACCAGTAACATACAGTTATTTTTTTACAAATTAGAAGAAAAATATGTCTGTTACTTTTTATTCGCAACGATGGAGGTATCGCGGGAAGAATTTCGTGCTATGATATATTACGATTATAAACGAGAGCTAACTTACAAGGATTCTCATGAAAAGTTAACCAGTGCTTTTATCTCTTGCCACTGTCAGTTACTGGTTCCGTGAATTTAAGCATGGGCGGAGCGACGTCAAGGATTATCCTAGACCGGGGCGACCGCCAACGGCAGTCACTCCAGAAAACGTCATCAGGATGGAGTGGCTAATCAAGGAATCTCGAAATATTACCAAGCGAGAGATTCAGATCGAACTGAAGGTTGGATCCCGCGCAGTTTTAACCATTTTGCATGATCACCTTAAAGTTCGGAAGGTTTCGTCTCGATAGATACCACATTCACACCGGAGCAAAAAGATAAACGTGTCGATTGGTGCAAATTTATGCTAAATAAATTCGAAGGAGGCATATCACAACAAGTGACCTACATTGTGACATCTGACGAATCTTGGATATACAGCTAAGATCCATTTACAAAACAACAATCGACAGTATGGGTCTTTGAAGAAGATGATTTACCCACTAAAGTAGTTCGCGGCCGAAGCGTCAACAAAAAAATGGTTGCTGGGTTTTTTCGAAGAAGTGGGCCTGTAGCCGTAATTCCACTAGAAGATAGGAAAACGGTTACTATTGGCTTGGCCGTGTCGATTGCCAGTACCATGGATTTTTTGAACAAATCGGGAGTGCAACTGCTACCACACCCTCCCTATAGCCCTGACCTGGCTCCATGTGATTTTTTTTATTCCCCACGGTAAGAAAATCATTACGTGGACGAAAATTTTCGACGGCGGATGAAGCAGTGGACGAATTCAGGGGACTTTTTTGACCTTCCGCAAGAACGGTTTTTTTCCTGTTTTGAAAGTTGGTCTAGTCGAATGCATAAGTGCATAGATGTAGCAGGGCAATACTTTGAAAAGTTGTAAATAAAGTTTTACTATATTCCTTTTATTTTTTGTTTAACTAAAAATTTTCGGACCGGACCTCGTAGGTATATTTTATTATTTAAATCCCTAAATGAAGATTTTGCCTTTTAAGGATTACTTTTCCGAATGGAGACTAACGGGACCATAATACTATGTATGTATTAAGGAAGATTTAGAACAAAAAAAAAATGATTAAAATAATAAAGAGGTACCCACTCATACACGACACGTTCCATATCAAGGTTTTTTAAATTTTTGCTGTTTCGTAAGAACAGTAAAACATATACAAGCGCCAAATTGGGTATGATTATATGACAAACCCTGAAGAAAAACCACCAATACTAAAATATAGTCAATTGTGAGTTGGGTCGCGTGGATTCGATTCGAAATTGGAATATAATAATACGTAATGTGCGGCAGTACGGAACCCTCGGTGCGCGAGTTTTTTTTACAATAAAGGCCTTGGTTTCTAACAACATAATAATACCCAGTAACTTATCGTTTCCAATTTGTCCATTGACTGACCCATTTTGATTGCTTGTAAAGTAAAAGTTTTACCTATAGCATAGGATAATCCCATGTTCAGTTAGGTATATTGTAATTTTTAATTTATTTACCCTTTCTTTTATAGTTACAGGACGTATTTATTTTATTACCTACTTGTGTATGTAGAACAAAGTTTAAAATTGAATGCGTCCCTTATACTAAATCTGACAGCGTGTACCTATTTGGGCGTGGTCCGCCGCCCGGCACAAAATATTTTTTTTAACACAGTTTTCAGACAAATAATGTATGCCAAGTAAATTTTTTTATATAGTAAGATAACTGGGCTATTTACTAGTATTTTTTTTGTGACGCAAATCATCATAGTTTTAAGAAAAAATAAAATTTTCGGAAAAAAATATGTAAAGATTTTTTTTTATTTTTGAATTTCTCTTTTTTTTTGTATGGGTGGGTAAAATTTTTGTTCCAGAAATGAATTCCTCGTCCTCGAATTATAAGAAAATGACACCAAACTTGATATACTTGCTAGATGTATGGAGATATTAAATTTAGAGTGAGGTGCGCCGGATGCACTTTTCCCCCCCCCTCCCCTGCCCACCTGCGGGGGGGTACCACTGGGCACCCGGCCTAAATCAGCTCAGATCACCCCCAGGAACACCTGGTCCAAGGGATTTGCTTTGTCTCAAAAATGCAAGGTTCCCTTAGAAATCGGGACCTAAGATCTCCCACTAAAACAGGTGCACGCTCCGTGCTTCTGAGGCATACAGCTCAACTCATTCCTATACGTACAAGCGGTTTGTGAGACAGGAGAGCGACCGGTCTTTTAACGCATATAGGGCATAAGGCACTTGTCACACCGCCGACGATGAGCGGGAAATGAGCCCAGCCACCGATCAACTATTAATATTCGTGTCTATTTTATTGACACGGGATCTGTATCTTTCTTTCGCTTTCTCGCCGGCAATGGGAGAAGTGCCTATAGGTACATTGACAAAAAAACAGTCAAACTAACGTGGTCATGGTGTAATTTTATTACCGTCACAAAAACACAAAGTCGTCGACCTTGATTAATTTTTAGCTACCTATTACTTTAATAATGTGCATAAATTTAAACATGTCAACCTGTCATTAATACGCTGATAAGCATCTCAGGCTATTTGTGCAAAATGTGGTTATTGAACTAACAACTTTTTAAAGTATTAGGTAATGATACTAATTTTGTAGCTCTGCCTACCGCACTCTATGATTACAGGCGTGAAGGAATGTATGTATGTAAACATATCTTTTACGTCGTGTACCGTACAGCTAAACTCAAAAGTAGCTCTCAGTACATTTTAGTACCTTGTCGCAATAAAGTAGTAAAGTCAGAGTGGTTTCAATTTAGTATAATATATCAATAGCTGAGTGCGACACGGTTTCAAAATAGACAGCTACTTAAAAGTTCGAGCGTACAAGGGACTTCAGTGTTATTGTAAAACATGCTGGACGTTTAAGCAGCTCAATTTTCTATTTGCTAACTGACTTTGCCCAGCTGTACTAAATTTGTCCATTGTATTAATAATATTATTATGTTGTGATGGTCAGATCGATCCGGGGCAATTAATTTTCGTTTGTTTATGGTTTTGTACGTGTTTGGCGGTAAACCGCTGAACGAACATTTCCGAAGCGCTTTAGTTCTACTCAAACTTTTCAGTCCACTAGCGCCTAATGACATTTCCTATATTTTCATTCTAGCTGTCGAGCTAATAGAGAAAATAAGTCATTTGATGTGATACGTAATTTTTGACGGAGCCTTTGTTGGTATCAATTTTATGTTATTTATAAAAGTGCATCAAAAATGGTTGATCCAATATTCGATTACCAGTTTAGGCTTATCTTAATCGGGGACAGTACAGTGGGCAAGAGTTCTTTGTTGAAATATTTTACAGAAGGAAAGTTCGCAGAGGTACCATTCGCTCATTGTTTTTGTGTTGATCTGTCCGTTTTAAGTAGATTGTTATGCTAATTGCGCATTAATTTACAGCTGTCCGACCCGACGGTGGGGGTAGATTTCTTCGCAAGAACCATAGAAGTGCAAGATGGAACTAGAATTAAGCTGCAGCTGTGGGACACCGCTGGACAAGAAAGATTTAGATCTATAACGAAATCGTACTACAGGAACTCAGTTGGTGCGTTACTAGTATACGATGTGTGCAACAGATCTAGTTTCGAGCACATACCTCTGTGGATGATGGAGGCCAAAAGGCATATAGAACCTCACCGGCCTGTGTTTGCTCTGGTCGGTTGCAAGATCGACCTTATTGGTAAAGATAACAAGAACGGTGCTAGAAGAGAAGTGTCGTGTGAGGAAGCTAGAATGTTTGCTGAGGAAAATGGTATGTACACAAGAATGTTTAAATTTACTTTGTGATGATCTGCATATTTTTAATCATAGTAGATTTGAATAGTGTTGCAATTAAAACTAAACTTCTATTATGTATTGTGGTATGGAGGTTAAACTACGTTGTTCCCTCTTTTTAGAAACCTTTTTTTTTATATTATTACTAGCGAGACATCATGGAATCTGTTTTCAGGTCTGCATCATGTAGAAACATCTGCTAAAACTGGCATGAATGTAGAAGAGGCTTTTGTACTGGTAGCCCAAGAGGTGTACAACCGCATACAGACCGGTGAATACAAGGTAGAGGACGGATGGGACGGCATTAAGACTGGCTTCAACCGCCCGAATGGAATGGATTTCAACCTGCTCGAAGCTGAAACTGTCCAGTCAACTTGTTGTTAGAAAGATGTAAATATTTACTGCGGTAGAATAGCTCATGTACGCATAAGCATAATTTTATAACATTCGTAATGATAAGGTTTAGGCGAGTCAGGTTTAAATGTTTATTTTTGGTGCACTACATTGTGTATTGCATATTACGTACATGGCTGCAAGAATAGGATTTTTCTTAATTTTGTGACATTGATTATTTATTGTTGTTTTGAAGAGGAAAAAAGAAGAAAAAATTGGTGTTGGTTGTGATGTGATTTGCGTTTGAAGAAGTGAGTTTAAAGCCAGCCTTAACCAAGTACCAAAGAAAAAAAGTTGTTTGTTAATTAACTTAAATTGTTAACTTGTTAACATGAAACTCAGAGGAAACTAACACCGGAAATAATATTATTTAATAATTTACGTAAGTCAAATTTAATACCTGATTATATTGTACCTGGAAAATTGTAATTTTAATGTTAACGATGCATAAATAAATTAAGGAATAATGATAAATGTTCATCACAACCTTTATTAACTAGTAATATTTAGTTGATATTCCCTAATAATAATAAACCACACGAAAAGAAACTGAATTAATACCTTTGGAACTATTAATAATTTGAAAGTTTTACTATTCTAGAAACTTGGATTTTTTCTGGAATATAAAGTTAAGAATGTGATTTTGTTTTGATTTAATGTCTGTAGATGTCATGACCTGTCATGCTGGTCCTATTTAACCCCTTAGATAAACGGAGGGGTGTTATAACTTTAACATATGTATCTGTGTATTTGTCTCTGGCATCTTAGAGTGTAAATAGGATTAAACGTCATCTACGGCCCTTTAGGAGTTTCTGTTACCTATTGCCGCTTGGGCGCTAGGGTTATCCATTATATGCCGTTTACGTGAAATTTTTGCGTCGACGCGCATGGCTCGATATGAACCAATCGCGGCGACGGGGTGGCCCTGACTGAAACCGTCTCGGTCCGTCCTGTTGGATTTGCTTGTGGTGGCTCGCGGCGTGTACGGTCGAGACACGCACACATGCAAACCGCGCCATATACCTTTGTTTCAAGATGAACGTGGTACTATTTATTTGTGTCGTTTGTTATCAGTGCCTATGCAGTACAATGTTCCTTACTTTAATCAGGTTAACGTTGATTAACCCGACTCATCTCACTAATTTACAGAAGACGGATTCAAAATGGTATTGCCTTAAAATTCCGTTTTTTTTCTGAAAGCTGTTTAAGCTGGATCTATTTCACATTAAATGTCTTCCCATCTCCCGATTCCTCGGAGCTCGCGCGCAAACTAATGTGTAGTGTCCCCATTCAAAATATATCAAGGTCACATAATTGGACTTGACAAAAGTGCGTGGAATTAACCCCATGTGCTTCTGTTTAGCCTACAAGAGGAAATACTCTAACTGAATTTGTCCTCGTGGACTAATTTCTCTAATAACTCCCTGGAGATTGTCAATATATAACTCTACATTGCATTGGCAAAATACACGTGAAAGCCATATAAGGTCACAATTACTGTGCCTACTGTTTTTACCTAACCAGCATATTGTATTCATTCATAGTATTCGGCAGGTGAACACGGCCGCAAGCAGTGCACTATATACTGAGCCAATCGTAGCGTTGACAATACAATAACATGTCAAGGGTAATATGGTTTTATAGAATATAATAGAACCAGAAGTAAAGTAAGTGCCCTTCCCTTCCATCTGGGTAATAAATATCCCTGTACCGAATTTTACATCGACTGGTTAAGGTGCTGTACATAGTGAATACCTACGTAACAAACAAAGAACAGCTCACAGGATTTTAAAAGTCAAACTTCATTAATTGTTATTTTAAGACTTGCATTAGTTAATAACAGCAGTATCTAGGAAGTATAAACATCATTACAACAGTATGACTACAAACAAACTCAAAAACAATCCACCGTAGCCGTGGCAATGTACCTATTGCATAAGTATTACGAAAGTTTGCAACTTTTAAAAACGTAATTAATGATCTACTCCCACTTTGTGTACCTACTTAGTAAAATAAATGTGTAATGAATGAAACTAATGACTTACTTGCCAGCTGATGTTGTAATTCTTTAGTCTCTAGTCCGTTCGTCTTTCTTTTTATATGCAAGTAATAGCTTGATTTCAAATTTTCAATTTGTCTTACTATGGCCGTTATAACAATAATAAAATACTAAAGTTGAAAATTAATGTGGGTTCCTATACCGGAAACGTGATTTTGTCGGCTTCTTTTACTGGATTTTAACCAATATTGTGCGGTGATACGGAACCCTTCGAGTCCGACTCGAAATTCCGTAAATAATCGCAAAAATTAGTAACATTTATTTAAGTACGAGTTGAGCTGCTTCAGAGTACCTAAGAATAAAAATTCAAAATATTTATTCAGTAAATTGGCCCCATGAGGGCTCTTTTACAAGTCGGTAATATGGAGTGAATCTACAGTTCAGTTAGCAGCGTAAAATCAATCCTGACATGGATTGCATAAAGTTTTGTGACAATTCATCATTCTCATTATCTTATCAGTCAAATGTGGTTTAAGTTTAACACCAGTTGCCACCCTTTTTAAGTTATATTCCCAGTAGGTAATTACGCTATGCCCACGTTTCATTTCTCGTTCCGCGGTCGTCACTTCGAAACTCGCCGGCCCCATACACATCAGTTTCGCAAAAGAAAATGGAAAAATGAGGCGATGATTAGAATTGCATTTTTGCTTAGGTACTTTAAACAAACTACAATTTACTCATTAAACTGACCAAGTCTCCATTGATAATCACTTTGGCTTGCCGCTCAAAAACCCCTTTATATTCAGGTAATAAGGAGCATTTTCAAGACACTAATTTAGCGCATCTGACCCTAAAATAACAATGACCTAAGAATAGTATTGATAAGGTAGGACAATAATTGCTATGAAGGCCAAATACTCGGTCCAAAACACCAAACACGAATAAAATAAAAAATATTGTTGTTGAAAAATGGCGCGCTTTATATTGCATTAACAAAAGGCGCGGGAAATGTTTTTATAGTAAATTACATTTATTTAAGGGTTAATGACTAGGTTTTATAAAGCAAAGTGTGATAAAACTTCATGAATAGCTAGCTGCGCACTTTTCGGATGATAACACTCGATCTTTTGGCGCAGTAGGCCAAGGTCGTTTTAACTTGATATTTTGAGTTTGACACTTATTTATGCTAATCAGGCAGATGGCGATTCACTGGTCCTTCGATGACCGGTTTACAGATACACATGTAGTTCAAGTAGTGTAGTACAGATACACCTTGTTAAGGTTGTAGTATTTATATTATGTTAACATTATAGACATACTTAATGAGAGATTGGCAGTACGTCTTTCGACCTTAGCGCAGGACATGACATGACCCAACAATTTAATTCTTTTTTTTTTGGATTAGGTATAGGCCTAGGGTCAACAGTGGATCTTTTGGCTTAAGTATATGATAATTGATATTTTGTAATGTTTAATTGAGCCTGTTATAAATGCTTTTTTAAAGTAAATTTTTGTTAATCTAAGTTTATGTTTTATTTAAGTAACACACAAGTCATACGAATAAATATGGAAGCTCAAGCCCTTGAGCCAGCATACGAGCTGGTACGCGTAGCTTGCACGTCTACACCCTAGGTCGCTCGGTTTGACGAGTTATCATTCAATAAACCTACCTACCTACTTGCCATGTAGTGACGCGTATCGACGGAGCCCTCCATCATACTTTTCTATAACCTACCTCCAAGCAGCAGTGTTCGCATTGTTTTGTTCCGGTGTAGGGAGAAGACAGCCGATAAATTTGTTAACAAAGATAGGGTATTCCACGTTAGTCCTTAGGGTTGGCAAGGCAATGAACTAAGCCTGTTTGGAATTTTATTCATTATAAATTAGGTAGGTAAGTGTAAATTTAAATAAGCAGACGGTAAACGTTGTCCGATACAAATTAATTGTTTTAGATTAAGATCAATATGTATATTGGTCATATTTCCGAGTGCATGTAAATGCAATTAGACATATGTCTTTGGCCCTATTGGGCAATGATTCCACTTTAGACGTTATTTAGGTTGGACAATATTTCTTAAATATCTGCCCATGCCGGGAATCGAACCCGGCACCGATAGCTTCGTAGCCAAGGTCACTACAAACTAGGCTATCGCGTCGTCACCCACAACAAGACGTTTAAGACTGCGCCGAGCGTACGCCGGATGTACAGTGGCGCCCTCATTACTTTTATTGTGTTTTCTAATAAACTAAAGTATTTTCTTGAAATTGAACGAAATGCGTTAGTAGTGTGTTTTAAAACACAACTTATAGGGTATATCATATAATTTAATAACAACTAGCGACCCGCCCTCGCTTCGCTTCGGTTTATATGAGTTTTCTGTAACACCAGTACATAAAATAAAAAAATATTATACATATAAACCTTCCTCATGAATCCCTCTATCTATTAAAAAAAACCGCATCAAAATCCGTTGCGTAGTTTTTAAGATCTAAGCATACATAGGGACAGACAGCGGGAAGCGACTTTGTTTTATACTATGTAGTGATTCACCTTCGAGTTATTAACTTAACGAAAAAAAGTGGCCACCTTTTCCCGTTAAGCTGACTACTCAAAGGGTAATTGTTATTAAAGTTTGTTACGTATCCCATAAATTGTGTTTACGAGTATACTTGCGCTACAAACACATTTTGTTTGATTCCAAGGAAATTCTTTAGTTAATTAGAAAACCCAATAATAGTAATGAGGGCGCCACTGGACGCTCGGCGTTTGCTCGGCGCAGTCTTAAACTTTACTAGTTATTCAACACCTGCACTTGTCACCCTGCAGTTGCTATTTGACGAACTGTAAATTATATGCAGTAACCAAACGCAGGGTCACGCAGGTCTGTCCTAGTAAACTCAGTAGGATGGACCTTCTCAAATTACATACTGACCTCGATATTTACTACCTTGTCGTTGTCTTTAACTCTTTACTACACAAAAAGATAAACCACTTTACATTACACGTTCCGCATTGCTGACGAAATATTTTTTTCTTTAGCCATTTGTAAAGTTTAAAGAACATTTTACCTTATGCAACAGGGAACAAGGTATACGATTACTTAAGTTAATTTGTGGCATTGAGCAACGGGAAGGGAAATCAATAGCATGCGCATATTCCATAGTAATTAGTTCAGCATCGATACAAAGTAATCGAGATTATATTACGATTTTCTTAACAGTAACTTACAAATTTAACGTTTAGGGCCTGTTTCACAATCGACAAAGGAGGGTGGGCTAATTGGCCTAATGACCAATAAGGACAAACGATATGTCCCCGAATAGCAAATTCTAAGTTGTAAAATTATTACTATGGCAGGTGGTACGAAATCTTTGTGTGGAAAAAGTTATCGCCATGCAAGACAGCGGTTTTTCAAAGTAATTATGCTAAAGTCGTCTATGTGGGCGTCTCGATGTTCCAGATTTTTTAATATTTCACACAGTGATTTAAGATTTCCCGCCATACAAAAAGTTGTGGAATATAAAAAAACCTTTAAAATGGCATATGGCTTGTCATTATTCGTTTTTAGGCCAGTGTCCATACAAAACTGCCCATCATCCTTTGTTTGTAGAATATTGTCTTTTTTTTTCAGCGGCCACTGACGATCTTTACATAGGTAGTTATTTAGAGGACTTTGAAATACACAGAGACGATACAATTTATGGCGTTTAATAATATTATCGGTGCCGAGATATTTAAGATTTAAGTGTACTGTTTTTGGTACTAAAAGTACGCCAGGCTAAGAATATTAAATATCACAGCTCCGATGCACTTAAGAGTATTACATTACATAACTAAACATGTTTATTTTGAATTATTCTATCATAATTTAGCACTCTTACTAATGGCCGCTTACCTTGAAAATGTATGACTTTTACAAATGACAACACTTTTACCCAAACCCCTTTTCTTCTATTTAAAGCTGGCTCTCTCCTTGTCTGTGTTAAAGTGTAATAAAGAGAAAGGGCTAAAATGTGTCAAATATGCTTTACTTGTCGATAGTGATACAGGCGGTTAGTATCAAAAGAATAAGTCGTGTCTAGATCATTTTGAGCATGTTATACTGCTTAGCTACTTTTGATGATAACTTTCCCTACTAGTAATTCTAGTGATTTTTTTAACAAGCTCTTATTTACTTCATTTGTTTTTTTAACGTACTAATGATTTTAGGTCATATTCTTGCAAGTAAATTTTGAAGTAATTTCTATCAGAGTGGGCTTAAACAATAATATTAATTTTATTATGTAAAATCCAAAGACACCATAACAATATTGTGTCTATTAACTGACCATTATTATAGTATGTTTTGCAAGGTACCTAGTATGAACTAGAAGTTTGAAATCGTTAAATACTTTTTCTACTCCTGTACTTTTATTAGTCTTTTACATAGTCACGAACACTATTATAAGAACATAGATAATATGACTTCAGAAAAGTCTATAACTCTATTCCCCATAACAGCTCTCGGTGTCGTAAAGTCGCCCTAACGATACGCCACAGATTACTAAGTGTAGCCTGTTAATCATATTTTAACGATTGTGAAATAGGGACTATAAAACACCTAATGTTTTGAGAAATGATTTCAGTTATCTGATTGGTCGATTTTAAAATAGCTGTATTCTGATTGGTTGATACGAATTACAAAGTTTTTTTAAAAGATTTAAATTAGTTAAAGAGAAACACGTACCTAAAAGAACCTATCGTTCCGTTTGACAGTCGATGTGTATTGTGATTGGTGGATTTAATTTAGTGAAGTATTCTGATTGGTCAAATTAAAATGTTTTGGAATTGTAAATAATTCTTTTTTCCATTCCGTCAATTTAAAAACAAAGTAAACCATAGACACATATTTTGTCATTTTCTTGTTTCCCGCTCGTTTGTTGTTCTTTACTTCGTTCGTTCGTTTGTAAGTTTTTTCGCTTAATTTTGCATTTCTTTTGAAACCTAGTCGTAGAAAAAGTATTGTATGCAACGGTGTATAACTAAGTCAAAAAACACTCGTGGCGCTTTCCTTTACGATGTTCGCCTTCGGCTCACATCGTAACTCACGCCACTCATATATTTTGACCTCTCTTATACAACTATTGCATAAACTACTATTAGTTGATTTGGTCCCGCGTTTTGAATATTGCTGCATTGACGCTCATATAAAACAAAGAGATTATATTTATGGAGTATCGTCTTATCGTTGTTTTAATATCGTCTCATGGTCTTTCACATTTTAGTGAATAGGTATATGTAGATGATCTCAAACTACACAGATTTGTGTAGAGTTACCGTGCGTATAAGTTTATATATAGGTACAGAGGTCCTAATTTGAATATCGAAGCTCGAATTTACGTTAATTCCACCCCTTTCTCTTGATAGTCTCCTGTGACAAGGACTCGGCAGCTCGGCACCTGAAATTTCGAATTAAGTATTTCAAAATTATGTGCCGTTCTGTTTTTCGTTAAACTTCACGGTGATAGCCATATTAAAGTAACTACAAAAAGTACGTCCCGCGTAATCTTTTGGAGATTAAAGTCTGGTCAAATTATCATTTAATCTTCCTTTCCTCGCTATAGATTCAGTCGCGTAAGGCAATGAGGTCGATACCGCACCGACAATGGTAGAAGAACAAGAAGAAGAATTCTAGAGCGCGCGACCTTCGGTGATTTTGCTTTTTTGTTATCGTTGTTTCCCGTAGCTGAATAATCACCTATCCATATAATAAGAATACCCACGAGTAAAAGAACAAGTCTTTGAAATGTCGATGGTGCCAGATTATGTTACTAGCCTTAAAAAAGTTACTAAGTAGGTTTTTTTTTACCCTAGTACCCTAAAAGAACCATCATTATTTTTAACTTAATATGAGTCACACTTGCATTATTACGGGTAGCTTAAGTTTTAAATAGAATATAAAACTCCGCTTTTCATGGAGCTCTGGATACCCTATCATTCAACGTACTCATATCCACAACATATCCAGAGTCATGGTCTGGATATGTCGGGGAGTTTTTCTAATTTTGATGGCAGCATTGTTAGATGAAATGAAACTGTCAAATAAAAATTGACAGCGAGCAACTGTCAAATAATACAGATTGGGGAGTTTCTTTCTGCTAAAAGTACATTGTTTACTATAGATGTAGGATAACTATTAGGAGAAATAAATAAAAACTAAGATAAGTTAAAGATTTAATTAGCGCATAAATATGTCTTCTAGTCGTTCAAAAACATCGATACTCGACAAGCCTCTCAGCAAAGGGAAGGGAGAAGTTTCTATGGCACTATATGCTCTACTCTTCTCTGAAATTGTACAATACTGCCAGAATCGGTCGCAATCTATAAACGAACTTCAAAATAAGTAAGTATAAGCTTCAGTTTCAAGTGCTGCTCATTTATTAAGCACAAAAAAATGAAAATCACAACTTTTTTGGGTCGTGACTTTGGAAGTAAGCCTCAAGTGTTTGTTGTATGTTTTAGTTTATCACCGCTTGTAATAAGGTTTTATCTGCTTGGATTTTGTTCGTTAATTAATCTTAGTTAAGGTCAATCCTTACTCATCTTTGTGTGGTATATGAAGTGGCTTAAATATATTTATAAAAAGTGTGTGTCAGTGTATGCAATATTTTTTCACATCTTAGGCTTTTTGTATTAAATATATAAATGGGAGGTTTTTTTATACTAACGAGTTTTGTTATTACTTTTTCAGGTTGTCAGAAATAGGGCAAGATGTTGGTGCCCGGTTGCTTGATCTCTACTTCGTCAGGGAAAGAAACAGCAAGCGTGAGATAAAACTACTCAACATGCTGCTGTTTGTCAAATCAACACTCTGGAAAGTGAGTTATTGATTAATGCGGATAATTTGCTTCTAATTCAAATTACTTACATACATTAAATCACGCCTGTTTCCTAGAGGGGTAGGCAGAGACCACTTCTTTCAACTTGCTATGATCTTGACGAATTTCTTTCGCTTCTTCCACATTTATACATTGAGTCATGCACTCACGTTGGTTTTGCGTTAGGTTTCGGCCCTTTTCCAGTATTTGTCCAATTTGATTCGAACTTCGAAATCCTCCGAATCCAAATCATAACGAATCTTCCGAATTATATCCTTAAATTTTCATGCTCATGTTGTTTTGCTTTGATATACCCCCTATACTTCATTTATTCCTGGGCGCTTTACTAGTGGAGGGTATTCAAGGAGTATTTCCTTCAATTTTTAATTTCTTATTGAGTAAAAACCTGTTAGAAATAAGCCAAAAATTTCTTAATTTTAGTTAAAATACCTCTTCTGATGAAAATGCCTTACTCCTTATAGTAAAATGTGTTTTATTTAACCAGGTACTGTTTGGGAAAGAGGCAGACAAGTTGGAACATGCCAATGATGATGAAAGGACTTATTACATCATAGAGAAGGATGCCCTGGTATGTATTGTAATTTAAAAAATATATATTATTTTATGGGCTGTAGTCAGCAAACATTAGGCTCTGAGGCTAACCCTGACAATGATACTCAAATTTTAATTTGCTCATATCTTAACCGTTTCCACTTAACCATGTACGTAGGCGCCCTGGGTGGAAAGAGTGCCAGTGGCCTAGTGGCTTAGCCCACGGTCACCATGTACCAATGAGTTTTTCTAACTTATGTTAGGGTTAGGACTTCTGGTGGTATATCATGGTTCTAAAATCCATAGTCGCAATTTCCTAATTGTGATAAACATAATTATTTTCATTCCTTGATTTTGACCTTAATATTTCAAAATGCATTCATTCTTTAAATCGTTAAATCAGTTTGAATGAATTTTGAACACAGGTGAGTGTGTAAGAGGGTAATTGCACAAAAGATCCTGAAGGGGTCGAATTGTATCTGGGTCATTCCACGTAACACCTGAAACGGCTACTTTATTACGGTTTATTTCGATATTGCAATAAGAAATTAGGGAAATTACTAGTGAATGGTCTACTATTTGAATAATAATTTATTTTCGTTAACACGCATAATCAAAATAATAAGAGAATATCGAGAGGATCACTAATAAAAAGTAGCCATTTCGGGTGTTCTGGTGGAACGACCCATCTGAAAGAGCTCGTCTGTAGGATAAAATAGGATTCTAATCTAATAACTTTTCTTTGTCTTTCAGGTGAATAAGTTTATCAGCGTACCAAAAGACAAGGGCTCCCTGAACTGCGCTACTTTTAATGCTGGCATCATTGAGGCGGTGCTCTCAAAGAGTGGATTTGTAAGTTTCCAGTTATATCAGTTGACAGTTAAGCTAAGTTACTAAGCCCTCCCTGTAAACCTTTTATCCTTCCTTTGGCAAAAGGGCGTAACTAACGTTTTGTATAAAAAAATATAGATGTAATTTTTTTTCACTCTTTTTTTTAACTTTGCAGATTAAAGTCTCAAATATTTACGTATTTTGTTTTTGTTTTCAGCCCGCAAAAGTAACAGCTCACTGGCATAAGGGGACAACGTACATGGTGAAGTTCGAGGACTCCGTCATAACTCGGGACAAGTCTTTAGATGACCGATAACTTGCTGAACTGATTCTCTAATATACTTGTTTAGTCACTCGATTTTTGTTATGGAACTGTAGGTGCTTGTTGTATGTCGTACTTTTTTTAATATCCTGCGACTTGCACACATACAAACGTGCACGTCTTTTTGTTTTTTCTTGGAATCAGTTGGTTTTTTGAAATGATTAAAAGTTAGCGCTCGCAAAATGTCAACAAGTTGCATTTTAGAATTCGTTAAAATTAAATGTCTAAATTCAAACAACTCTCACTTTAATATGTTACTGCGACAAGGTACTAAAATGTACAGTAGTTTTTGATTTTCACTGTCAACATTTTAAAACATTCTTTGCCCGATTCGAGGAATGTGGTCACATTCTATGTCCGCGCGTAAAGCGCCGTAGTGGAATTCTGGCTTCATGTTGTGCACATTATAAAACCACACATTTGACATCTCGTTACTACTTTAGAAAAAACTCGTATCTGATGTTCCGAATTGCAAGAGTTTGAACTTAATTCTCTTCACGTTCAAGTTTAAAATCGTACGTCGCGAAATGTGAGATACGAGGTGTTTTCAAAGCAATGTCTCCAACAAGTTACACATAACAAATCTCTAATAACGCATTGTATTTATTACTCAATAAATAAGTTTAATTACACAAATTTATTTATTCTATCCCGATATTTAATCTGGTAGCTCCTACACTTCCGCTCGAACTCGGTGCGCCAATTGTAAACGAAGTATCCATAAGTCGCCATAGGGACTATAACAGCGCAGATCCCGAATATGGCTGTTCTTGGAGTCGCTTCGAAATACTCGTATTGCAATGTCTTCATTGAGATGAAGTGTTGGATGCTTCTGTCAAACTGGAATTAAAGTTAGGGGAGGTTTTTATTGAAGGAACTAAAACCGGCCAAGTGCGAGGCGGAATCGGGCACGAAAGGTTCCGTAGCATTATCTATTAGACACGAAACGGCAAAAAAATCACGTAAGGGTTTTTAGTATTTGTTGCTACAGCGAACAGCAACAGAAATACATCATCTGTGAAAATACAGCCATAAATGATACAGCCTGGTGACAGACAGACGGACAGTGGAGTCTTAGTAATAGGGTCCCGTTTTTAACCTTTGGTTACGGAGCCCTAATGAAAACTCGTGCGTCAAGTGCCTGCCCGACCCTCCAGCAGGTTAGGGACGTTGGGGAGGCTTGGCGAATTCTAGACTAGTGTAGGGTTAACAGGGCCATTCTAGGCGATAAAAACTGTATCGTCTTTGACCTAATTATTATGGTATTGTTTTTAACTATGCTGCCAGCCTTTTCCGTGAGTTCCCATCGTGACATATTGATATGCCATTACCACTTGAACCTTATAACTTAGCTAGGAAATTTGCTAACTGCTACGTAGTGGTCAAAGTATTCCGTACTCTATTGGTAACCACATTAAAATGCTTTAACTATTACTATGCAGTTATCCGCCTTCTTTGGTATTATGGCAGCACTGTGATTTGAAGTTGTGTTCTTTTATACCGATAGCACTATCAACAGACTCAAATGTTTATGAAAACAAAGACCATATCAGATAAGTACTAATAGTGTGAGTGAACAGATTCTTTGATCAGCAACTGCTATCGAGTACAATTTAGATAGTTATTAAAACAGTTCTAACAATTTACTGACAGTAAAAATATTGAACAAGTAAAGCTGCACTGCACTGAGAGCAGAGGTGGCACTATCCCGTACTAAAAAGAGTTTCCAAAGCATGGCAGGGGTTTTAGTGTAAGAATCTACCTCCTGCTGTCAGTGCATTTACAGGTTTAATCAGATTCTTACAACAAAGGCTTCACCACCTCCATATTTTGAAGGGTCAGTTCTCAACTTCAGAAATTTTTCACGCATCGATTTCCTTCGACATATCTGGTCCTGTATAATTTTATATTCAGTTTCAGATAACCCATAGCAAGCAGCTTCAGCCGCAGTCATTGCTGATTTTTATTTGGTTAAATGTTCAGAAAAATGAAATTATACCCTGATACAAAACATGAAAGAAATGTCAAATTTTGATCCAAGTTCAAGTAGACACAATTAGACATTCCTTAACACATGAATTTGAATAAGGAACAGATTAAGTTTCAAAATCTGTCAATTATTATAAATATAAGTTTTTACTTAGGATTTCAGAACTTATATTAAATAATGAAAACCATTTGGTAAATACACTGATTATACACTATATTTGCTATTTTATTCATAATAATTCCATATTTATGTAAACTTGAACAATCTGTCCTTGTAAAGGAGTTCTCCCTTCCTGATCTTCTGCTCGCGATCGTTGCGGTCGTTCCACACTAAGTAGCCGAAAGTGCACATCGGAATAATGATCGAAGCGATTCCAAATAAACTGGTTCTGGTATTGGGCTTAAATTGTTCATACGATGTAACCTTCATCGACATGAACCTCTGGATGGCCGGTTCGAACTGTAAAACAACATAACGTTAATTTTTGTTCATATCGTTAAAATAATAACAACAAATTACGTAATAAATACGTACGACATAACCAGCTTCAGCGGCATGTTTGAAAGGGTTGGTTCTTTGCTTTAGAAATTCTTTCCTCAACTCAACACGCCGTGCGGCCTGCTGTTTAACGAGGTTTAACTCGTTTTCCGATATGCCATAGTTGGCCATGTCTCCAAATGTGTTAGAACACTGGCTGAAATAACAGCTCGCCTTATAGTTTGATTTGACAGTTTACCACAGATTATAAGGTATGTCTAAATTGTTGACCTAAGACTGTCAAGTTGACACTTGACATTTTTCTTTTTCAATCATAGACATTTATGGTTTCAATTAATATATTTGCGTAGGTATGGACACTAGTAGCACAAACCATACAGCCGAAAAATTAGCTTTTCATAGACTTAGCAATTGAAATAAAAGTATTGGTGTCTTTCTCAAGTAAAAAGACAAGTATTAGGGCTACTCTTATACAATGCATAATATTTATTTAAAGATCACGCGTCATTCAGTTAAATTTGCCACTGAAAATTATATTATAAACATGCGTTTACATTTCGTCTTTTTAATTTAGAAACCTGAAATACTTAGATTAGAAATATAAAACTACTTGTGGTACCGTAAAATGGGGTGAATAGAGTATCGCGGGGTGAATAGAATTGCAATCTAAAATAATTTATAAAGTGTTACTAATAAGAACCAGTGTTACATTGACAAGACTTTTGGATAATTACGTTAAAATCTCAGTCTTATAATTAAACGAATATGCTTTATTTTAGGCTGTGTTCCTATTCACCCCGCGAAACTCTATTCACCCCATTTTACGGTATCACGTCAGTGAAGTCTTCTGAAACGCAGCTATAAACCGGAATGGTCAAAGTGTCTATTCATAGACAATGATAAAGTAAAGTTTAAAAAAGTATCCTCTTCCGGCCACCATCTTTTTGATTTCCCTTGTTGTCGTTGTCAGTTCGGCGATTTTGTGAAAAGGCCGCAACCATGGGTCGTATGCACGCACCTGGGTAATTAGTTTGTTTAATAATTTACTACAAGACCCGTGTTAACGATTGATAGTTAAATTTCATTTTTCTGACTTGTATAAGTGATTTTGTGTCAGCAACATAACCTTCAAGAAATTTGATGTTCACCACATGGCTAGGATAACGAGAAAATTTTCTGTTTCAGTAAGGGTATTTCCCAATCGGCACTGCCGTACCGCCGCAGTGTCCCAACGTGGTTGAAATTGACCGCTGACGATGTTAAGGAACAGATCTTCAAACTTGGCAAGAAGGGTCTTACTCCCTCTCAAATCGGTAAGTTATGCATTTCAATAATTTATTGTCTGGCACTAATTAGGATATGTGTTGTTTTAAACTCTAAAACAAAAACAACAAAAAAGGAGTACCAGACGCCTTTCTAAGATTCAAACGTGCATGCCTTATTTTATATATCATATGCTGTTCATTATCATTCTTTGCATCTTCTGTAGTTTGAGGCTACCTTTAAGACTTACGTAGTCCCGTGAACCTTAACCGGTCGTACACTAAAAATGGATTGGCAAACAAATGTGGTGGTTTTTACATTTTGTAATATTTCTTTGGTTTTGTCAATATAGGAAGATCCCTGTGATAAGACATTTAGTCATTTCAAACACTTAACCCCTTGTATGCTGAAGCACGGATCCTTGCTCTTAATATAGCAATTTTGTTTCGAGTTTATGGACTACTTATATCATAATCCGAAGAGAGTAGGACATAGTATTTTTTTCACTTTCTTCATATGAGGCTTTGAGGCAAATTAAAATAAATGATTAAATATTTAATTTAGTGAACACTCAGTGTTTTATCAATATAGAATCTGTGAAGTCCAAGATTCATACAATATGTTTTGTGTGTGGTTTTGTATAGGGATCTTCCTAGATTGAACTGTAGATCTGTGGTCTAAGCACATTACCCCATTTAATTATTCATTTCAACAACATTTTGGAGGCAGTCATTTACATACCTTTCATGCAATATAAATTTTTGAACGCCGCATATGGCTCTGGTCGTGCACTGAAGCCATGACGGCTACAGCCATCACAAGTTCAAGATTAAAAGAGACATTTCGTATGAATCAAGTTGTAATTTGCATAGCATAGCAAACATGTTTGGTGTGTGTGACACATTTTGTATTCTACGTAAGGTGTTCAAAAGTTATTTTTATGACTCATTGATCCTAATTTATTTCCATACCGGAGCAGTTTTTTTTTTTTAATTTCTTTTGTATTAATACTTTTTAGTTCATACTAATTTTATTGTATTACTGATCATGAGATCAGTGATGCTGGTCACTCACACGAGTAATGCCAGAGATTGTTAGTTCTGCCCTGGCAATGTAATTGACAAATCTTTAAATAAGTTTGGTTTATGAGCATCTTTCTTTAGTAGTTCTAGTTTTAGGTCATGTGTAGATGTTATTTCAGTAGTCTCACTTTTCTCTCTAGTTTCTAGTATTAGCACTTCAATATTGGTTGGACATGGCTTTATTATATGCATTAGTCTACTCTGTTAGCAGCAGCAGCATTTGATAAAAGACCACATTTTTTTAAAATAATAGATATAGTACGTATAATACGTATGTATTGATCATATGCCAAACTTAATTAACAATGGGGCAGATTATTAATGAATTAACTTCTTTAGATTCTGTCATACTTTTGATGTTAAATAATTATTAAGACCTTTATACAAGAATGCAATGTTTTTTTTTATCAAAATCTGAACAAGATCATTTTATTCCAATACCCAGAAAAACTTACCTATGCTAAACTATCACCAACGTGATCAATGGAAACTTTCCATATTAACGGATACCTTTTCTATCTTGCAGGTGTTATGCTCAGGGATTCACATGGGGTCGCTCAAGTCAGATTTGTCACTGGCAAGAAGATCCTCCGTATCATGAAAGCCATGGGCCTGGCTCCTGACCTACCCGAGGACCTCTACTACCTGATCAAGAAAGCTGTTGCGATGAGGAAGCATTTGGAACGCAACAGGAAGGATAAGGACAGCAAATTCAGACTGATTCTTGTTGAATCCAGGATCCACAGGCTAGCTCGCTACTACAAGACCAAGAGCGTGCTCCCACCCAACTGGAAGTATGAGTCCAGCACTGCGTCAGCCCTGGTGGCTTAAGTTTAAATAAACTTTTTAAAACTCCTGTTTGTTTTTTTCTTACTTGGTTAACCCTTGATTGCCGTAATCAACCTAAATATGAAAAAAAACTATTCACTTTTTTCCTTGATCTTATTTGTCTAGTCATTCTAAAATGAGAATAGAAATTCGTGATTTACCAAGTTACGGTTTTGTGAGATTAGAGCTGCTACACATTAGCCCACTCAAGTGACGACCACAGCAAAGGAACAATGGACGGCTTTTTTCATACATTTTACAAACTGGGCGTTTGAGTGGCCACGTCTGAGCCACGAGCTGTGGTAGTCGCCCGCGCTCGCTACTAGTGACCGCGTTTTGTCGTTCAACTCGCGCACACACAACTACATGATCAATGTATTCTAGCCACTAGTGGCTACCAGCAGCTGCCACTGGTGGCGGCGTTTAGTGGTTTTGACTGAACCACTAATGGTCACGTTAAGTGGCAGCGACTAGTGGCAAATTGTGCGGCCACTCTTAATGGGGATCGTATTTAAACCCTTTGTAGTTTGCTTAGGCACTGATCAGTTTCAAATTTAGCAATTGCCTTTGATACTTTTTGCTTATATTTGGACTCTGAGACTAGAACTTAGTATTTATTACGCCTCCCTGACAAGAGAGTAGCATCTGTTCTACTATTCTAGGACTGATATCTACAAGTAGTATCATTTCCTCCTGGGGCCCGTTTCGCAAAGCGTATTAGCCTAATAATATTAGTGTTTTATCTCATAAATACAACTAAAAAATGAGACAAAACACTAATATTATTAGACTAATACTTTTTGTGAAACGGGCCCCTCATCATTATTATAGCAACAAAGCTTTAGTGTGTGACAAACTGCATGGTACATAACGTGACAGCATCAAACTAATTCAAAATTAATCAAATCACCTAATTATTGCCATCAAATTACCTATATGTAGAATTATCACCTCTATTAACTAGAAATCAAGTTTATGGTGCTTCACTATTTACCTTCTAATTTTAAAGCAATGTCAATCTTGTTGAACACAAAGGTTGCATTGCAAAATATTTGCAGGTACTATACTCAACTATTTGTTGCATTCCATAAACTACTTTAGCTGTTTGAAGCGAAGTGGTATCAATCAATTGCACAACCAAACTGGATCTAGAAAAATCCTGTTTACTAAATTTTGGGATATGCAACACCTAATATTCCATTACTTGATGGTATTACTCGATTAATAAATTTTGAAGCCACAAAAGTGGAATAAATATGAAAGTCTGTTTTTTGAATTCCGAATGAAATTCGGCTGGGTATGATTAGGTAGTAGACAAATGTTCCTGGACATCACAGGATACTTACATTACTTATTTTATTAAGCATGAAAAACACAACCATTTGCGTGTTTCAGTGTTTTAAGAAAAAGAAATGGTCAAAAGCTAGAGATAAGAAATAAAAATGCCGATTTATATAAAACTTATTTTATATAATTAATAAACTTAAAGTAACATCACAAATATACTCTTAACTACAGCTAATGAGATAGAAGTCAACACTCAATCATAAATATTTCATCTTTGTGTAATTAAATTAAATTAAATTTATACATAAGGATTCCAATTACTTCCATCTTCTGGATGTAAACTATTCGTGATTAGTAATACAACATCTACAATCCACCAAATACCTAAACCTCCCACAGTAAGTAACTTGCCAACAGCAGTTCCAGTCTGGCCTAGGCAAAACCTATCCATGCCTAAAAAGCCTAACAATATACTGTAGATTAGCGTGGTAGTGAAATAGTGCCCCGAATACCGGACACATGGAAATCCGTCCCGAGAAAAACTCCTGGCACCATGACATTCTATGCCTTCAAGTGGTTTACAAAGGGCTGATGTCCTCTCCACGTCGCCGTATCTAACGCCTCCATACCTCACACATCCATGCCCCATAGCTTCCTTTGCAGTTAAGTTTCCTTTATGATCTACGGGTTCTTTGCAATCTAAGAACTCCATGGGCAGAAAACTGCAGTTGACGAGTGGTCCCAAAGGTCGATACTCCGCATTCATGTATGGCTCACTCTCGGATATGCTTGTAGGTATCACGGCAAGTAAAATGGGGACTAATCCATATAATTTGTAAGGCTGGCACATTATGATATTAGAGTTTGTAAGAATGCAAATAATACTGTGTATATTTTTGTGCCTTTCTTTGACATTTCTGAAGAGTTTTTCAGAAATAAATAAGGATATAAGACTTTATAGAAATTGATTTGATAGCCTGCTTTTATTATTATTACCATTTAAATAGTGTCACAGTATTTATTTTAACAATAATTAATAGTGCTAAATAAAATCAAATAATATGCCAATTTTAAAATACAAAATATGCTTCTTATTTTTTGTGTAACAATGAAATACCTCTCTGTAATGACTTTAGTGATAGCGTTCACAAAGATATCTATTTTTCAAAAACGAAGAAGCGTTTCCTTCTGATTTAAAATGGATTGGACACACGAAAATGACAAAGCTCACGTCGGCCCATCAAAATCATCGAATAAACTAAAATCCACTAGTCGCTCTCAATTCACGATGCAACTGCAATTGCAGTTTACAAATTGCCGAACGAAACAGAACTGTCAAAACTGACGTCTTGGTTGGTCTTCGGGATTGGCTGGCTGTGTTTTTTTTGTAATGAAATTGGGTTTTACAGTCCCAAAACGTTAAGAATAGGAACGAAATGGAGGTCTTTAATAAGTTTTATTCGTCTGTGAGCAATACTGTGTCACAGTTATCTGGTGTTCTACCCGGTAATCCGGTAACTCGAGAGTTTGAAGCTACGCAACTCATCGCCAGCGCTGGGCCAGGTAAAGCAACTATACATACCAACTTAAAGTCCAATTTGTAACTATTGCCTTATTGGGCGGTCTGACAACAGAATTACCATTTCTATTGTTTGCAGGTTTACTATGGAAAATTTACAAAGGGTACAAGAAGTCGACGAAACAGGAAGCGTCAATATTTGTGTTCGAGAAAAAACTAATCGAAAAGTTTGCAAAAGCGGACAGAGATATTATGTTGGATACTCTGAAGCGTGGCATCATTCAGCTGACTAAGCTTCGGCATCCACAAATTCTTACTGTGCAGCACAGTCTCGAGGAAAGTAGGGAGAGCTTAGCATTTGCTACTGAACCAGTGTTCGCCAGTCTAGCTAATATTCTGGGCAACACGGAAAGGAAGTCAGAATCTCCCGTGCAGCTGAACGACTACAAGCTCTATGAGCTTGAAATCAAGTATGGTTTAATGCAAGTAGCCGAGGGGTTGGCATTCCTCCACAATGATGTTAAATTGTTGCATCATAATATCTGTCCTGAGTCTATAGTGGTGAACCAGCAGGGTGCTTGGAAAATATTTGGGTTTGACTTTTGTATTGCAAGTCAAAGTTCACCTGGAGCTGCCCCGTATTGGCCGTTCAATGAGTATTGTCAGGCCATGCACGCTTTAACACAACCGTCCCTAGATTACCTAGCTCCCGAATACATATTATCAGCATCCCACTCTGCAGCTAGTGATATTTACTCCCTCGGAATGTTGATATACGCTTTGCACAGTACAAATCATCAAACGCTTGGTAACATAGGGAGTGATTATAACAAGTTTAAGAAGTTTGTGAATGAGTTAAGAAATCTTCAAACGTCACGGCTGTCCTGCGTTGCTGAGGGGCTCAAAGAGTATGTAAAGTTGATGTTGAACATTACTCCCGAACTGAGACCTGATCCACATCAGTTCTTGAAGGTGAGAGAAAACTAGATTACTGCAATATCTTTACATTATGTTAAACAAAGTTGCGTCCCACCATCTGTCTCTCTGCATGTTTCCGCTTAGATCTTTCAAACTATGCAATAGATTTGTATGCAGTTATTTGACAGAAAAAAATCATGTATACAGAAATCTGTATTATATGCGGGTGTTACAGAAAACTCACATAAACTAGAGTGAGGACGGTTTGTTATGCCACAATAATTGTTACAATTAATGTAATTCCTATAATCTCATTTCAGATACCATATTTTGAGGATGTTGGAGTGAAAACCCTCAACTACCTTGACTCGTTGTTCCAATGGGACAACTTGCAAAAGTCACAGTTCTACAAAGGCTTACCACAGATCATACAGAAAATGCCTCATAGGATCTGCATCTACCGTATACTGCCATGTCTATCCAAAGAGTTTGTCAATTCTCCAATGGTTCCGTTTGTCCTACCCAATGTTCTTTTAATCGCTGAGAATTGTACTAAAACTGAGTTTGTGACATACATATTGCCAGTTTTAAAACCTGTGATGCTGATTCAAGAACCGATACAAGTTCTGTTAATTTTTATGCAGAAAATGGAGCTGTTACTTAAATTGACGCCAGCTGAAGAGGTTAAAACTGATATTCTGCCAATGTTGTACCGAGCTTTAGAGTCCGATGCACAGCAAATACAGGAGCTTTGCCTATCAGTGTTGCCAACTTTTGCATCTTTGATAGATTACCCCGCAATGAAGAATGCATTGCTACCACGGATAAAGAAGCTGTGTATGAACACGAACTATATATCTGTGCGTGTGAATTGTTTACTCTGTCTCGGTAAACTCCTGGAGCACTTGGATAAGTGGCTTGTGCTGGACGAGATCATACCGTTCCTGCCACAGATACCCTATAGGGAGCCAGCTGTGCTGATGGGGATTTTAGGTGAGGAAAAAACTTACTGTTTAAAATTAAAAAGTAAAGTTTTCAGAGAATGCAAATTGTATCTGTGGCTGTGCCAATTCTGAGACTTGTGAAATTACCTTGTGCATTTACATGTTAATCTTATAAGTGTACAAGTGAAAATCAATATTTTAAAATGCTTATTAATACTTGTGTTGTAATTTATTATAGAAATACAATTAATATTTCCGGTATAAAAAGTAGCCTATGTGCTATTCCAAACTTTAATTGATCTCTGTGACATTGATATTTTGATCTACATCCATTCAGCCGTCCTGGCGTGATTGAGGAACAAACATCCAAACTAATTAATATTAGTAAGATAAGGTAATATTAGATTATTGATGAATTATATTTAATTACAATACGGTGCGTAGTAAAACTTGCTCAGTATCCTCCTCAGAGATTTTTTCCGAAACTGACTGGTGCTAAAAAACCAAAAGCGGTAAATTCTAAAATTTCTGTCATTAACCACTTTCACATTTTCCCCTTCCAGGTATATACAAGCTGGCTCTAAGCCACAAGAAGCTCGGCATCACCAAAGAAGTGATGGCGACCAAAGTCCTTCCGTTCCTCATCCCGCTGTGCGTTGAAAACGGTCTGACATTGAATCAGTTCAACGCGCTGATAACCCTGGTCAAACAGATGATTGGCAAAGTGGAGACGGAGCATAGAGCCAAATTGGAACAGCTGAATTCTATACAGGATGAGTCCAAGTGAGTTTTTATTATGGAAGTGGGTACAAATATGGTACAGTTAAAACTTTATGCCTTATGGCGTTCATGGTTCTGTTGTTATTGTTATTGATTGAATGAATATATAAATTAGAATAATGGAAGCAGTAAGTTATATACTTAAACAATTTTATAACCTCAAAACCGTTTTCTACTGAATAAAGCAACTAGAGACTACATTTTGCACACCATTTTCCTGATGGATTTTTTTGTGACAGCGTTTTGAGTGTTTTGAGGTCATAAAAGTGTTTACCAAATGAGACAAGTCTATTTGAATGGACTTTACAGCTGGACAGTAAATTCCTATAGTGCTAATAATGTAAAAAAAGCTTTGCTGCTTAATGTATAGTCAAAGGGTATTAACTAAAAGTTGAGTGAGATTTCCGTCTCAAGACACTTGGATAGAAAACTGTCATTTATGATGCATTTTCAGAAGTGCATCTCACTTTAAATATGTTTTTTAAGCCCTTAGTATTTAGTCAATCTCCATATTGACGTAGTTAATTAGTTAAATAGAATCGATAACCGACATTTGTCCTAAAGATTTGTTGAAAGCCGTTTCTGCCTGGATTTTAAAGCCTTTATTTATGTTACAAAGCCCTAACCTAACCTAACCGCGGGTGTTTGTGGACAACTTGAAAAGGTGACTGACTAAGCTTAATACTAGTTTAAAAGAAGTCATTCACACAGACGGTTTTAAAAAGTCGTACCTGCCATTTAGATTAAAAGAGACTTTGTTTTAATTAAGTCTTAATTTGCATTTGCACATGTTAGCAACGGACAAAGGTGAATTCCCAGTTGATTATCTAAAGCCAACTATTAAGAGGCCATGTTTGATAATATCGGGAGTGATCCGCGACCTGGATCTCAATAACCATAAAGGCTATGGTCTGTTCTTTGGATATATTAAACTTGGTCATATTGCCTTGAGAGTGTTGAACGTGATAACACGATTAGAAACGAAATCTTCGATAGTTTTATTTGTCAAATATAACACCTTCTTTTGCGTGTTTTTGGTTGAATCTTCAAAACCGTACGATCTTAAATTTTTTGATTCAATAGTTGAGTATTTATATTAATGGTAACGTGGTATGGTTTATGAATAGCAATTATTCGAATTTGACGCTGCCATTAAAGCGCGTGCAAAGTATCTCCATCTCGCATTATTTTCGCGGAAGCACATAAAGCCATCCATTTTTATTATTGTATGGGGGTGGTTACTTCTTCAACCTCTTATATTTAATATAAGAAAAAGCACTTATGTTCCAAGATTTTATAAAAACTACTTTCCAAGTATTCGACTAAATAAGAGGTTGAGGTTGTAAACGGATATGTGTCCTCATGGAGACGTGTCCCTTGCCGCAGGGCGATGGAGCAGTCCCTGGGTGCGCCGGCGCTGGTGGCCCCCGCGGCGCCGGTGGACGCGCTGCTCGCGGCGCTCGAGCTGCAGCCCGACGCCGCTTCGCTCACCATGGAAGACAAGCAGAGGTATTTCAAGAGTTCTTGCCATACTCCGTTTCTTTTTTACAGTGCCGGCCGGATTATAGTATGGTCAAGAACGTCAATTCAGGGTTGATATACAAAAAATAGCTAAGTCGTCAATGTCAAAACAAAAGACTGTCGCGAATCACTTTTTGTATCGATATCGAGTATTAATGTATAAAAAAAGTCATGCCGACGTATTTACATTATTTTATAATCATTCGCGACAGTTGTTTTACATGTGATATTCCATCTAGATCTTATCTCCTACTTTATCATATCAAGTAATAAAATAACTCGTCAGGTAACTAAGAGGTAATACTTTGAATTAAGTGACTATACTACCTCATTGAAAATGGCATAACCTTCAGAAAATGATTACTCCTAATACTATCACAAACCAAACAAAATGTCAAGTGCTGCTGTGTGTACTGACGTGGATTTCGGAAATGAAATTGCATCGGTTTCTATATAATTTTATATATATATACCTCACGTAAAATGTTTAATTATTTATTTATTTTATTTCGTGGCCCGTTATTTTTTTGTCTATTATAAAATGATCGATATATCGATTAAAAAACATATCTTACACTAGCTAGATTGCGACAGTCTTTTGTTTTGCCGCAAAAATCCGAGCTCTGGTCATTAGAAATGTCAAGTCATTTGTAACTGACAAGAAACTCAACCTTATTGCTATATAGAATGTCAGATTGACTTTGGACCTACCGTGGGTAACAAATTGAAGTCTTTGACTGTACATACAAAGCTTATGTCTTTTCCGTTTGTTCATGTACAGTAAATGAAACTGATTCCTAGACCATTTTGTGCCTATAGTCGTCAACATATCAATCCGATCATCATATCAAGTCAATCCAATCATTATAAGGAGCTCAAAATCGTCTTTTTAGATTTATTTAACAATATCAATTAGTGAATTAGGTGTAAGCGTGTAAAAAACTTTGTTAAAAACACAAATATTTCACTATACCGGGATTTGAAAACGCGTCATAGAAAACAAAGCATTTCTAAAAATAACAGATGTGTAATACATTTTTTTCTTATCAATAATCTAAAGCGGCGTAACGGACATCGGTATGTACTCGTCCAACTTGTCCTTACTCGAACCACTTGACTTGACTCACTATCTTCCATGAATCTTGTCATACAATGGCATTACGTCATCCATACATATATATTACTTTCTGCTAAACTACTAAAATAAAGACAAATGACCAAGCCTTTATGACAAATGTTTCTGTGATCAGTGAAAGTATTTTAAAAGCTGTTATTTAACTTGTTATTTATGTATGTATAGTATGTATGTATGTATGTATGCATGGAAGCGTCAAATCTTGTAAGTTAAATTTGACCCACTTCCAGGTTTCCGATGAAGCTGAAAATTTGCATACATCTTTAGCTCTGATGTCAATACAAAAATATAGTACCATTGAGCTGGTCTGATGATGGAGACTCAGGGTAGCCATAGGAACTCCTAAATTACACATGATAAACCCGTCGTGTTAGGGCTTGTTAGAATCGTCTTGACAAGTAGATGACCACTGTGCAAAAAAAGTACAGTCGGCAGAAACTTATATTTCTTTAGACAAGTATGTTTATCGTTGTCTAGTACCCATAGTACAGTCAGCGTCATATAGTACGTAGCAGTAAAGATGACCAAATACTTGGAAACATTAAGAATGCTCATTAACATCGACGCAGCCTAAGTGATCAAATTGTTCAGGTCACCAGTGCTCAAATATACTACTGCACACACAACGGCAAATACTTGATTACATTCAAGACGCCGCTGGTAGCTTAGCATTCGAAGTAACCAAAAGTACGGAACACAACAGATTAGGAAAATGGACTTAATTACGTGCTTTATACGGTTCATTGGTAAAGTCCTCTTTCAATATACCTAACTAATCGGGGTTTTGCGGGTGGTAGCGATCCGGACGGACCCCGCACAAGGTCCTACCACCCGCAAATCCATGCCATCCATCCATCCATGCATGCATCCATGTGATATCCATGGATTTATTTCTCTAATGAGTTCATGGTGATTGTGGTGAGGATTCACTTCTTGTTCCAACAAGGTGTATTTCGCCAATGTCAAGTTTTAGACAGCCATTAAAAGGAAAAACCTGTTCTTGGGTTTGAGGTTATGATATGTATTCGAATGACAGGTGTCAGAATTGACATTTATATCCCTTTTACTATAGTTTCGGTTGACGTATGAATCTTTATCTCAAGGATCATTGTTAGGTCGGGTTAGTTGCTGGTCGTACTAAGGACCACCCTACAGAGCTTCAAACTGCAATTTATAGACTAATGTTCAAGATATTTCTAACAACTTTAGTTGATTGTACAAAATTGCTAAGAAACAATTATTTCAGCCAGTGGCGAAACAGGACCTAAATTTGCAGGCAAATTACGTTTTACGAGGGCCTGGTGGCTCAGAAAGCCGGATTTAACAAAAAAAACATGCGTTCACGGCTTTTTAGTGATGCATTAACCTTCCAAGGCGCGAGGCCAAAGGCTGTGGCTGTGGCCCACGTTGCCCACGCCTTACGCCGCTTCTGCTTTCACTCTAAATTTTAGTTTATAAGACTGAAATAGGACTACAGAATAGATAATTTCGGCGTCATATCGTCCCTTTACATTGTAAACATTGTATCTGATCGAATAGTTAGATAGGAAAAGCGCTCGTGTTCCCTAAATAATAAAGACTACTTTTCTATTTAACTATTCGATGAGATACGAGTTTGAGAAAGTAAAGGGACGATATATCAGTTCGCTTCCATTACCGGACGTAAGCCTCCCTCAAGAACCTGCAGGAATGCTTTGACTTCCGGTTCGTGGTCACTTGAGAACTCTTCAACTCCATTGGCCATCTTGTAATCGTTATAGTGGCACAAAAAGGTTTCCGAAAACTTTGTTTACATAGCATAAACGATTTAATTCGTAGTTAATGCTAAATAAATGATTATAAGCATATCGTAAACATTCCTATGATAAAATTTAGATGGATTTTATTTTTAAAGTTATTTTCATTCGGCAAATGTTAAGTTGTGTTGAGACTTAAAATTATGTTTCGGTTATATCGTTATTTACAGGTACAGGCATTTAAAGAGTTATTTGAATGAAATGTGAATATTTGGTCATTTATATTTGGTAAATTATTTAATTTTGATAATAAGTCTTTTATCAATTAAGTCTCGATTTTATTGTGTATAAAGGAGAATAATTTTAATTTCGACTTAGGTAAATGTAGGACTGAGGGTTATATATTTTTTTAACAATGCTCTGCTTAATCAATACGTATAAACGTACACAATTTACTATTAAATATATGTTTTGAGTAGAATATTATCGAGTTTGAATTACTTGTTAATTTTTATTTAAATAGATTAAATTGCGTGTATGCACTAAAATTTTGTAGAAATAGATTTTATTTACAGAGTTCCATTATTTTAAGAACACAATTTGATCTCTTATAAACTAATAAAAGACGTAAAAAACAAACTGTTTTACTTAAATTTTAAAAATAAAATACTGTAAATTCATAGACAATTCGATTGCTTTCTAAAATATAGCCGGCGGTTTCACTGGCCCTTACGATTTAAATATAACTAAAAGTGATAAATTATTTTTATTCCGCTGCAGTTTTAGGGCAAACGAATCTGGAGCCATAGACAAAATGCATTCGGCGTAATTAAAATCGTATAGGATCGACGAAAGCTGTCAGGTTGTGTCGAGCGCCTACGTCAATTCCATACATTTTATCAATTTCGAAAATCGATTACGTTAGCAACTTGTCTATACCCTCACAACCGCGTTAAAGTCATCACCGCCGGCGTCTAAACGATGACGCTAAGAATACCACAGCCGTCACAACCTGCAGTATCGCAGCCGTCTCGAAGCACGTCACGTAAAGATAGTTCTTCGCCAGCAACCAGGCCATCAGGAATACCGCCACGATCCCGTTGGCCGCCGTCATGGTGGCGGTCGTGTCGAACTCGTTGAGCGTGGAGTTGTACAGCGGCTGCTGCAAGATGGCGGCGGCGGCCGTGGCAAAGCTCGCGAACATGCACCAGATTAGGAGCAGGCTGCGGTTCTCCGACACGATTATACCTGGGAGAGAACGCCGTTACATGTAATTGCAACCAAGGGTTTAAGGAACCTTAATAGGTATTTTTTTTAAGATTGATCTAATCAAACAAGCTCTTTAACAAGTGTTGCAATGTCTAGTCCTACAAAAATAAGTACTATGAATATGAAATCAGGACCTGGGTTTTGAAATCGTGATAGTATCTACAAATATTTGAAAACTCGCGTGAATGCCGGGTGTCTTACAATGTCAAATGTCATGTGTTGACAATCGGGACGTCCCGCGTAAATTGGCATGTCTGGCAACACTAGCTTAAACGCCGTGGCGCAGTATGTAGGTTCACTGGTGTATCTACTGCAATAGGCTATTTGACAAGGTGAAAAAAAACGTAATAATTATGTATATTCATATAAATTATGAGTTTTAAAATCGATTTAAGGTATTCTTACTTAAAAAAAATGGATCTTTTATCCAAAAAACCACGATAAAACATGATAATTTTGTATCTGTAGCCATTTTATCGAAAACGGCGCCGAATCCATGATGACGTCAAGGGTCGGTAAATATCACAGATTATAGGATGTCTGTATATTCTAAATGACAGTTGACGTTTGTTTGTTTTTCTGGCTTTGCTATGATTAGCCAATATCAGTTTGTTTATGTATTGACCACTGACGTCACTGATTCCTGTGCGACGCCATCTTGCCCAAGAAAGCGTTTTGGCGGCATATTTTAAAAGTGAATTTTTATTTCCTTTTTTTAGACGAAATACATAAAAGAATTTAAAATTACCACTTTTGGAGTATTTTATTTATTTTATTTTTAAGTACTCAATAAACACCAACAAATAATCTGAGATGGTTTTCAAAAACCTGTCAAATAGCCTATTGTACACACAACATCACACCTAACTAACCATTAAAGACAGAGCAGAGAGAAAAAGAAAGGGATGTATACAGGGTGTCCCAAAACTCAACGATAATCCGCCAAGGGCTGATAGAGCACCTAAAAAGCTATCGATTTAACACCTATGTATGTTCAGCGATTTTCGCTAGTTTCGGAGATATTGATCATTTTAATCTGAAATTTTGTAATTTTCCCTTATGCCCATGTCACGAAAAATCATTAATTTCGTTATGTATTTCATAAGTTTTTCAGTGGTATCTTATATAATTATAATCATTACGAATTGGCGAAGTTTTTAAACCTATTTGCCCGTTTATTTTATCAGTATTTTTTTAAGTAATCACCTAAAGTTGTTTTTTTCATACAAAGTGAAAAGCAACCACTGGGACACCTAGTATGGAGAAACAAACTTTATGTGATTACTTAAAAAAAATACTGATAAAATAAACGGGCAAATAGGTTTAAAAACTTCGCCAATTCGTAATGATTATAATTATGTAAGATACCACTGAAAAACTTATGAAATACATAACGAAATTAATGATTTTTCGTGACATGGGCATAAGGGAAAATTACAAAATTTCAGATTAAAATGATCAATATCTCCGAAACTAGCGAAAATCGCTGAACATACATAGGTGTTAAATCGATAGCTTTTTAGGTGCTCTATCAGCCCTTGGCGGATTATCGTTGAGTTTTGGGACACCCTGTATATGTGTATTATGTCAACAACATACGCATTCTAGTGCGACTCTTTCATGCAATATTTCAGATTTCTGAAGTGTATAGCTAGATGTGTTGCTGTGTGTACGTGGCGCACTGGTGTCATATGTAGCGCACTGGTACACGATGTGGCGACTCTGACGTAGTGTGTGGCGTACTGGTGTCATAATTATGTAGTGCACTGGCACACGATGTGGCGACATTGGCATTGTATGTGGCGCACTGGCACACGATGTGGCGACGTTGGCATTGTATGTGGGGCACGGTGACATATGTAGCGCACTGGCGCACACGATGTGGCGACGTTGGCATTGTATGTGGGGCACGGTGTCATATGTAGCGCACTGGCACATGATGTGGTGACACTGGCATTGAATATAGTGACACTGGCGTTGTATGTGGTGACACTGGCGTTTCATGTGGTGATACTGGCGTTTCATATGGTGACACTGGCATTGTATGTGGGGACTACCGTCGTATTTGGTGCTAAACTCACCGTAAAAACCCATGGCTCCCGTGGCGCAGAACAAGGCACAGAGCCGTGCCTTCTCGTTGATGGACTTGGGCAGCACGATGCACAGCATGATGAAGCACAGCGCCGAGCCGTGCGCCATAGCCATCAGGCACGCCACCTGCAAACATCATGTGGTCACTTGGGAAATTTCTCTTAACCTTACATTCACGGTTCTGTGAGACATACGCCCTTTTTTCTAATGAGGGTAGTACAGCCGTCACAAGTTCAAGATGAAAAGATAAGTACTTTGTTTCGTATCAATTAAGTTGTAATTAAGCATAGTGAACGTGTTTGGCGTGTAAGTGACATATCGTAAGGCGTTCAAAAGGTTGAAACAACGCGCCTCAGAGTTAGTCGACGACGGAGGTTGATTTCTGGGTCCCTATGGAACTGTGTCAAAGTGATGGATTAAACAAATCGTATATAAACTGTAAGATACGAGTATGACTTGCTTTGACGTAGTTCCATATTGAACTAAAAATTCATTTGAGTCAACTAAATAATTTGATTTCTAGGCCACTATGGACTGGATGGCTAGGCCATAATGGATGTTAAAGTGACGTTGACAACCAAAACGTGAGAGACTTACCAATTTCACCATACGATGTTAAAATTAGTCAATGTTATCGACTGTTAGTTCATATATTTTGACAGCTGTTATCGTTCTAATCGTCTTTGGTGAAATTGGTACTTATCCTGTGATTTGGTTTACCTACTCAGTCAAATGGCATTCAACAAATGGTCTTGCGACTGAACGCCGATAATATACCTACTAAAAAAATGCTCCACTAGACTAGTCTGTTAAAGGCGTTAAAGCGACAAGGTACAAAAATGTGCAGCTAAGTAGGTACTTATATGGCCCACTGTACCTACTTAACGAGGACACACCAAGTACGGACTCATTGCTTGGTCTAGATAAGCTTTTGACTAAAAGTACAATAGTCAACATAACTTTGGCTTTAAAACAATATTTTACAGAAAATGGTGAACTTACCGACCATAAGTCCATGGTAGGATTTTTAATGGACACCAACGGCGCAAACATGACACCCAGCACAAAGATAGACACCGTCGTCGTCAGGTGCAGCAGCGCGTACAAGTAAAAGTTCAGATCCATCAGCATATTCACAACAGTTATGAAGTTCTTCTTCAACGAAGCTGTTCTTCTAGCAGTTCCTGGCGTCACCTCAGAGAAAACTATGTTTTGAGGAGCGTCGGTAGTCGTCTCCCTGTACAACGGCTGAGGCTGCGCATTCCTATCGATACTCTCCAGCTCCTGGTACCCACTAATCCTGCTGTAGCTCGTGACGTCCAAAGATCCAAAGTCAGAGGAAAACCGATTGCCAGAACTAAGGTTATCAGTGAAATCGCTGAAGTCTGATGAGAATCGTGGCTGGTTCAGCGGATTAGCTATGGTTGCTGCGTTCTTCTCCCTCAACTTAACAGCTGGATCCTCTATCTCTTTTACATTCTTCGACGATTTGAAGACCACCACATCAGTAGCATCGTCGTCCTGTGCTGTACTTGACTGAGGCTGCACGCTTCTTTCAGGATCTTCGCGCCTTTGATTGAAGATGACTTCGTCTTCGTCTTCCACAGCGTCTCTGAGCATGTTATAGGTGCTTCGGATGACGCGTTCTATGTAGATGGGTCTGGTGAAGGAGGCGAGTAAGAGGCAGTTCTGCATGATGATGGCGCCGTAGATCATGACCACGACGTGGTTGGGGTACTTGATGCTGAGGATCGCGACGAGGATGGGGATGAGGCAGTTGCCGACGGAGGGCGCCATGCGCACGAGCCGCTGCGCGGTGGTCAGCCGGTCCCGGAAGTAGTGGGTAATGATCACTTCCGTTTGTTGCCCGGTGAGAGCGTAGCCGGAACCTATAATATAAGTTGTGTCGGTCATTAGAATAAGGTTGAATCTATGTCTCCACTTTAGCCGTCACAGGGTAATGCAGGTGCTATATAGGGCTGCGAAATTTAGTCACCTCTTCTTTTTATTTCTATCTAGGTACCTACGGAAATATGGACGGAGTGAATGCTGACGTCATGTTTAAAACGACGACATTTATAAATAATGATGGGAGCGTCTGAAAATTTCGAAGTATTTGATTTCGAAATTGAAAATAACGAAATTTATAATTCCGAATGTTTACAACACCGACATAGTTTATTATCACCGAATTATCAAAATCCCGATTTTTATATTAAATACTGAGTGAGTATTATATTAAAGAAAATCTCTTTTTCGAATGTTACTTGTACGAAGTACGAATTGACAAATAAGTACAAATTAACTTTTCTCCGAAATTTATGATTCCAAATTTCATGACCCTGAATGATCAAAATCTAGATCGGTACCTAATATGGAAATCCTAAATTATAAAAAGAAACGATCACTGACACAAAAGTCAAGTTTAAGCATACATCGTTCGATACTGGTTCCATCCACTCTGGCTTTAGCCACAAATAAAGTGCTAACCGTGAGCGTAGCGAGCAGGTGCGTTAGGTTCAGTTATGACAGCAACCACTTACTTAACTATTTTTGATGAAATTAGAGCAGTAACCTACGAGTGTGAACTGAAAAGTAATAGCATAAAACCATCCATCCACCATCCATCCATCCATCAACCTATGATTTAACTTTACGGAATCGGCTGCCCAAATGTTCGGAATTATGACAATTCGGGATTCTGAAATGGCAAAATTAGGAAATTTAAAAAATCTGATTTCCGTCGTCGGAAATATGATAAACGGTACGTATAGTATTTTTCAAAGTAATATTTATATTTATTGTCTTTTGAAGTTAAACAGAAATTAAACGATCGTCATTTTGAATCTTTGTTAAACTCCAATTTATATTTGACATAATTCTGACTTTTTAGAATCAGAATTTCAAAGTTAGTGCTTATGAAATTCGGAATTACGTACGGAGCACGGACCGGAGAGGTAAGGTGTATTTTTTTCGGGAGAATATCTGACAAATAATGAGGGAACAGCGACAAACAAGCGCGACGACTCGTAAACGTGTAATGTGAACAATTTTATAAGTACTACATATCTGATAACATTTTAGGGTTTGGTTCAGTAACCGTTCCATTAATACTTACCTATAGCTAATAATAATAATATAATTTACGTAAATGTAAAGTAGGTACCTACCTAAATTGGTATTTTGTGGTAGTTTATTTCGAGAATCATGTGGTAAAATACAATTAATATTGATTAATCAATGACCAAAATTAAAACTACTAGGCAACACATGTTTGCACAGATAAAATGTAAACAGTCGTAAACTTCGGCATTGTTCCATTGAAACCTTTCATAAACATAACAATACATGGCAGTATGACTCGTTTCTATAGTCAATGAACTAGTAATAAAAATAATTACATACCTGCCAATATCCCCGAGAACACGTTCACAATGTGATCATTAGTGTTCGCATTTGTGGAGTAACTGGACAAAAGAATACCAGCCACGGTCAAACAAAGGCCAGAGAGGGCCATGAACCGCGGCATATTGAACATCTTCACGACAGCCCTACACCAGGACTCCAGGAGTAACCTTATTACTGTAGTTATCAAGGGCACTAAGGCTATATCGACGTCCCATATCCTATATCGTTCGTCTTCAGCGTGGTCCACATCTCTGATGACTTGTAATATTATCAGGCCGTACAGCGTTAAAAACCCGGGTACAGTGACGTGGTAGATTACGGCTGCGAACACTATTAACCACCCGTATCCTCCATCCGGGGGTGTTGGTCCTATTTCTGGTTGTGAAGCTACCACTCGGTCCAAATGGAGGTCCTCAACCCCAGTTCCACGCCTTTCCTGTCGTCTTGAGGGTGGATCGTGACTGCCGTCCATTATTTTCACACAATAAACAACACTTTCATCACGATAAAGTAACTACGAATGAGTTATCTGCCCGATACAAAGTGTTATCTTATCATTACCTTTTCTTGTAATCTTGTGTTCTAAATATTTGAATTGACCGCCACTATGAGCATGCTCTTTATTGCAAAATTGTATCGGTCCAAAAAAACATAAAAGTCCACTATACTTAAAGTAAATGAATATAAACTTAACGTGTTATTACTTTGTGTGCATTTTTAATAAGGTGCGATTACTTTAACGATAATATTTTTTTTATGACAGTGCGCTCGGAAATAATGTCGGAACGGTTTTCGAACGTGTTTTGGTAATATTATACTACCAAATTGAAAAAGTTGCGCTAAGCACGGAGCAACAGAAAATGCTACAAGATTGAGCTTGTGTGCGAGTGAAACAGCGATAACCTAATTTTGCCAAGACGCTTGTTTTAATTTAGTCGCTTAGTTTTAATGTGATTTCGCTCGAGCAACTCATAAAACGACGCTTTTATGTTAAAAATCCCGTAATTATCAATAATGCGGCGCTAATTCTCTTCTTACAGCGATAAGGTCGCGAAAGGGTGATGTTCTCTGTGATATCCCAGGTAGACATTGTTCGTTTTCTGTTTGGAAAAGTGTGTACGGTGTTCACAGTTGCGTGAAGCTCTGGGTATTTTAATTGGCCTGCATCCGTGAGTTGATTTGTGAACGAGATTGGGGCTTTGGTTGTTGCAGAGACGGTGCTGATGGGTGAGAGTGACAATGGAGACGGAATCCGTGCGCTCTGAACTGAGCAGTCGGTCGCGACGAAGTTCGAGGCACCGCCAGCACACTCATCGAAGTACCCGGTATGTTTATCTTTTGGATACCAATCGTTTCAGTCACGAAATCCACACTAAGTAGACAAATTCAACATAAATATGCCTGTTTAGGTAGAGTTTAAGTTTCAATCTCATTGGAAAATTCAGTTGAACTCTATTTTAAGTCATAGGCAGTATTACTGTCGAGTAGATACCTCTTAACCTAGATAAAACAGGAACTTGTTTGTTTGAATTAACTTATAGCAATACAAGTGTACCACACATGTTTATTGGGTACTTACATCAGTCACTCTAATTGAATAAGTGTGCAATAATTATACTTGATTTCAACTGGTTAATAATGTCAAGTAACTCAGATTAGAGGGGGTTTTAATGTATCATAAGGTAATAACTAGTGCTTAACTTACCTGTTTTTATTGCTATGCCTTTTTTTGTTGTTTTATGTTATAATATAATCCATTAGTTTTTGTATCTGGTTGATTGGAAGTGTGTACAAATTCTTATTGGAATTAAATAAATGTCATTGGAATTTTGTACATTTTTGTTGCAGAAGTACGAAATCACAAAGGAAAGACTGTGGAGACGGCATCATGGCACCTTTTCAGACTAGTGTAAACATTAACCCAGACTCAGGACGTGACGGGCAAGAAGTTATCGAAGTCCAGATCCTCCCACAAGATGAGAACTGGGGCGAGAACACAACTGCTGTCACTGGCAACACGTCCGAAGGTTCACAGTCTATGGAAGACGTTAGTAACTGGCCCATCGAGTCTGATAGTGGGATCAGTTTTGTGTGCTCAAGATATTTCGGGACCACCATAGCGATGGGGTTGTCTTTTGTATCATTTGTGAGTCCTTTGGCTATGGTGGTGCTACCGAAAATAGGATTTTTCCCTGGACTGACTGATAGCTTGGTTATTCAGCCGAGCCAAAGAATGCAGTTACTTGCCTGCACAGCAGAATGCAAGGGGATCTTGCTATCACTAGCGTTTAAATTAGTACTATTGGCTATTGGAGTCTGGGCCGTGTTTTCAAGGTCCCGCAATGCTATATTACCAAGAATATTTGTGTTTAGAGCCATGACTTTAGTCATCCTGGCGGTTTGCACGTTCTCGTATTGGTTATTTTACATTGTACAAATAACTGAAGCTACAAAAGCCTTAGCTTTGGGTGAAGAAGCGGTTGATTACAATGCCCTAGTGGCTTACGGGTCAAGTTTTGCGGATACCCTACTTTTTATACATTATGTAGCTGTTATACTCATGGAGATTCGGCATTTGGAACCTGCTTATTATATAAAGATTGTAAGAAGCCCTGATGGAGAAAGCAGGTCTTATTGCATTGGGCAACTTAGTATACAACGGGCAGCAGTTTGGGTTTTGCAGAAGTATTATACAGAATTCCCGATTTACAATCCGTATTTGGAGAAGATTCCCATATCAAAGTCGCAGAGGAAAGGGCAGTCCAGTATTAAGTTTTATGAGGTGGATGGGTCCAATACTAATGCTATACCAGGACAAGCCAGGTTGGTACCTTATATTTCTTGTACAGTCATCAGCAATAATATCAGCCCCCTATGTCACCATCCCGTCAATGACTGATGACAGGTGACATTTCAGTGTACATGGCACAGTTCATATGATACCCAGTGATGTATTAGTGAGTTTGTATAACAAATTGTCACCTGTCACGTGTCATTGTCAACATGGTGAAACAGGGGGCAGATAACAGATAGGCTCAAAAATATCTACATGGGTCTATAATATAGATAGACCAAGATAGACCAAAATAGACGTTAAACAGTTTGCCATTATTATTTCTAGTTTTGATGTGATTTAAAAAAATATTTTTTTTTTTTAGAAACTTATTTTTTCAGATGTTATTATATAACATCTGAAAAAACTTCTTTGACTTAATAATTTAGCTAGCGTGTATTTTTATGTAAAATTGTGTACGTCTGAAAAGACAGGTTTTGGCGAATCTAGTTTTAAGCATTAACACTGTGCAACCTCACCCAATTCCACGCAATAAAGATATTACTTACTTACTTACTAAAATATAGGCTATGTTGGTTTATACCAACATAGCCATCTAAGAAATTCTGAACACTTTACAGTTTCAGCAGTCTAAAAATTATGAAATAATAATGATATGAACAAAGAAATTACGACCAAAAAAGATCAACAGTAACAACTGGCTCCCATGTAACTCATGTAATAGATATTTTTAGGCTCACACTTGTTACATTTTATTGCTGACAACTGCAGTTATTTAATTATATTTGGGAAAGTTTATTTATGATGATGACTGAATGATTTTTATACTAAACATTGCAAAGCGATTTTGTTCTTATCTGTCGAATATATATTTCATGATAACCACTAGAATTAATCCATCTAACTACTTGAAAGATTTTTCCAATAATAATATTCTCACTGCATAGATTTTTAAAATCCCATTTCTCAACAAAATATGAAATTACCGTAGAGATCACCAAAACAGAAATTAAAATCGGTCCTGAGTGATCCGATATGCACTGTGACGTCATGTAACATGTCGGCCATATAAACTCCATGTTAAATTCTGTTTGGCCAGAAAGAGATAGGAACAAATATTGATTGGCTTAAATATTGGTTATTTTTATAGCTATTCAAAATATTTTTCTCAACTGTTTAGAACATGAATCAGCTTTTCTTGAAGCTGCAAAATAGTCATGAATATTCTCTATGGTTCGTTGTCATTGGTCAGGTCGGCGACGGGCTCGGTGGCCAGCCGGCGACGCGACTCGGCGTCCGCGCACAACGAGCGCTACTACGAGGAGGCGGAGCGCGAGCGGCGCGTGCGCAAGCGGCGCGCGCGGCTGCTCTCCGCCGCCGAGGACGCCTTCGCGCACGTGCGCAGGGTCCGCGTCGCCGCTGCTACCGGTGAGCGACGCTTACGAGTACTTACTTTTAGATGTGCCAGTGACGCAATAGGGTATATGACAAGAGTGAAATTAAATTGTTTTTTCATTAACAATAGATAAATGGGTCATTCTACTTTTTAGCGCATAATAATCATTGGTGAAATTAAAGGCAGTTTTAGACATTTTTTTCACGTAAATTTGACTTATATTGAAACTGGAACAACTAAATTTTATAGTTCAAGATAAAACACTTTAAATTTATTGATATTTTATCAGGAAAAGTTGGTAACACAGCGGTAAATACACTTTTTCCATACAAATGGCGGGGACATGCGTGACCACTATGTTACCTACTTTAAAGTTAATTATAGTGACTTTTTAAATGTAGTTATTATTTTAAATGTAAGCTAAGTTGTGTAACTATTTCAATATTAAATTACAAAACCGAGCACTTTAACGTTTTTATAAAAATATTATTTGAAGAGCACTTGTCAAAAAATCGACCTGCGCTTAAAAGTAGAATGACCCAAAGATTTTTAAATTAATAAAATCCAACATTAAGGACGCTGTTTGATTGTGACGTCACAAGATAGTAATCCCTATAAATTCCATAGTAACGAAGCGTTTTTGATGTTTCAAAAGAAGCTGATTTGACTTTAGTCAAATACCGTATTGGTTTATAAACGAATCGAATAGAAACGCTAATTAGCGTAATGCATCTTGGCTAGGGACTCTATTTCTTGAAACTTTGATGAATTACAAGACATTGACAGCAGGAATCATTACGTAACTTCATATGCCCGACGGGCAAACTGCTCAGGAACAGGAGCCCCGCCATGCGGGGCTCCGTAAATTTTACTGAGACAGAACTAATATTTAAAAAAAAACAATCTTGTTATTTAGTGATATAATCATTCTACCACTAACCCGCTGATGACCAGTGATCGGAATAGGTAGTGCAATTTCGGGTGAATGACCTCAAACATTATAAATAATATAGATAAGACCCGGGATTCCCGGATTCGTATTTTTATAAATAATATGATAATTATTCAAAAAGGTTTCTTGTTTGCAAGAATGTCAAAATTAAAGTGTCTACATAATTTCGTCAATACCAACTTTGTACTAGCAGTATAATAATTGTCAAAATTATAAATAAATAACTTTTTTGAGCTTACTGTGGGGCTAGGTCAATCTGTGTAATGTCCCCTGATATTTATTATAAACCAAACACAAACTTTAAAACTTTTCAAAATGAAAATCCGGGATTGCAAGTTATATCCATACTAAGCTTACGCACCGAAATCCCGTGAAATTGCACTACCTATTCCGATCACTGCTGATGACTTTGATTATCGGTGACGGAATATCTCCGTGTGAGTTCCTGAATGCTATGTTAATACGGTTGCGGTTGTCGCAGGAGCCCTGGGCCCGCGCGAGGCGGCGCAGGCGGTGTTCCCGTCGCTGGCGCGCGCGCTGCAGAAGTACCTGCGCGCCACGCGCCAGCAGCCCAGGCACTCCGCCGACTCGGTGAGTGTAGCCTCTGAATGACTACCACAAGTTGATGAGTAATGGTCGACGACGTACACTATGTGTATAATTCCGAATTTATCAAAATCCCGAATTTCATAATTCATAGTAAAGGTGGAAATTACACCATATCATGCTATGACCGTGCTATGAACGTATTATTCCTTAGTATTAAAATGTTAGTCGGTGACAGAACGGTCTAGTGGGCATAGTCTCATACTTTTCAATACAAAGAATATTTTTTTGTCTGACACGTTCATAGCACGGTCATAGCATGATATTATGGTGTAATGGGTTTCCACCTTAAGACTAATTTTTTGGTATCACTTATAATATGAATCAAACCTAACCTAATAAATGCATGTAATCTAAAATAGCTTATGGGAAAATGAAAATTCGGAACAAAAAAAAATGCATTTCAAGGTCGGCGACAGGTAGTAATTTTGTCACGAAAGTATAACGTGGATAAATAAAAATCACGTGACAAAAAGTATAAAAACTTTATTATCACTTAGCCAGTTTAAACTTAACTTGAGCCTTTTGGGGTCCAAACTTTAGGACGGTGGGGACCAGGAGCACACCGTATTTTTAAAGATATGTCGAAGCGCCTGATCGACGCAACCAGTGACAAAAATGCTGGCCTGTACAAAGGTCAAGCATTGCCATTCAACGTGGCAATGCTGCCACCATTTTAGGGACAATGCCCACTGGTAGCGGTTTGTTAGATTAGTGTAGTTTTAAGTAAGTTTGTAAGTTCTTTCGTTTGTTTTTGTTTGTCTTTAAATGCATAGTACACAAATTGACCTAGTCCCAAACAGGAATTTTGCGGATGCATATTTTTTGACATTTGTATTTTTGGATGCGGACGCAGATGTTTTGAGACTTGCTGAAGTTGGTCAAAAAATAGATTTTTAAACAGATCATTTACCGAAGTTACAGAAAAATTTAATAAGTCAAATATATCAATAGTCAAGGTTAAAATTAAATATCCGCACAAAGTTGCAAAAATATGTACACAATGTGGTCTATGTGTACTACACATAGACCTTTATATGCGCAACATTCCAGAAAGCTCAAGGCTTGTATTATGGGTAACTACTATATAACCATATAATTACATTCATACATAAACAAACACCCAAATACATTGAAAACATCAAAACCCAGGAACAAATGCTCGCATCCATCACAAATATTTGTCCTTAAGGAATCGAACCATCTAACTTCGTAGGCGCTACTAACTAGGCTAACAACATCGCAATAAGGATGTATGAAGCGATTCGAATTACATTTCATGTACAAAAATACATGCAGTTTTCGTTATCTTGGTATTTACATTTATAAGAAGCGTGATAAAAAAGATAATGATAACGACGGACTACTTTACACATACGCGTCTCACGTCTGTTGATCTAGAGAGGTTTATGACGGATTAATATAACAAAGATTTTTTTTGATAAGTTTGTTTTTTAGCATAAAATCAGGTCTCGACGCGACAAAAACTAACGACAGGAACATCGATATTATGTCTATTGTGTTGTAAAAGCAACAGTTTAAAAATATCTATAAGTATTTTTATCGTTGTTTAGTCCCCATAGTACAGTCGCAGAATGAAAAGGTTGACCACCTTAAGATCTGTTTTTGTTTGCTCAGTATAAATTATCAGCATCTGCTTATCGACCAAGTATGACACATTCCGTCACAATGAATGTAATTTCACTACATGGCCCACAGATACATGGTTACCATGGTCACGTATAAACAACGGCCACTATTGGTTCAAACTGAACTCAAGCCTTTATTGGTAGTTACAAAAGTGTTACGATGGTCACGTATAAACAACTGCCACTATTGGTTAACTGAACTTGGTCTTTTTTGTTCATTACAAAAGTATTGCTATGGTCACGTGTAAACAACAGCCACTATTGGTTCAAACTGAACTCAAGTCTTTATTGGTCGTTACAAATGTGTTGTTATGGTCACGTATAAACAACAGCCACTATTGGTTCAATATTATTTATCTCGTCTGTTACCCAGTTTAAAAAGGTAACATGTGCTTGCAACGCGTTAATTCATTTATTTGAAAACTGGTCAACCTTTTCGTTCCGCGACTGTACCTGCTTAGATTGGGACTGTTCCCTGGCAGCTCTGATATTCCTTAAAAAAATAAACTTCTAAATACTGATCTCTCTGTCTAATCGTTATCTAATTAACAGTTTAATATGCTTGTATCGCCAGTATTTCTTGGCCGATTTTAATTTCACTGTTGGTGAATCCTTCCTCTTGAAACACTCTATCTATTAAAAAAATCCGCATCAAAATCCGTTACGTAGTTTTAAAGATATAAGCATAAATAGGGACAGACAGACAGCGGGAAGCGACTTTGTTTTATACTATGTAGTGACGCGATTAAAAAAAAATCATGCATATGCAAATCAGAAGCTACACATCAATTTATGAAACAATTTATTTCCAGGTCCTAGCGCACCTAGCGCGCTGTCTCTCCCAAGACGCCTCCCCCCGCGCCTTCCTCGAACCCTTCCTCGTGGAGGGTCCAGTTCTAGCGGCAGACCAGGAATCCAGGCCAACACAACGCTGGTCCCTAGTCTCCGACGAACTCCTGGCCAGACCACTAGCAGACAACATAGAGTTCCAGCTCAGACAAGGAGATATCTCTCTAGTTTGTACCATCAAGCAGCTGCCCAAGTTTACCCTGATGGAGGAGGTGGTAGACCCGAAGAGCAACAGGTTCGTTTTGAGGCTGAATTCTGAGACGTCTGTCTGACAGGAGGAGTTCTTGTGCAGGGATGATCACAGGTTGGTATGACAGTAGGATGTCTTTTAGGTTAGTTGTGATAATTTTCTTTTCTTCTTGTCACCCGCGCCTCACTATCTCATTTGACGTGCATTAATGGTCAAAATGTCAACATTAGCACAGTGTAAACAGTAGTTCGTCTGCGAACAAAGGTATATCGCATAGAGTTTGCATTGCTTCGACCCGACAGGACTCACCAACCCTGTTTAGTCGGGGCCGCGTTTAGCTGCGTGCGTATTAAGCATAGCGTAGTAAGCCTGAGTGGCAATAGGTAACAGAAACTCCTAAAGGACTAGAGACGACCAGACGAGCTGGTTTTTTATTTATACTTTGACATTACAGAGCGAAAGTGATGACTCGATATGAATGTGGAAGAAGCGAAAGAGATTCGTCAGGATCGTAGCAGCTGGAAAAAAGTGGTCTGCCTACCTCTCTGGGAAAGAGGCGTGATTTTGTATGTATGTATGTATTTATGTATGTATGTGTACTTTGACATTAGTAGTGGGGTGCGTGTGAAATTAAAACTCCATGGCGTTGAAAATATTAACGGACGGCGAAGTATTTTTGTCATGATTAAATTGCTTTAGTTTCTAGCATATTGTTCGTGAAACAAAAGCCCTTAGACGTTTTTAAATGATGTTTTAAACTGTAAGTAGCACTTGATTGCATTTAGGGAATGCAATATAACCGGCTATTTACCGTTTTTGTATGAAAATAACCGGTTAATATCGGTTATAACCGGTTTTTGCATTCCCTAATTGCATTAGCCTCGAAAATAAACCGTAGAAGTAAACCATATTTTCTGTGCAATCATGAAACTAAATGGAAATGACAAAAAGAACGAAAATGTGAATTGGTAATTAATTAATAGGGTTACGCTTGAATCGACGACACTCAGTTCATAGAATGATTAAGTTCGCCGAATTTTCATGTACACGTGCCGGAGTTCGACTTTTTTGGTGGTCACAATTAACCTAACCTACGTAACGCATGCTTAAGATAACCTAAAAACAATAAGGTTTTAGAAGAAAATGGCTTTCGATGAAATGATTCGTTCGATCAAGTGGGTGTTAGTGATTCAAGGGGAATGATATATCGTCAGTGAAACTGCAAAACCGCGTAAGTAACATTTATAATAAGGAGCAGAATGCCCCTTTTTAATTACACTGTGAGGTTTATTTTGCTCTAGCATAAATTTATTAGTTACGCGGAATCGGTATCACCGACGATATCATGTTTTCTAATGAAATAATGATGTTGTGCAAAAGATGCTGGATGCATTTTTAATTGGTCGACTGCAGCTACTTAACTCAATTGTAAAGTCTGATTTTTTTACAAGCCATTTTGTAAACGAATGCATTTAAATGTAACTTAAATTAATTTCGTTATTAGATAATATGTACATTTTTGTGTCATATTTTTATAAGTATAGAGTAGTCTAGAATAATCATAGGAGATTATGCACAAATTTAACTTTATTGTTAAGTAGTTAAGGTTAAGAATTCAGTGATGGTTTGCCTTTTATGACATTTTGTAAAAAAAACTTAAGCTTTAGGTACTTAATAATTATATTAGCTTTCTTGTCCTTTAAAACTTAAAAATCTAGATTAATATGTGAACTGATATCTAAAAGACAATATACACTAGTACATACATAGTAATCTAACATATCTATTACATTAAATAAACATACTCTACCACATAGTGTTCAATAGACAGATATTTTTGGTATCTCAGCAGAATTCTCAACTCTACAATAAATTTGTATTCTACAACATAAAGTTTATAAGCGCCTAGTATTTTTGTAAAGTATATCTAGTTGTCATATCATAATGTTAAGGTATTTATTCGGTAGGGAAATATCAATTGCTAATGCAAACGGCGCCTGCGTAAATAGGCGGAGCACGTTTATAGAATAAATTACGGACAATCTAGATTTTCGCTATTTTAAACAAGATTTGAAGTTGAAGTAAGGTTAACTTCGTTGGAACTGGAAAAGCGTAAAATCTAAACTAGCCTATTTAAAAATTGAGGCCAGAGTATTTCATGACAATGACATGTGACAGGTGACAATTCGGTATACATTGCAAAGTTACGCTGATACATCACTGGGTATCATATAAACTGCGTCATGTACACTGAAATGTCACCTGTCACCTGTCATTGTCATAATGGTGAACATAAGCACCACATGTCATAATTTAACATGCTAAATAATTATATTGGCAGCTACTCTTTTTTTTTGTGAATAAATTGCAGATTATCAAGGCTGGTTCCCAATTCGAAAGACTGCTTTTTATACAATTATATTGATTGAAAGATTAAGGTTGTGCACGTGCGATTGAATTATAAAATCAATGTGTTATGATTACTTATGACTTATGATAAATTAGGAAAAGTGCAATTTACGTGTCTATGTGACCAAAGATTGCTTGGTATTTTGTGTAACATATCAGTGACGGAAACGGTTCACTTTTGCGCCAGACGTGTTTTTATATAAAGCTAATGTTATAAACGTGTGAGAAGGGATAGCTATATAGTTGAATAGGATGGAAGAGTAGGTTTCATTAGGATTCAATTTCGTAACATCATCCTATCAATACGTCTAGATTTCAAAATTACTTTGTATCGTAATGCCTACATATAAAAAACACCTTTTTTTTTTAATACCGTATCTCGGATATGACTAAAACTTAATATGAACAAGTTTATTATACTTCTATTATGACTGCCTTACTATCCTGTCATTATTTGTTTATCTGATTTTTTTAAAGACATTTCGATTTAAGTCATATTAGAATTCAAACGTTTTGGGAATCAAGACGTTTTGGATCAGTCGTTGCGAAATCTCGGGTATTTTAAAAATGAGGCAATTATGAATTCAAGGCGTTATGTCACTAAGTTAACTTAAGATTAAGTCCAAATATCAAGGCATTATGAAATTAAGTTAAATCGTAATGAAACCTACTCGGGTGGAACACCAAAAAAAGGTTTATAATAAGAATTAATTTCGTGGGATGATTGATTAATTAAATTAACAACCCTATTTAAATTCTGCCCTACTTAAAACAAATGGCGGTATGTCTGACAAAAGTCCTGTAGCAAATGCAACCTTATTACTAACGGGAGAGGGTTGCAATTGCTTTGGCTGTTGAGTTTGAGATATCGCCTTTTAGCTTATGAGGGTAGAATTGTCCGACCTAGATAAATGTTGTGAAGCATATGTATTGCATTAAGGGTATATGGCTGCGTCTATATCGCGTGTCAACTGTGGATAAAGCATCCGTCACTTTTTGACACGTGTACTTATATACCTGTCAGAAGGTGACGGATGCCTTATCCAAAATTTATCACGTGATAAACGCACCCATATTAGGCCCCCAGATAAAATTAAAATCTTTCATCTTCTTTTAAATGGAATGGAAACTACCACCGGGTCCGATGTTTTTTTACATCAATACGGACTGGTAGTTATCGCGGCGGTTGAAAAACCCGAACATTCGCCCTCCTACACAAGCTACCATAATAAAATATCAGGTAAGACTATAGTAGTAATAGGTAGGTTGGACAATTACCAAGATTGCTAGCCAAGCAGTTTTGATGCTTGTGTGATAGGTTATGCGAGAAATGCTCAAAAATTCAGCCTTATGTAAATTGCTTGTGCCTGCTTTAGGAGTAAGGTAAATTGACATTTTCGTATAGATTTTTAGAGGTAATAAAACAAAACACGTTTTATAAAGTTGTTATTATAACAAAGCAATTAAATTAAATTAAAATATGACACTTTTATATAATAATTATTTATATTTTAATTTCTGGTAAGTAACTAAATACAATCTCAATAGTTAACTCATGTATGAAAATATTTTAGTATATTTTTTAGTAAATTTGACTTTTATCTATATTCCTTTAGGACTTATTTTTATATTCACGTGTATGTAGTGTACATTCTAGATCATTTTGTAACATACGGAAATAAGTATTATATAAGTATAAGTTATACTCAAGCGAAATCTCATAGCACAAAACTTTGCCTGATTGAACAGCACAAAGATTTGATATAATCTGTATGAAAATTTGTACACTTTTGTATTTTTATCAAATATACAAAGTGAATTTTATTGACTTTATTATTTCATTATTTTCCTCGGTTTCTCACATAATAGTCCGACAAGTTCTCGCGCGACTGTCCCTTCGGAGGGAGGCGGGGGATGCTAGTAACCTTTCCCCTTCCCCGCTACACACCTGCCCCCTCCGACGCGTAGATGCCCCAGTCGCAGATTCAGAACTTTGGTTTGGGAGTGGCTTGGCGCTGTTTTTTTTTATGGTGAAATAATTTTTCGAATAGATAGATGGGTAAAAATTAGTGACCGACCGAAACATGTTATTTCACCATAAAAAAAAACCGAAACCGAACCTTTTATAAAAAAAAAAAGTCGAAAAAATGTTAGTAAGCCCGTTTTTTTCTAAAATTAATATCTCGCCGACCTATAATTACAGGTTTCTACTTTCAAAGATTTATCACAATGAAATTTCAGCACAGTTACAGATGACGTATGTTTGACGTTAACCAACAGTTTCGTTACGGTGACAAAACTCTCTTTAACTGGACATTTATTTTGATTTTTACCCAGATACAAAATTCGCGCTCTCTTTATAATTATTAGTATAGATAAAATACAATATACGCCACTAAACTTGCCAGACATGTTAACGCAACCCTGGATCCAGATCCGCCACTGGCCACTGTAGATGTATGGCAATGCCACGTCATAGAGGGTCGCGCATGAACTTGTCGTATTATATTAGTAAATTGCTTAAAAATAAAAAATGTTTATTTAGAACTAAATAGAAACTGTGTTGCATTAAATATAAGATACGTTTTTCTCTACAGGTTTTTTTCCATTAGGAGTAAAATTAGATACATCAATAGCATTACCTGTAACAATTTACTTTTATCACAGTTATCTTTGATTTATTTACATTATTATTAATTTTTCGTTCCCTTTTATTACTGTTCATGTACGGTCACGAGCGTTAATTTGGGACCCATTTCAAGAAAAATATGCTTGAAGTCGTCAATGTCATTAGAGATGTCAAGTCATTTGTAACTTTTAGGAAATTCTACCTTATTGTTGTAGAATGTCACATTGACTTTAGACCTAAGGTGGGTACCAAATTAAATCTCGTGACTGTACAACTGACCACGCCTTGCTAGATTCCTGTGACGTTTACCGGAAGCTTATTCGATTCTAAACACTATATTATCTGGCCTGCTTTGAAAAGCCTCATCATCATCAGCCTGTAGTCCACTGCTGGACATGGCCTATCCCATTGCACGATAAAGAGCACGAAAAAAGTCTGTAACTTAAATCTAAAACGGTAACGTACTACTACTCATCGGTAAAATAGTATACGCCGTCGCGGGCGCATATATGCTCCTAAGAGTAGCGCTCCTAGATTGGTACTTAGGCAGAAACACGAAGAACCACATGGCCACCATAGAAAGAACTATGCAGAACGAGACGCCGGCTATTGCGAGGCCGATGTAGTGTCTCTCAACATGACAGATGAACTGGCTCTCCTCTAAATCGAAGATACGTTTGTTGTACAAAACACGAGGAGTGCCGCATCTGAAAATTAAAATAGTAAGTATTCAGTAATGTTCTTCGTAACTGAACCACCTTATTAGCAAATGAAATGCCCGATATTATGGGGACTTTTAGAGCTGGTATCTTCTAAATGACCCCATCAATTTCCATTAAACCTAGCTAAGAGTTCTCCAACGAGCACAGAGGCCACCTGCCCCCTATTTCACCATCTTGACGACGGGACGTGACAGGTGACAACTCGATATAATACTGATACCTAAGTTATACGCTTTTACGTCAGTCGGTTTCATATAAGCAGCGCCATGTACACTAAACTGTCACATGTCACCTGTCATTGTCAGGATGGTGAAATAATGGGCTGATGGTAAATGGGATCATTGACCCATAGACAGTTTGCAATGTAACATTGTGATATTTTTTGTTAAGACTGCGCCGAGCGTACGCCGGATGTACAGTGGCGCCCTCATTACTTTTATTGTGATTTCTAATAAACTAAAGTATTTTCTTGAAATTGGACGGTTGTTTTTGTACTACAAAAGAAAACACAACTTATAGGGTACATCACATACTTTAATAACAATTCACCTTCGAGTTATCAACTTAACGGAAAAAAGTGGCCACCTTTCCCGTTAAGCTAACTACTCAAAGGGTAATTGTTATTTAAGTTTGTTACGTATCCCATAAATTGTGTTTGTACTTGCACTACAAAAACGTATCGTCTGATTGCAAGGAAATTCTTTAGTTAATTAGAAAACACAATAATAGTAATGAGGGCGCCACTGGACGCTCGACGTTTGCTCGGCGCAGTCTTAAAGAAATAAATCTTTTTTGTCCGTAGGGACTAATTCGGAACTAGTCTGATATCACTAATTGAGGTAAACATTCACATTGAAATGAAACTAAGTTTGTTTCTCAGAAGTGTCGAATAAAACTAAATATTACCTACATTGCTGGTAGAGAAAACTAAAAATTAGTTGCGCCGTATTATGACGGTTAATTATTATGTACTTTTACTATATAATCTCTATTATGTTCGTATGGAAGACACAAACATACTAACAGATGCAGATACTTTTAATATGCATTAATTTATGGTTAATTGGAAAATAACAGCGACTACTCTGGTCTTACTGTACGTATCTACACTATTGGCTGTCGCAACGTCATCACGTACGATTACAGATTTATCTCTAGTAGGTAGAAACGTGTTAATCAAAGACTATGGGAACGCGTGCAGATGGCTGTGTCGGATACATAATGAATACATAGATTTAGATAGTAGGTGTATTACTAGTATGTCGCATAGATAACGGCGGGCAAACAAGCGATAATGCAACGCTTTGTTGACTAATAATCTATTAACTCACTTTGTTCCCTTTTTATGGCTTATAGAAGGCAAATGAACACAGGTCACCTATAGGCCTCTCGACTACATTAAACAACATTGCTGTTGACATGTTATCGTATTGTCAATGTTTTGATAATACTTATTTACTTGACAGTAATGGCGGCCCAAAACACGTGAAATAGTATGTATGTACATATGTAAATAATTTATTGTACAAACTAGAGATAACAATTATAAAAGAGACAAAAATATAACAGGGATATATGTGTATGTGTGAAAGGCGGGGAGGAGGATATCGTTGTGGAAAAGAGGTCCTGAGTCTCACGGGTCTCACGGGGCTATACAATCGGCAAAAGCAACCCTGACTCACCATAGAACTGTGTCACAGTGATATTTTGTTTGAGAATTCTTACGATGATTTACACTCGCGGTCAAATAATTCGGGTCAGAGTGCGTTTTTCATACAAACGAGGCTATTTCGAAGCCTTGGTTCCTCGCCAGAGGATGCTTGTAGTGAAATCTGATGATGGATACCCCGAGCATCGATACAGGACTTCCAGAGTGCCTAGGACACCCAACTGATTGAATCTGCGGCTAACGCCGGAATTGTGCATCTTCAGAAAAACATCTAAAATGACAATAAAATGTATGGAAATCCAAATGCTGACCCAAACTCTCTCGCTGTGGTGTCAACTGATTGTGCTATCAGTTAGGTATCTTAAGAACTTTTGACCTCCTCTATTGAACCTTGGAGTATCCACCATTAAACCTCACTCAAAACAACCCCTGGCTAGGGACCAAGGCTTCGAAATAGCCTCGTTTGTATGAAAAACGCACTCTGACCCGAATTATTTGACCGCGAGTGTATAATGTCACTGTGATACAGTTGTCGAGTTCTATTTCTAATGCAACATTAGTCCGAATTTTATACCACCTTAACCGGAAGTGTTATTTGCGAAATTTAAAAGCTGTCCGACTTGGCTATTAACCGGTGTATCTATAAGACAAAACTACTTGGCCTAATTAATATTAAACTCCTGTGAAACTTACCTCAATTGGTCGTAGTCCCTCTCAGATATCTGCAGTTTTCTTAACCAGCTGATGCTGCAATCGCAAGCCCAGGGGTTTCCCTGCAGGTCCAGTTTCATCAGCTGTCCAAAGGGCTCCGCTAACCTCTCGTCCAGCGTCGTCAACCGACACCCAGTCAGAGACAACTCTTCCAGAACAAAGTCATCAGCATCGTCCAAGACTTCTCTACCAAAGGAAAGACTACTGAATTCCGTCAGGTTCCTATTCCTTGCCAGCTCAAGTTTTACCAAACCGTGTACATTCACGAAAGTAAAATCAGCCACTTCTCTAATAGCCAGATTGTTTAACTTTAATTCTTTTAACGCGGGCAATTCTGCAAAATCATCATCGGATATCTCTTCAATAGGATTATCAGATAAATCCAAGTATTCCAACGTGAATGGTATCTCGAATATATCTTTCAGATTGTTATTCGATATCGTCAGTCGTTTTAAATCATACGGCTCTGCGAAGAAGTTGTCAGGAACTATGTTTAAATTAATCCCACTTATACTTAGGTATTTAATGCTATGCGTCAATCCAAACCCTGATCTATCGAATAGATTAATCTCACTTAAACTCGGCCCGATGTTATTGTTATCGAGTATGATTTCATTCAGGTTGCTAAGATGATGAAAGGCTAAATTTCCAAACGTTGTAAACCTATTTTTATCCAAATTCAAATACTCTAAATTCTTCAACGTTTTAAACACTTCTTTGTCGATAAACTCCAGTTGATTATTGCTGAGATCCAGTTGTTGAAGCTCCGGCAGTTGCAAAGCGTTCAAATCAATCTGTTTTATCTTATTATTACTCAAAATTAATTCTTTCATAGTGCTGGATTCGTATAAATACCAAGCAGTGATCGACGATATATTATTCGAAGAAAGATCCAAACTATAAACCATATTAGGAAGCGAATCGTCAATCATAAACAACGCTGGCTTGCTATAACCGCAGTCGATACTCTCCCCAAAATATTCACCGTTACTCCCATCGCGACACGCGCAAAAATCATCACATAATAACGAATAAACACTATAACTATTTATTAATAACGCGAGCACAATATATACGTACATTTTCCTGTACCACATGGCAAACTGTGGGCATTGTTTGATAAACGCGAAGCGAAATTTTTATCAGAGTGTGTCAGTGATATGTTATCGGCGGTGTTTGATCGGAGATACATTTCACTCCAGATATGGCTGTAAAGCTATATCATTTAAGCCTTGCGCGTGAATACGTGTGTGTAAAACACGTAGACATGAAAATGACATTGGTAAAAGACATACCATCTAAATTGTACAGGCATCTAAGTTTACGTCAGTTCTGTTTTGAATCATGTTGTTTACCACTCTTTGAAACCGCAACTTTGATTGAATTATTTACTTATAGTAATAGCACAAAAGTACAAATGGCAGATTAAATGCTTATACATATAGGCTATAGCATTCTCTCCCAGTGAATAAATACTATAATATTATAAATGCGATGTTTGTTACAATTTCACAGCTAAATCGCTAAACCGATTTTAATGAAATTTGGAGTAGATATTGCTTGAACCCTGAGGAAGGACATAAACATAAACATTGACAGTTCCCGAGGGAATATCGTTAAACGACATACGGATAGAGTCGTGGGCTATACTATAATATACTCGGGTTTTATTTTAAAAAAAAACTAGTAATATGTATATCAGTTTATTATAATCGATACATTTGTTTACACAGTTTGTACGAGTACTCGTGTTAAAACTAATATGTTGATATGGTTGATATTTACTTAAAATCTACCTCTTGCCGCCTGACTGTTGCCTTTAGAACTGGAGTCTTCGTGAGCCTGAAAAACATTTATTTATATGGATACATGTCAGACATCTGCTGTAGCAAGTGGAACTTAATTACTACTAAGAGAGGATTGAATTTCCTTCGGCTATTGAATGTGAGATACCGCCTATTGGCAGTATAGCACTAATGTAGTTAATTTGAATTTTATTTCAATACTGTAAAGTTTATTTTCATATGAGCAAGATACTTCTTTGTTGTAAAAACAATTGTAGGCATTTCAAATTGAAATGTAACTTCGCTTAAGAGGACGATCTTTGTTTTTTTAATATAAAAGGAAGTGATAAGGAAGGAAACGAGCTTTATTTTTAATGATTTTGATACATTGTTTTTTTGTACAAAACAATAGGCGAATTATTTTTAATTAAAGCATTGGTTTTAATCGATGTTGATTGTATGAATAAACTTCTTACAGATGGTTCTCGTAACGTTCAGCTGTTCAAATTTTGCGGTTTCTACGCACAGCCTAAACATAACCTCCCAGTTTTTGACCAACTGTATTAAAAAGGTTTTCTCTAGGCTACTAGGAACTAAAAAGAATGAATTCCCGTCACGGAGCGAAACGAACTAGTTCTTTGTAAACGATCTTAATCGGTCTTCGGTCCTTTACGTCAGTAGCAATTTGTTGTACGTGTATGAGCGAAACAGAGCGAACGAGTAAAGAGCGCACGGGACGACCCTCGAATCCCTCGATGTGAACGAGACCAATAGTACCTATTTCAAAGCGTGTACTCAGAATTTGCTTCGGAGTTAACCTCTTAAGGTCCTAAATTTAGGACATTTGTCAGAGTGACTTTTAACTTTAATTGACTGTTCTTTTTCGAACTAACGAAAGGACATCAACTTTTTTGGTCCAAATATGAAAGTGCCGGCCAAAACAAAACAAAATTATATTCTGTTAGAATTTGTTTATTTGAGCATTTATTGTTAAGGTAGTAAAGCTCTAGGGCTATTGTGCCTGGTTTTATTTTAGTTCTCAAGTATAGAATTTACACACACACACACACACTGGTTAACATCTTAGCCTAAAAGTGCAAAATGTGGTTACAGAATTATTAACAAGTTTTTAGAGTTGTTGGTAATTCTGTAGCTCTGCCTACCCCACTCTGGGAATAAAGGCGTGAGTTTATGTATGTATGTATGTAAGTATAGAATTTAAATATAGAATTTTAGAACTAAAATAAAACCAAGCACAATGGCCCCACAGCTTTAGTGTCATAACAATAAATGCTCAGATAGACATGTTCTAACAGAATATAGCATTAATTCTCTTTGGCCGGCACTTACACATTTGGAGCAAAAATTTATGAAGCCCCGATGATGTCCTTTGACGTGGGCCTTACGGGTTAGGATCTAGAGCAGAGGTTCCCAAACTCACAGAACACTTTCAAAATTTCGCTGGATCCGGTGGTGCAGCTACATTACAACCAGTTTCTAAATCTCGAAAAAAAAGTGAAGATTAGATCTATCTATGGAAACTTGCGTTGTTGCTGAGTTTCAACGACGAATTAACAGTTTCCGAAAAAAAAGGTTAGAATTGATTGCTTGATAGGGCTAATAATGTAATAATAAAGCCGACTACGTGTTGTATTGAATATGGAACATGCAAATTTTTACAAGTAACAGTCGCTGAACTTCTTAAAATATTATCTATCTATATTACCTACCTATCTATACTCGTATTGATATGATAAATAGACCCCGGTATCGGAGGTGCAAAATGGTAGCTGTCAATTTCGAGCCATTACTAGGGAAGGGTAAACATTGTTTTGAAATATTAACTTCATGTCGATAAACATAGTTATATGTCGATATTTTATTATATCATAATGATAGCGTTTATTCTATAAAGTAGGACTATATAATTACAAAACCAACATGTATTGAACATTTTTATTATTTACAAAAAAAAATCTTTCATCATTAAGAAGTTTTAGTTATCTTCTTAGCATAAAGCATTCATAAATAAATTTAAAACAAAATATAAACTCTTTTATATTCACCAAAGGTCATACCATGTTCTTGATGAATGATCAGATTCTTTGCAGTAAACTAGTGTAGTTACAATAAATATACACAACAATTATAATATCTTACAATTAGTCATATTTATCATTAGAGATATATGTCTCGTAATATATTACTAAAATTTGTTCTAAGTAACGGGTGTTAGACTTCTTCTTCTGTAGTTGAAAATCCACTTTAAGAAAGAAAATGACTTTTCTACTTCGACAGAAGTAATGGGCAAGAAATTACATTTGGCGTAATTCTGTACTGTATTCTTATTTACATCATCAGTAATTTCAACACTTTTGCCATCCAACAAACTTTGTAAAATTTGTATAGTTGTGAACCCAGGATTTTTTTGCAATACATTCCGCATTTTTAAATAAATAAGTTTTCCGATTGGATGCAAACGTAATAAGGAAAGTTTTTTTGTTACCTCGAGTATTACATCTAAGGATTCTTTTAAACAAAGGTTTGGATCTTCTAGCTTTGTTATTGAGATCGATAAAATTCTAAAATTTTTATCGATGAAATTGATTTCGTTTATCAGATTTGCATCAGAGAACAATCTTTGTGCTTTGGCTATAGCAGCAGCTTCAGAGGATTTCAATTTAGAAATAATATTCTTAACCTTATGGAAATGATCTTTATAATAGCTGACAGCTTCTATCCACGTGCCCCATCTCGTGATGATAGGTTCAGGAGGAAGAGGAGTATTAGGATATTCTAGTTTAAACATGTCTATTCTTTTAGGGGCTTTTTTAAAAACTTTTTTAACAAAATTTATTAAACTATTTACCTTCGGATAAGCTTGTCTCACGGCTTCAGCTACCCTGTTTAGGCCATGAGCTACACATGTCAAATGAGTCATATTTGGGTAGCTTTTCTTTAAATTTTTACCCGATGTTACCATGTATGACCCCGCATCAGTCACGAAAAATAACAATTTATCACAGTTTTGTTCGTAATTATGGCCCCATAACTCGCGAAGCACCTCATTTACTAGATTACTAATCGTGATATTGTTAGTTGAGTCTAATTTTCGTGAAGCAAAGATGTGGGGCTTAGATAAATAATTTGTTAAAGCTCCAACTATCACATTAGCCACTTTTTTACCCATTGAATCTGTGGTCTCATCAATGCTCAAATATATATATTCGTTGGACAGTTCTTCTTTTATAGCATCTTTTTTCTCATTAAATACTATAGGCAAGTAATTTTTGCGTAAAGTTGATTCTCTCGGTAATGTAACATCGCCATATTTTTTATTGAGACAATTGTCCATGAAACTTCTGAAGTTTGGGTTTTCCAATTTGGTCCAAGGTATGTTACAACTGATGAAAAACTTTACCAGATCTCGGTTAAAGTTAAATTGATCTTCATTTGTTTTTCTGTGAGTAAAGGTTTTCAAATGCCTCTCAATACAAAATTTTGTTGGAGTCAAAACGGAGTTGCAAGATATACAATATACTTTATCGTCCTGGTTTACAAGTATTGGAATGTCCTTTATTAAATAATCAATGTGACTAGGACACGCGTTGATGATTTTCTCTTGATGGCATTTCGACTCCATGTGCTTTTTAATATTCCAAGATCTGGAAATGATGTGTACACTGCACACTGTGCAGTAAATTTTTTCATTCGTTTTTTGGAGTTCAGGGTGTTCTGCAAGAAGTGACTCCATTTTCTATGGTATAAATGATTTTAGACGAATAAACTCGTAAACAGCTATTTAATCGAAGAAATTGTTGTAAAGTGACAATGATTATCTATTGACGTAAATTATTTATTATCAGTATAAGTGGCCAGTATTAATCTCTATTGAAAAGGTTTATCACAAGAGTGTTTATGCACTGCTCTGCAACTCGAAACATAAGAAAAGTAATAGCAACCATAGATATATATTTTGTTGTACAGTCGAGTTCATAAATATGTGTACACTTTATATTTTTACGATCAATGATTATCATAGATCAAAAAAAAATAACTGTGTACAACCTAATGTATAGAAAAATCGTGTATCGATATCAACATCAAAAATATGATTACCCATCCCTAAGAACTTGACAGCTACCATTTTGCACCTCCGATACCGGGGTCTAATGATAAATCAAGCTAACATTTTAGTTTTTCACTATCGAACCCAAATTAATTTTCATGCCCCCCCCCCACTTACGATTGTGGACCCCCATTTTTTGTCACCCCCAACGTAGACCCCCATCGAGTCTCCCGTAGACCCCTGGGGGTCCACCTGGACCACTTTGGGAATCACTGGTCTAGAGGAATTAAAAGACCGAACTAGTTCCATTTACCGTTTTGACCGAGATCGGAGCGCTCACTTTAAAGAGCGAGCGGGCACAACTCTAGTTTTTTTTTAAAGTTATAGGAGGCAAACGAGCATACGGATCGCCTGATGGTCACCCATAGATACCTGCAGCACCAAAGGAGTCACAGGAGGCATCAGAGACGCTCTTCGTTTGAAGGTCGTAAAGTTTTTCTCGAACATCAGCGATACTACACCAACCTTGATAACGATAGAAGTCTTAGGCCCCGTGTTCCACAGCTCGCCGTCCTCGTCGATGAAGGCGGCCTCGACGGCCACGGTGTAGAGGCCGGCGGCGCTCACCGAGACCAGCTGCTGCGCCGAGAAGAAGTCGCGCACCGGCGTCACGCTGTGCACCGCGCTCAGGATCGGCGGGATGTTGGTCAGCTCCACGGTCTGGAGGTGGTGTTAGGTTAGAAATAGAAATAGAAATAGAAAATATTTATTCGACGATCACAGGAAAAAACAAATAAAACACAGATTAAATTTAACATTGACAAAAAGAATGGCAACACAGAAAAAAAATAATTAAACAATAAGGAAAAGGAATTTAGAAATTTTAGCATAATGTTGCCATGGGTGATTCCTGTCGTCGAAATTGACACCACTCAGCACTATGTCACGGCCGGAACCGCGACGCTGATTTTCAGTGGCGCCAACGTGACACACGAACGAAGAGACAGCGGTTAGCCAGCAAAATACGTACTCCTCGCAAAATAGAGTGGTTACAACCGGGTAGATTTTTTTTTCCACCTCAGCATCTCATTCAAGCAGATTTTGCTGCTTAAAAACAGTCAGCAAAATTTGATTTCGCTACGAGCGTGAGACAAAGTAACTTTTTATTTATTTATTTTAAATGCCGAAAGCAGTGCTCAGCTGGTGTTACTCACAACATTCGAAAGAATTGAACTTTACTTTGTTCTGTCACTTTCACTTCGATATGAAAAAAGGCGAGAGATAGAAACTACTTGATTCGAAGTTCGATTTTCAAAATGAAACAAACACGTTCGGATACACATATAATTGCGAATAAAACTATCTGTTAAATTCTTAAACGTGTTTACACGAGATGTAAATAACTTTGGTATCGTGTGACACATACAGTGTGAAGCCAGCGTCAGTCTTCTGTTGTGACCATTTGGTGAATATGTTGAAAAATTTATAATTTTGAGTGAAGACCCACTTTCAAAAAGGTGTCGAAAATGTTTAAAGCTAGTTACAATACTTGAAATTGTAAAGTTTCACGCTTGTAAAGGCAAATGAACTTTTACTTAGTTCTGTGACGAAAATTATACATACATTGCGGCCGTCAATTAATAGCAAATTTTCGTCACAAAACTGACTACTAGATTACTAGAAAAGGGCCGAATCTTAAGTACCCGAAATCGACATGCGTGCATGGCTCGATGTATAAATGTGGAAGAAGCGAAAGAAATTTGTCAAGATCGTAGCAAGTGGAAAGAAGTGATCTCTGGGAAACGTCTGGGAGGCGTGATTGAATGTATTTATGTATGTAGCGGTCCTGGGTTCAAATCCCGGTAAGGGCAAATATTAGTGTCATAAGCGCGAATATTTGTTTTTGAGTCATGGATGTTTTCTATGTATTTAGGTATATATTTCTCTACATAAGAAATTATATCGTTGTCTAGTACCCATAGTACAAGCCTAGAGCTTAGTTTGGGACTAGGAGAATTGGTGTGACATTGTCCTCTGATATACATTTAGTTATTGATTTACTCGTTTATGTAACTGGCGAAGTTAAAGCGCCTTAATTTCAGTCCTCAATTGGGGTACACGTTTTAGTGAAAACCCCCTTTAGAGACAATTATATCATACAGGGTGTTCGGCACATGGACCGTCAATTTTTTTTGGGATATTGTTGGGGTTATTTGTTATCTTTTCGCCCTTGGACTTAGGGTCATAAGGGTCACGGTTTTGGAGATATGATTTGTTAAAAGTTTTTTTTCAAATTTTCCGAAATTCCTCCTTTAAACGTTCGTAACTTTTTTATTAATGCGTGTTACAGAAAAATATGTTGTATTTAAAACTTGTTAATACATGCTAGTTCAAATACTAATAGTCTTTATTCTAATTGATAGTCTCAAAGGGACGTACGAGGTTTTTTATTTCACAAATTTACTGTTTGTGTGAAAAAAATCCAACTTCAAAATTCAATTATTAAAAACCTAAATACAATTTTGGGGTTTATTTTGTTTTAAAAAGTTCTCTAGTTAATTACCTTTCTAACGATGTGCTACACATTAATAAAAAGCAGTGACCGACCGAAACATGTTATTTTGCCGAAACCGAAACCGAAACCGAAGGTTCGGTTTCATTGTAGTTTCGGCCGAAACCGAAACCGAAACCGAACCTTTTATATAAAAAAAAAAGTCCTTAAAAAGTCGAATAAATGTTAGTAAGCCCGTTTTTTTCTAAAATTAAATTAATATCTCGCCGACCTATAATTACAGGTTTCTACTTTCAAAGATTTATCACAATGAAATTTCAGCACAGTTACAGAGGTTCTGTTTGAAAATTTAACTACCAGCCTTGTCGAGCGCGCCCGACGTTAGCCGAGCGCGACCCGAAGGTACGATGTTGTAAGTATCGGCGCGGCCGAAGGGTTCGGCCGTTTTTGGCCGAAATCGAAACTCGGGCCGAAACTGGCCGAAACCGAAACCGAAATTTCGGTCGGACACTAATAAAAAGTAAACGGGAATATCCACATTTTCAAAGAAAAGTTAGAGAGCACCTAGATAACTCGTTACCTAACTGGTGGATAGGCAGAAGCGGCCCGATTGCTTGGCCCGCAAGATATCCAGACCTAGCGCCTTATTTGTTAAATAAAACTTCGCTTCAGTACTTGTAAAGTATTGAAATGAAGTTTTATTTAAAAAATACTTGAGAAATTGCGTAGGCACTTCCGTTACATAAACTAGTTCTTTTGCCCGTCCCCAGACAAAAGTCTAAGGGCGTTAGGTCTAGAGATCTTGCGGGCCAAGATATCGGGCCACTTCTGCCTATCCACGAGTTAAGAAACGAGTTATCTAGGTGCTCTCGAACTTTTTTTTGAAAATGTGGATATTCTCGTTTACTTTTTATTAATGTGTAGCACATCGTTAGAAAGGTAATTAGTTAGAGAAGTTTTTAAAATAAAATGAACCCCAAAATTGTATTTAGGTTTTTAATAATTGAATTTTGATGTTGGTTTTTTTATCACACAAATAGTAAATTTGTGAAATAAAAAACCTCGTACGTCCCTTTGAGACTATCAATTAGAATAAAGACTATTAGTTTTTGAACTAGCATGTATTAACAAGTTTTAAATACAACATATTTTTCTGTAACACGCATTAATAAAAAAGTTACGAACGTTTAAAGGAGGAATTTCGGAAAATTTGAGAAAAAACATTTAACAAATCATATCTCCAAAACCGTGACCCTTATGACCCTAAGTCCAAGGGCGAAAAGATAACAAATAACCCCAACAATATCCCAAAAAAAATTGACAGTCCATGTGCCGAACACCCTGTATATATTTCAAACTTGTGTATAAAAAATCGTCACTAGGGGACGACTTAATCGTCATTAACTGACTCTGAGTGCGACCGTTAAACATTTAACAGATTTGTACAAACCTTTTCATTAGTCCTGGGATGCGGCGTGGCGGTGACGGTAAGTTGAACTTTCTTCACCTCTCGAGGTTTTTGGTTTTTGCTGTGGAAACATGATCATTTAAAATAAACTGGCAGTGGTTAGGGTTACAAAGTCGAGCCGACAAGGTCAGATCTTTCATTGTACGATAAAACATTAGATTAACACACCAGATTGACAGCTTTAATAGATGACTTTTGAAAAATGTTCACAGTTCTATGTCAATAATCGAGAAAAATTTAAATATGCGACCGCAGTTTCTGTCTCACATGAAAAGTTATTAAAAATAAAACAAGTAAATATGCATACTTATATACATATTACGTATTAGGTGTGTAAAGTTGTCAGTTACGATTTTTTTAATCGACGTCAAAAGAGGCGGTGGTTCTCAGTTCATCGGAATTTTGGTTAGTTTTATGTATGTTCCCCGATTTTTCGAAGACTATTCGATGGTGGTTAACCTACATGGTGACGGCGGCGAAGGGCGGGCACAGTCCTTTAGACAACGCACCTCGGTGGTGCCGGCACAGTCCTTTAGTTA